>JAODJX010000109.1:23753092-23768050 GCA_026776945.1 Isichthys henryi
TTTGATGGGGTCAGGAGGAACCAGGGCTCGAACCTGCAACCCTCTGGTTGCCGAACAATAGCACTACCTCCTGCGCCCTCACACATCTTTTTTCAGAGTAATTAAAATGCATTCTGTAAAATCTGCAGGATTCCAGTCCACAAGAGCAGGTCGCATGAGGTTACCAAGTTTGCCGATTTGAGATGCACCGATCGATCAGCCGGGGACTGAAATCGGCCGATTTTCAGCGTGCTCAGCCCAGACTGGAGACCAGTCGATCAGTCTACCATACCGGACCGTTTTATGCCTGCACCACACGTCATACACATAACGCCACAGGCAACACAGCCACAGTCACCTGTTAACATGTTGTTAACATGGAGGGTCTTCACTATGAGTGAAGATGACACAAGACTTGCAATTTGCAATTCATGTCAAGCCAAAGTAAACCGTGGGGGAATCACCATGAAAATGTGGTGAAACATCAGGTAAACTTTAAACTGATTATTAAACATGTACTAGATAATCCTGAAAAGAAGTAACCATTAAATTGCAAAGCTAGCAAAAGTTATTTTTTTTCTATGGCAGAGTAAAAATGTTTTATTGAAACTTTAACTCCCTGCGCTATAATGTCCATGCAGTATGAAGGTTTGAAAAAGCCTGATCTTAATCTAGTTTACTAGTGATGTAAGAATTGTACGTGCATAATATGCAATGTTGGTATTAATAATATTACCCTGCTCCTACTATTATTTGGAAGATAGAATAGTACACTTCAGTTTTATATGGACGATTGTAACCCATGACAAAAAACCACCAACACACAGAGAAAAAGGTCAATGCTGTATTATCGGGTGAATTTAAACATACCAGAAAATGATAAGTAACTGTCATTTGTTTTGTTGTTAAAATGTGTTGCACCTGCTCATTTAGTAAAGTAAAATATGTCGGAAAAAGCTGGGTGTACATCAGCTCATTTTCAGTTAAGTTATTTGTACCTCTGTCTGGTCACAGAGCACTTTATTTTGAGATTGTTTAAGTGAGAGAAGATCCCATAACTTAGTGCAGTTTGGGGGGAAATGTAAAGTTCAAGAATTTCTTTTATTATGAAAATAAAATTTTGCATTGAAGAAAAGCTGATTTTTGTTCATATGCTGTCAATTATAGTTCTTAGAAAGAATATCAGAGCTGGCAAAACTCAGTATCGACTGGTCACACCTACAAAAATCCTGGAATCAGCCAAGAAAATTGCAATCGGTGGATCTCTATTGCTGATGGTCGACTCAAAACAATGGATGTTTCCAAAACAAATGGACGGATATTCATAGCACTTGGGTTTATCCCAAGGCTCACACAATTCTCCATACAGAACAACACTGTCAAGAGTTTAAAAATGGCTATGGCACACAGATAAACCAAGGGTCTACCTACAGGGCAATCAACTACACAGATTTACTCCTAGCAGAAACATAACCATAAATGTTAAATATTAAAACAGAATGCAGGAACACATGTAGTTATTGAGAAAACCGATAAGATGAGCTATACTTCAGCTCAAAGCCTGAAAGTATACAGTGAAATATAGGAAACCTGGGCTAGTTTTCAAACCCACAGCAAACGGGACTGTTTATATTCAGGGGCCTTTGCTCATTTAATTTGAGACATTTTCTCACTCAGGCATTTATAATAAGTACAGCAGCCCACAGCCTAAAATTAACACAGATCATTTCCTGCCCTTAAATATCTCAAAGCACAGCGTTCAGGTGTAAAAACTTGGTAGGTGCCCTCTGCTGGAGGGAGAGAGAACAGAGGCACAATCAAGGCCTGTTTTTCACTTTGGGGGGGATTACGCTAAATAATGAAAAGGACACATGAAACTTGAGTGCAACAGCCATTCAGGATTCAATTGTGTGAAGGTGTTCTCACTGGCTAAAAACAGAAATGGACGTGTAGAGACCCAACTAGACTGGCCGGTTAGGAGGAGAAGCACACAAAGATGGCAGTGCCTTAAACCATCCACGGGACAAATAATCTACTCATACTGAAACCACCAAAATTTCAACACTGTGAGGAACCTTCACACATGCAAACAAACCCCAGATAATTCCAGACTGGACTGCTGTGTGTTTCATGCTGTGACATGCCATTTCCATCAAGGGTAGAAAGGGCTTTTCCCCACAGCTCCTTGTGAAGCACAGCTTCATTGGCACCTCAAGAAAGGCTGCCTAATCTGTCACTCGACCAGGGACTTAACCCTCTGGAGTCGGCGATCCCACCGGCTGGATCTGACAGAAATTTCGCCAAACAGTTTAAGGGACGCTGTGGGGATCATGGCGTGGTTCTCTTTTGGGGATATTCTGCAGAATTTCTGCCACTCGGCAAGATGTCCATCTGCGTCCTTGACAGCCGCGTTCACCCAGGCAGGAACAGCAGAGAGGAGAGGCCTTCGTCCTTACAGAAAAGAGGGGGGAGGGGGGAACTGTCCGCGATTCCTTTAAATCTACCTTTTAACATGGTACACACTGCAATTAAATCAGTCCATTAGCTGCATGTTATTATTAGATCCATACAGCCAGCATTCCTCCAAAATAACCGGTCTCCGGTCGGACTCTTGAGCTTTTCCAAGAACAGGTTTACTGTCGTGAAGACTAAGCCCATCCCTTCTACCTTCGACTTTTCCAAGGATTATGCTCTCTTCCGATGCACTAGGGCTTCTCATAAACTTGATCATTTGGGCTTTAAGTTAAATTTCAGGCTTGATTTGATTAAGATACCAGTTATTCATTTCCCTTGCAGTCCACAGTATTAGACATTCTAGGGTGCAGATACTCTTCCTGTTCTGTTTCATAATCATCCATCTTTCACATCCATCAAAGTCACAGAAACACCACATTCTGATCGATTCTGCAAGTTTGCAACATATTCTTTGACACACGGCTCGCAAAATTGCTAGCCCAACAGCACAAGTCAAGCAAGTTTTTATCTCCAAAGTAAAACAAAACTCCCTCCTTTATTAGCCTTTTCTATAATTTTGACTTGCTATTTGCTTTAAAGTGTACGCTCAAAGCCTGATTTATAGGAGGGTTGCAATTTATTGCGCCATCGCCTCACGCCGCCATCTTGGTGCATTGTACTCCAAGCATGTTAGCTTGCATTAAGTCAGGTAAGGCTTTATCATCACACCAGTCATATTCAGTACACCGCATATAGTGAAGCAAAATAAAGTAATATAAATGCTTTTATTTTGCTTTTATATAACGGTATAGAGATGAAAATAACTGGTCGGGACCCAAACAGAGTAAAAGCAAAATGGTTGTGAGCCGCCTGCTTTCATTAATAAGGATATTGTTAATTGTCTGATGTTTTAGATGTCATGGGTAACAGTGAAGCAAAAGAAAGCAACTAAGTCTGGAGGTTTAATTTCTGTATTTTTGGCTGGGTACACACACTGAGGGGGAAAGTGTGGACAAAATATTTTTGTGTATTTAGGGATAAGTACAATTATAAATCTCAAGCTTATTATTCATAATTTGTTATATGTTTTCGTTATATTTTCATTATGTTAAGCAATTATGTTGCTCAGTGCTTTAATGTTAATGTTACGGTGCTGTGTTTGTCATTATTACAAAATATCTGGTTTGATTGTACATAAGTGAATGTGTTTTAAAGGTAAATTGTTGATCGATTTATCATTGGATTTCATTTGGCTGAAAGGACTGTTTGAGGAGTAGTTTCTTTTTGCTTTCTACTCCTGATGTCCGCGATACTGACAGATTATTCCATCCCATGGTTACTGTTGGTACCCAGTTAATGCTGTCACTCTCATGTAGTGGCTGGTAACGTGAAATGATAAAAATGGACTTTAAAATGTTTCCACATCAAATTCTTAAAATGTTTTTATTGCATTCTCAAGCATATATATTTTTTTAATGGTCTTCATCCAGCTAGTCAAAATTCATTTCGAGCTACCAAAATCTGAAGAATGCCTGCCTGAAGGGCTACCAGGGATGCAGAAATGTTGTGGAACCTTTATCGCTGATATAACAACTATATAATGAGAGGGGCAGGTGACAGATTTACAGCTTGCTGAATGTACTTGGGATGAAATACATCATGAAGCAGATTACGGGTTAATGTTGGGGCAGCTCGGTATAATAGACCACACAATGCCCCCAGGCAAGTGCTGCTTTCGCCATCTCCAGAAACACCTCCCACAAAGGCTGAGGATGCTACCAGCGTCTCTCAGATACAAAGCTGGCTTTTGCCTTCACCCGAGTGGATGGGTGGTAACCTTGTAACGCCAAACCAGCTTCACTGACAAAACACTACACAAATTAAGATAAGATGAATTTAAGCAAAAAGGTTACAGAGTTACACATAACACACCAAAAGGACAATATGGTCTGGATGTCCCCTTCCACCAAGCATCCATCTCAAGCTTTACACCTGCCTTTCAAAAGGAGACCACACGTGCGTCCAGCAGTGTCCAGCACATTCATGCAGTTCCCCTGGGGAGGTATTCTCAATCATTATGCAACCCTGAGTTTTCCATTCCTCATGCCCCCACTAGTGCACCGTGAACCAGACCCCAGTGTATTAGAGGTGCAACAGCACACAAAATTTACAGCACCCCAGTTTAAGGTTCACTGTTCAGTGCAACTGCAAAACAGGGGAAAAAAAATAAAATCTTCCCAGATCATTATTAACACTGCAATCAACTAGGAACAGTTGTAAAGCAAAAGCAATGCAGTGTCTGAATAAAATGTAAGACGCGCTTATTAGTACATTGTAAAAATTAATATGTAAAATAAATTTAAAAATCAAAAAATAAATTAATTAAATCTCATCTAAATACAATTTTCTTTTCTACTGAGAATGGTTGCATATCTGTAGCGATAATCACTTTAAGCCATAATTATTTTGTTAGCCAGGTCTGAATTTCCTGACTAAAGCACCTTACATCCCATAGGAAGACTAACTTGCAGAGGCTGTTTCGGCCTTGCTCCAGTTGTACACACATTCGAATGTCATCATCTCAAATGAGTTAGCACATTAGATGGGTTTCCAAAAACATATATCCGAGTTTGAATATATGCCTTCTGGACCAAGAAAGATGCACCGAACTGGACAAAACAAACACGCATACTGCTGCAGCCATACAATGTATGACCCCACACCTGTCTGTGACCTTCACCAATCCCATACCCCTCTTGGGTTTTGCGTTTCCATTTTCCTTCTGCGGCTGCCAAAACTGCCAATTCTTTTCCTATCTGCTGTTTCTGTTAAACTCATCACCACTCCTGTCCTCAAAAAAATCTCATCCCAACCTCCCTGGAACCAATTACATTAGATATAAATATATACACACATATAGATATGCACGTAACACACACACACACACACACACTTTTTCCACTCCAAGCTTTTTAGCCATAATTAAGAACACATTCTACAGCCTTTTATCATTAAAAAAATCCAAAACATTAAATGCAGAAGTACCTTATGATTTATGTTTTTAAGATATTGACATTTTACTGGTTCCAATAAAATCCTGAAGCAGCTCCACACCTGCCCCCTGCCCAGCATATTACCTCCAGTGCCTTAGCTCTAGAAGGGCTTTGAGAGGGAAGCACAGTGTCTGACAGAAACCGCAGCTGTGAGGCAGCATGCAGCAGGCCTGGTGAATGCTGCCACCAGGGGCAGTGCGCCACCTAGCCACCACTAAGCCACTGTCCTGTTCCTACTCATTTCACATTGATCATGGTGCTAAAAGCTGACTTACTACAGGCTTCCCTTTTCCCTTTTCAGCTATTAGGCAGGTAACAGAAGACAATGTTATTCAGATTTGTGATTTTGTGTAGTTGCAAGTAGTGCACATATTACATATGCAGCAGTTGACTTTTTACCATCTTCTTTATAAAGGAAACAGAGGACACTTCATGCAGATGTGGACCACTCAAAAAGATATAGAACTGTCCACTCATCTGGATAATATTTTTCATTGCAGCAACTTTGACAATATCAGAAGACAGTAAATGCCTGCCTTTCATCTACTACTGGGCCGACAGACACCACGGAGGGGTCAGCCTGGGTATCCCCGAATTTAATCTGCAACCCTCTGGTCAATCCACTGAACTCTGGGGCTTCAGAGGCAATATAACGTTCTGCAAAGGTGTCTCTCCAGCTCCCAGCATACTCCCAGACCGATGACAGTTCCACTAGAATCCAGAGAGGAACATGATGTGCATTCCTGCAAATTCAGGGGTGGATCATTCTTGGGTGCCTTGTGATGATGACAAGCAGGGTGAAAGTCAATCTGGAGAAAAGGGTTTTCAGTGAACAGTCCCAGAAGGCGGGACTGCAGGAAGTCATTCCTCACAGCACCTTTCCCACCAAATCTACAATGGATATATCCACAGCTCTCGTGCCAGTCTCTTTTCCAGCACATTACAACAAAATGAGAGTTTAGGGTTTTTTATATGTTCAGCGGTTTCAATGTTGATCATCCAGGTTCCACCTGATCTTACTCCCCATTTCCAATTTTCGGAGGTTCATGGGTGGGGAAAGAAGGTAAGATTTCCTGTGGGGCTTTGGACGATTGGCTCAAACATCATGAATGTTACCATGCTGGGCATGATACTGTATGTACAGCCTGGCTTCAGATCCTTCCCAGGGTTCCGTAAAGAGAGTCACTGACAGCGATTTCCTTGTGAAGCAGGACTTCGCAAGACTTCCGTAGCAATTCCAGTTAGTGTATTTTTGTTCTTGTCTTCTGAAGGTGCCGTTCTAAGTTCCAGTGGTGTTAGAATGTTTTGTTTGTCACGATTTAAAGGATGCCATCCATGGTCGGATACCTTTGGTTACGTTCGGTTGAGAAGCTTCACCTTAGATCCATGTGTCAGTCCTCCATAAGTGTTTATTCAGCACGGGGCTGCGGTGATTCTGGAGTCGACCCCACATAGCAGAGGGAATAAGGCGGGAGGAAGTCCATCGCAGGACGGACACAAACTGTTGGCAATTTAGTCAGCAATTTGGCTAACTGGATGTTTTAGATTACAGAAGAAATGCAAAGGACTTGGAGGAGACCAATGTAGAACATGTAAACAGCTCATACACAGAGTCAGGGACAGGAATCGAACACATAACCTACTAAGCCAACTGACAACTACAAAACACATGAAAACCTAAAGATGTCACATTGTCTTGCATCCATCATAGGCATCAAAACATTAAACTGCAGCATTCTAAGGGTTGTGACACAGACTGACACAAAACGCTGCCATCACCAGATTCAGTGAAGGCACATAGACATGCCACATCCCGCTTGGAACAGGCTGCAGCTTCCTGGCTTATTCTGGTTTCTGTGATGCAAGTCAGCTTTGTGTACCACAGTGTCACCGTTCCGTCCCAAAAGGTTTGGTCCCGTCAGCTGGCTCTGAATTCCAAAAAGGCATTATTTAAATATATGGTATGATTGGGGCAGGAGGCTGGGCCTGCAGCTTTTTAGGCACTTTTAATCACCGTATTTTAATCAACAGAAAGGCAACCGAACCCCCAACAACAAAGCTACCAGGTCTGGTCTTTTACAAAGACACCTAAACAAATAAAGTTACTGTGAACCGATACAAAACGGAAAGCTCTGACTAACTGCTGTGCACTTGATATGATTGTTGCAGTTAAATTAGTTTATGGTTTATTACGTGCACATAATGCAGTCACGCATGTAAAAAGACCATGCAAATATCACTATAAAAGACGACATGTTCTCAGAATTGCAAAAATCCACTAAACTTGTGTTACACTGTCATATGCAAAAAATACTCTGTAAATTCATATTAAATGTGCAATCCTGCAATACATGCAAGCCAGCGTGCACCAGCTGCTTCAGACTTACACCTGGCTTGGTGACACTATAGGTGACAGCTCATGAAGAAGCCAGTAAAGCGCTTACATCAACGCCGCTGTTTTATCTGTAAATACTGCCTACCGGCAGCACTGCACCAATTTTACATTTGAAATCGTATCTCTAACAAGTCGGGGGCTCATCTTCAAAGTAAATAACATATCCTAATAATATTACCCGAGACCCTCGTCACCACTGACGTGTTCGTGAGAAGTTGCATGTCTTTGTTTCCAGAAGTCCGCCTGCATTTCCCTACATTTAAATGTTGTCTCAGCTGCGTAGATCAGGTTCATCGTTCTAGGCCCATTCTGCCACCTCTGGCTCAACTAATGCACTTGCTTCAAAGTGAACGCAGCGTTTTTTTTCCCAGCCAGTAGGTCTTTCCATACAAAAATCCGCAAAAGTAAACAGCTTTATACAAATAATCAGGAGGAAAAATAGAAAAGGCTCACCGTCTCTGCAAAGCCTCATCGCTTCTCGATTTTTCCCGCACTCTTTCAAACTTTCTTCGGATTCGGCACCTGAACGAGCGATACAGAGAAATAGTTAGCTTACACTTGCTGGTGCCGCACTATTCGTCTCTGGCGTTTCGCGTATCTTCAAACTGCACGTTATCTAAAACAGGAAAATCGTGATCAGTCGGGCTCGTTAAGATGGTTCGGTTTGAAATGCAGACAACTCACCGTCGCTCCCGTACAATTTAGCAGCATCAATCCATTCGCTCCAGGGCTGTCCCAATGCTATCTCGGGACTGGGAAGAGATCTGCGCTCCCCCACGGTCGCCATTGCTGTGGAGCCTTCTCCCTGTTGGATTTGCTGCTGCTGCTGCTGTTGCTGCTTTGGCTGCCTGGCGGCTCTGCGCTGCTCCCCCCTGACGTCATCGTCGGCCCTTTCCGACATTCTTTCCGCTACAATGTAACAAAACGGCGATCTGCGCTCTAGCTGGTTAACGAGGGATCCCGCTGGACCGATTGATGCCGAGTAAACAGCGTCCCCCGCCCCACCGCCACCCACTAACGCCACACCACCCGCCGCCCCCATTTGCGCCGCTCGGACGTCGGCGAGCCGTACAGCGGCCGGTGTTCGGATGTCGCGGCCGCTTTGACAAATGACACCGCTGCCGAGGCGCATCGCGCAGTGTGTGGCGCACGGTCGTGTACTGACGCGGTGAAACTTTATGGCACTCACCTGCGAAGCAAACCCAACTTCCCCAGCATATGCAGTGCATGCGCCGCGCAAATCGGACACGTTTAGGGTAAACCATCCGCATTTTACATTAGCGTCCATTTAAACCAATAGCATCTAGCAGCGCCTTGGACTCGGTGCGAGAATTAAGATCTACATATGAAAAGGACAGCTTTTCGTCAAGCAATGCCTCTTCACAGAGAAGTGCCATAAAACAGCAACTGCTCCGAGTCATTAATAAAAAGTTTTAAATAAAAGCTAACTTTCCTCAAGAACACGCATGCCAAAGACGCAGTTTGCGGAACGCATCGATTTACTAAAACATTTTATTTTAAATTTCATTATTTCTAGTTCGTTAACTGCTCGCCGGTAATATGTTTCCATTCCCACCGTTTATCAGTAGCCTATATAAACAAGTAATTCTATTAGGCAGAGCTAAAGTGGCAATGGAAGAGTGCAAAGATGAAAGTGAACTACAAAAGCAAATTCCAACACGGAGACACTATACAGGGAATGGATTAAGCTATAATATAATATATAATATATTACAGTGCTTTTAATTAAAGTCCCGAGAATTCCAAATATAAAATCCATTGAAAATCACCAAGATGATTACATTTAAACATATAAATTGGTTACGGAATAATAAATAAAAATAATAATAATAATAATAGTAGTAGTTTGCTGAACATAGTCAATGAACGGTGGCTTCTAAGTGTACAAACACTACACTCTAAGACTGATATGAACATGATGATTATCCTTATCGTCACTAATAATACCCATCCATGCATCCTTAATCAACCACATTTAAGGGCAGGGCACCAGTCAAAGTACACCCTGCATACCATTCCAGCACATCGAGCACAGTAAAGTGACTACACAATAGTAGTATGAACTATAATAATGAAGCCATTATGTTCATTAAGCTAAAAAAATAATAATCAAACATAGGGTAGCTTCAACATGAGATCAAATGAACATATAACTGAACCAAGAAAAGTTCTTAAATATATGAATTTGTTGAATGCCTATGTTCACTGGCAATGATGACAATATTCATCTCAAATAAAAACAAACATTCTGCAATATTTTTGAAACGCGAGCAGAGCTGCAGATCTTCGTCAATCCCATCTGGAATTGCTGGTGTTCTGTGCTGTCACACACCCTTAGCCTGGTCCAAGCTGAATGAACATGGTTTCATGCCCTCCAAGGCTAATTAGTGTCTTCCCAGTTCAGAAATGCTGATTGAGGCATTTTTGTTTTTAATTTTGTGGGGTAATTTAACTGGGGGGGGGGGGGGCTGTGGGATTTTAAAGAAATCTCATCTAATTCAGAATCACTTAAATAAAAATCAAAACAGCAATTTGACACATGATGGAAACAGCTATAAACAGATGAAGTCATGTCAGATCTACTAACAGTCCAATGTGTGCATGAAATAATAAAATCATCAGTGGAAGGAGCTGTTAAATTATGGTGACCTTCAAGCTCAGTTTAATAAGTAATGACTTTGCTAAATGATCACCACCAGCAAAAGTAGTCAGTTTGATTAAACGAATACAGTATCAAACAAAGAATGTAGAAAAGATACAAATAATTCATTGTTATTTAGGGATTATTTCTATTCATTTGTTATAGACAACCTGTCTGTTCTGAATAAACGTGGCCACAGAGATCACAGGGCTGCTTGGTCACAAGCAAGAACCAGCAATCCAATCCAATATGTAGTACCCACTGTTAACCACAAAATATACCAACGTTCACAGTTCAATACGCCTTTATTATACAAAATTAATCTACACAACTGTTTTTTACAAAGCAGATTTCGAAGTCTTTAAGGAAACAACTGCTTTGGTCATAATAACTACGTAGCAAAGCGAAACTGAATCAATGGTAGCTTGTTTATGAAAATTACTGATTAGTCGAAACATATTTTAAGTAAGCTGTCTTATTTATCACATCACAAATGATACTGTCAATTAAAAAAATCGTAAAGCAAAAGTTCACCGAGAATTTTTTTTATTGTCAACCATTACAAATATTGAAGTGACGTGAAGAATGTGTACCATGTGTTTGAATGGTCATACATATTCCACTGCAGACATTTTGAAAAAACATAACTTTGAATTTCAGGGTAGTATATAATGCATTTGTTACATGTCAATGCTAGTGAGAAGTCTAAAATTGATTTATACTCATATTGGGTAAGTCATCTAAAAAGTCCTCAAATAATGGCAAAGCTCTGTCAAACAAACACGCAAAAAGAGGCGGCTTAAGTACCTTTGTTGATTTTATCCTGAAAAGTGTACAATTTTATTGTGGTTATATACCTAGCTTGGAACATAACCAATAACGATAAGCCGAACAACACTGCCGCTGAGCTAGCTAGCTCGCCACTTAGCTCTAGCTTTTGGTAATCAGTCATTAACTGTTAACACCTTACCTGATTGCAGAACTTTGTCAAAGGGACTATATTTTCCCGTAGCTCCTTATTCGCTGAACGCAGCGGATAATATAATACTGAATACGAAAAATAAAGACCTAATTTAACGTTTTACTGACAGTAGAGGTCTCAACCAGGTGCTTCCATGCCTGTTTACCGGACTGCATTCTGGGACATGTACGTAACTTTTCCCGCACGCATTGCACGTCGATTGTGGTCAGCGAGCTAGTTACAGAATGGGCACACTGATGAGGAAACTGACGCCATTTTGGTTCTCGCTCTAAGAGCTTTGTGCACATGAGTCACATATAATGAGAGCCAACATGGTGGAAAATGTAACGTAGTTGCTTTACCTATTCACGTTATCAAAGAGAACCTCGGTTCTTTTCTGACACCACTTTCAAAAGCGGGGCGCCAACTAATGACTATTGACCAATTTGCCAGTGATTCCAAATGAGAAGAGGCAGGTATGTCCCAGTATGTTTCATTGTACAGAAAGACTCATCTACACATGAACCAAATATGAATATGAAATACGATACCCATCACATCGATCACATTCGTCGTATGATTGAACTATTCACTAGAGAAATAAAATAAGAATGCACAATATATAAAAAATAGCCCTACGTTACTATGACATCTTAAAATGTGATGACTGGTGTGACCGATACCGATATTCAATGTATGAAGCCGGTATTTTTGTAAGTGCTTTCAAATGTATTTAACTAAATATCTTCTCTCTATATATTTTTTTTTCAAGAAACAACTGTCGAAAGCTGTATACTAAAAACCTGTTATTACTAAATTGTCATAGCTTTAATTTACTGTGATAAAACTGTGTTCGTTTTTTTAGATAAAATTTCAATTAATATTTACTTAGTTATATTTTATGCAGTTTTTCACCAGTTCTTGCTTTATTTTTTATCGCTTTTGGTGATTTAGTTAATGACTAGGCTTATATTTCTGCCTGTAAACATTTCTGTTTTATATCACAAATTAATGTGTGTATTTGGGCTACGGTTTTGTTCATAAATTCGATTTTACTGTTTTACAACAGGGGGCAGTAATGCAGATAAATGATATCGAAACTCTACGACCAGCAGAGGATATATTTGCACTTGTAGCGCTACTAAAATTGTGGTTCAGTAGGTGGCGATAATGTACTATATTTGTACATACTTTGGTTGATTAGTTCAGATCATTATATTAAATAACTAAAATAAAAATCACAATACTGTATTGTTTCCCCCTATTTGAATTTCTGAAAATCATCACTTCCATCATTTTAAATGAGAAAAAACTGTGATGTGTATCATTCGCAACCAAAAAAGACCAAGCAATTTTTTTCCAAAGTATTATTATAATGCCTCTATAATTTTAAAGCATATTTAAATAGCAATAGCAATTATTTGGAAAAAAAGAATAATTAACAATTGTATTGAGGAGAATCGACGTAATAAGTTGTTTCTTAAACATCATATCAAAGAAATCGGTCTGTGAATGAGTATCAAAACTTATTACCCATCATGGTGAAAAAAAATAGCTCAGTTACCATAAATATGGATGGCCGTAGGCTATTTTAAATAATATAAAGAAAATTTTAAATTAAAAAAGATACAGACATGTATTGATAATTTAATTCTTTTTTGGAATATATACGTAGATTACATTTGAAATCATAAAATTTTGAAAGAAACTTATAATCTCATTGTTCCAACTAAATTTATATACATTATTAGGAATCATTAGAATTAACAATGAATATGAAGGGTAATCAATAAAGAAATATCGCAAAACTGTATATATTTTTATCTGCAGAATAGCACTATACCAGGGCATTTTTTCTCATTATCTCCCACATCAGCAAAATAAACTGTCTAATCTTGTTTTGGTTATAATGAACATTATATAATGACTTGTTAATTGTAGGTGACCATACATCAGACCTCACCTTGTGCTCTGTTCTGGTGCCTCAGTAATAACATTTCACAGGCATGGCCCAGCGCCTTGTTACCCCATAAGTTCTGCATGACTGAGGTGTGGGAGAATGTTCTTAAGCAACCTCTTACATTCCTCTGTGCTGGTCACACAGCCAGTTAACTCAAAAGCTGGCATTATTTGATCTCGGGTGCTTAATCCATTTCTTGGAGTGGTGCCGATACTATAAATGGGCTGTTACTGTGCAAAGCCACAGGATAAGAAAGGCACAATCTTCTAAAAATAGATTCTCCTGATAATATTGGAAAGAGCAGGTCAATAACGAAGCGCGGTATAATTTATTTCCACAAACAGAGTCTTTCAGGGTTAACAACTCCAACGTTTTCTCAAATCATGTTATTGATTCTTGCGGAAAGTTTCAAACTTGCATCACACTCTATGCATTGTATACTGTATACAGTGAAAGCCAGACTTCAATAAGGTGTGTAATGAATAAGAAAAGAGATATAATGGTCCATAGGGTTCGACTCGTGGTTTTTCACGTTGGTCCTCAGTAGATGGCAGTAGTCATTTAATGAGCTATGGAGAAACGCAGTGTTTCATATTAATGAACATAAACCATGCACAGTATTTAAATGAAACAGGGGCTATCCAGGCTAACAGCCTAAGCCAAACAATGGCTAAAACTATTTAAAATTTAATTGCACTACTAATTATCTCGTTGACACTAATAGCCATAATTGACACCCAAGGGGACGTTTACATTTTACAGTGGACTAAGAGAAAAATAATAGTCTCACTTAATTTTACACATAACTTGTGATTACAATGAATGGAAGTGAAAGCATACTTGACGCTCCAACCTCACTGATTTACTTCAGGCCACTGGAATGGCACGTTAAAAGGTAATAGTGCCGCTATTTATAGGCATCATAAAATGATTATAAGGGAGGCGTCTCTCAGATTGTGTTTGTTTGCTGCCCCTGGCGTGTTTGGTTTTCCTCATGTTCGTGTCATTTTCCTCCCGTTCTCCAGCTACCTACCACTGTCCAAAGACTTAAACAATGTCTCTAGTATGTAACCTGTTTCAGCTCAGGAAAACTGTGTGCTAAAACAATAGTTTCTGAAAGATGGGCGGATAGACAAAATTATATAAAATTTGGCCAATATAAAAAGATTTTCTAATAATGTAGTTAACAAAGGTGTCCGCACCAAATTCAATTTATATGTGATATACTGCTTAGGGAAGATGACAGATTACATTAAATAAGTATATCTGCAGGGGGTTACTTTGGCAAAGATTGCCAAAATAAATTTGAACTTTGAGTGTATCTGTGTGTGTGTGTGTGTGTGTGTGTGTGTGTGTGCGAGCGGGTATACCTATCCTTATGGGGACACAACGTCCCCATAACGTGATAAATATCCGCTTTTTTTCCCTTATGGGGACCGGTTTCCTGGTCCCCATAAGGGAAAACTCTATTTTATAAAAATCGGTGACTGCTAT
>JAODJX010000109.1:23768150-23789058 GCA_026776945.1 Isichthys henryi
TTGTCATAGTTAGCGTTAGCATTTTTCCCATAGAAGTGAATGAGCGGGCCCCATAAGAATAGGTATACCCTACGTGTATGCGTGTGTGTTTGTCTTCATGTGTGGGTTTGCATAGATCACATTTGGTTACCAAAATGTGAAACCTGAAACTTCCTTACTTTTGCGGACATTTATTCAGGTCCACATTTGGATAACCTCAGTTTTATAAAAATCTGTGAATGCAATCAAAAATGTAAAAATGATTTTTGTTTTTCCCAAAGAAATCAAAGGACAGTTCACATTTAGTTATGTACGTGGGTATGTGTGTGTGTGTGTGAGAGAGAGAGCGTGAATGTATATGTATGTATATTAAAAACTCATTAGAAATGTATTAATAAGATAAAGAAAAAAGCTTCAATAAGGGTGTTAGCAAGGGTTTGAGATTTAAGTAGAAGCTCCTCATCTGTGTAATTGCCTTGGTAAACAGTTATACATCCAAAGCATCTTCAGAGGCAGGAGTTCAATGAGTTTTAGATGACTAATGATACTCTGACTGCTTAAACTGAGAGGTGTTTAATTTTCTCTATATGCTGAGGCTGTGTTCTCTCTTTAGATCACCATCAAATAAACACTTTTAAAATATCAAAATGTCATTGCATTTGCTTCTTTCCTTTGCAACAAAAATAGAAGCACTAATGCACTCATAATACCAATTAGCACTATCCTATAAAAACCTAGCTTGTTATTTGTAGTAATATACAAGATAAAGCACCCAACTAATAATTTGTTTGGTCTGTGATGATATTTGCAAATGCAAATTAAAGTTAACGCGAAATCTGGAATCTGTGTAAATTTCATACTTATTATGACAATGTGCTGTTTTGGTTTCTTCATGTATCACAGTAATAAAGGAAGGAAAAGTGTGATTCAGGACCCCACATGCTGTCTTTTCTGAGATTCTACAGGAAACAGGCAACTAAACTTCAGTGTTTAAGTACAGAGTTCCAGAAATGTCAAGAGTTCTAAAAGCTTTAGACAAGACCTCATTAAAGGCATCAATTTGATCACACTGAGTACTGACCATCCCCTATATTTGCATTTAGATGTTAGTCGATGGTATTTACCAGAGGTGGAGATTTCAGGTCCAGAGAGTACAAATCCAGACCAAGATTTTGTTTCAACCAACCAGTTGAGTATAAAGAGTCACATTTCAAAATCAGAGCATGAATATTTCGAACTGAAAAGAACACGCCTTCTTCCCAGGTGAGTGTGCATTTTAATAGATATGGGCTGTGACATTGTAGATGTAATAGGAGCTTCTCCAACACTCCTCTCTGGCTCTTCTCAGGAGTTTTAGAAACTCTTTCTTCAAACAGAAGGCTATAATTGCATTTTCTATCCACCCTACATGAATGTTTGAAACTCTGCCAATCATTTTTTTTTTCCTTTTGCATTTCTACTGCTGACTGTGCCATCTGGTCCTGAGGTAATGACATATTCAAAATAACTAATAGTACTGTAGCAATGGAAGTGTTTCTGTAGATGTGGTTGCCAAGATAGGACTGGATGGAGGGGGGCAGGTCAGCCTGGGAGGGCCAAGTGACATAATGAACATTACCATGGAGAACATGCAGTAATGGTACAGGTGTGTTAGAATCCTGAATAAAAGACAGATTAACGACTTACATGTTAAAATGTTCAAGAGCTATAATGAATAATTAAAACATGGGTGACTTTAAAGTTAAACCAAGACCTATCATCCATATGTATGTCATACAAATAATTTAATAGAAAATAGTTAAACAAATGCAGATTTGTGCATCCTTGGATCCTGTAATTGCAGAAAAATTCTGGTCACCTGTACAAAAATATTTTCACGGCATCCTTACCGTGCACAAAAGCAGAGTGGGTTGGATGCTGTAGCTCGGCTGGGGAGGGTGCTGTGCTAGCTTTGGGTAACGGCATCTGCTAAGCATATGAAATGTGAATGCGATACTGTAATGGTTCCAGGTAGGGTGGTCCTGAAGATCAACATCTCAAACAGTCGGTTTGCTCTTCGAAATAACACAGGAAATGTGTTTCGCTTTTAATAAAGCGCATTTGCTGGTACTGCTGTGGTTGTTTCGAAATATAAGTGCAAATGATGTTAAACTGTATACAGTGTTAATTAATCTTATGTTATGTAACTGACTTTTGGCTAACAGGGACCCAGCACTGGATAAGATGGAGAGATGATATAAACAGTATATGAAGAATGTGTAGGATGCAACACAGTATCTGAAGAGGAAATAAAAGAGTGATATAATGGGGAAAGACATGAGGACCATGAATCTGCTTGGCATAAATGGCATATTAATGTGCATTGATTAAAAAGGGCTTGGTTTTCATATTCATTAGTGTATTCTTAAACAATGCCTAATATGCAATCCATCCATCCATTCATTCATTTTCTGTAAATGCTTATCCTGTTCAGGGTTGTGGGGGGTCAGGAGCCTATCAGTACAAGGCAGGGAACAACCCAGGATGGGACACTAACCCATCGCAGGGCACCAATCACACACCACACCAGGGCACACTCACACACCACACCAGGGCACACTCACACACATCCACCTTTGGGCAATTTGGCAATTCCAGTTAACCTCTTCTTTACAATGAATAATTTCTAAACTGTCGTCTAACCAAAATTTATGTTATGTTTATACAGTAAAATCTTAATCTTAAAAATGTCACTTACAAAATTAAAATACATGGTTTAGTTTACATATTTAAATATTGTTGTATAGCATTTGATGCATTTAAATGAGCACAAGTAAGTTTATTTTGAAATAAACATACATAAAACAATTTTTATCTCATAAAATGCCGTAAGAGTATAACATATAACTGACTGTGGAGGCTGACCAGCAGGTCCTGTGTCCTGGAGCAGTGGTATATAGCGCATTATGTCCTCTGTTGGAAAAGTGTCCACTTTAAATCCCATAGTTATGTCTAGTTTAAGCTCTTGATCAAGGACATTAACTCCCTACATAATCTCAATGGGCACTCAATAAATGCCTGACTGCAATCTTCACAAATGTGTGTGTATCTGTGTGTGTTGCTAAGAAGAGCAAAATGTGAAAACTCCTCTGTGCCTCTGTAAACGAAACTTTAGCTTAATTTTTTCCATTTCAGAAAGCGAAGCAGAGTGAAAACAGGACCAGTTACTGAAGACAGTAGATTTTGCTTCAGCGTGAAGGAAACATACAGGTGATGAAAATGAGTGTGCAGTCTTGGTCATTTCTACAGCAGTGTAGGATCGAGCAACACTGAATAACACAGAAGCTAATTTTATATTACAGGTAACAGGGCAAAGGTGAATGTGCTCTTCTGCTCACTTCGCCTACTCTCACTGGACATCTGTTATCATCATCCTCCCCATCTCATAAACATTATTAATCATTTGGTTAGGTCATTCCAAACTTAGTGGTTTGTTACATAGATCTTTGGTACATGTAACCCGAACGGGTCTTTGCTTGGTTCCTAATTAAGAAAATTAGATTTATTTGGCTAAATAGACCACTTAATTAAAACATTGTTTGCAGAAGCTCACAGAAGCTGATGAAATGCACATTTAGTTAAAAGATGCTTAGGATAGTAGGCAGCACTTAAAATTCGGTCCTTTTTTTTTTTTTTTTTTTTAGTTTTTAGTGATGAGCTTCAGGTTCACGAAGCTCTGCTACCTTTCCAGCCTTCTGCTGTGCCCCACATTTTTGTGTGTTCTGACCGAGCAAGAGCAGCTAAGATACAGCTCAGTGAGGTTTTCATCAGTTTATTGTGATAGATAGAGTAATATACACAGAGAGAGAGAGAGAGAGAGAGAGAGCCAGTTCTGCTTCCCAGCCAGTGACAACAGATGGGTCTAAAAACTGGTGCCTGTTCCGAAGGAGGGGACGAGGGGGTCAATGAATGGAAAAAAATAGCAAAGCCTTCCATCCTTCAGTTATTCCAATGAAGTGGGACTAACAAAGAAATACCGTCTGATTATGTGGGAATCTATGTCATAATTATGCATTTAAACTGATACCTGTAATGCACAGGTGACAAAGTCATCTCCATGAGACAATTCACTGGGGCTAATTAAGTTATAAAGTATAGTTTTTGTACAGTGCCAGCAAGCTCTGTGAAGAGCTTTTCTCTCTGTTTAGTATGCCACTGCTGGCTGTGAATTATAAAAGTGGAACACCTGAAGCCAGTTTGGAGGCTCCTCATTAAATATCCTATTTACATCGACCACAGGAGCCAAATTAAAATAATTTCAGATATCCAAGGAATTCACTTCAGAGAGAACGCAGCCATTTACTTGGAAGGAAAGTCACGCGTGGCACTTGAGGTATGTCACCGATGATGAATCACATCATCAGAGGAATCAATGTTGCTGATGTCAATGGAGAATGCATCATTACCTCCCGGCCTTTTTACATTCTCTCTATCTTTTCCTCAAATTAAAAGATGCATGAAGCAGCAATGGCAGTTTGACTGGCTGCTCCATGCCACCAATGTGAAAGTCACACCCTTCGATCATTAACAAACCGCTACTAATACCAAGTGGTTGGAGGATGCATGGATGGATGGAGGGATGATATAAAATCTGTTGAGAGTGGAGAATGTAAAATTTGTAAATGGCCAGAGGAATCTATGGATACCTGTAACCTGTAAGACTGATTTGCCCTGCAAAAAATAATGCAAAATAATTTTGTTCTCATGAAAGGGATGTCAACTCTTCCACTGAAATTAATATGAACAAATTATGCACCATGTTAACTGCATTATACATCTGAAAATTAACTGCTATTTTCTTTAATAGAAAATGAAAAAGTATTAACATCGCAACACTATTAGTTTGCAGGATTCCCTTTCCTATGTTATGCTAAGTTTGCTATATATATTTACTTTGTTACTGTTCAGACTTGAGAGGGTCTCGATTTGCAAGCGAAAGCAGAGACCACGCTCTTTGTTCCCTCTATGCTGTTTCCTGTAAAATTGCTACTTGGAGACAAGCATAGAAGGAATACCGAAGCAACCCCTAATTTCCTGTCAATAGCCTCAGCCTAATTGTTACGTATTATGGGGCATCTATACTGTAATTCAGAGTCATCTACAGCACTGTGGCCTGTCCACCTGCAGGCGTTTAACATCTCTGCAGAGGTTGTTCTAAACATTGCATTTGTTCTTCTGACTCTGGGAGACCATAATTACCCCTCTTGTCTTCTGTCATTAGTGAGGTTGCAAGGGTAATGACTTTTCATTGTGCTGTATTTACATCTATGGGTGGTGTGGACGAAAGATACTGTTCTCATTTACACCAACACAGTTGAGGAAAACTATGTGTGATGAGACCCTTTGACCCATCTGATCCTTGACCACATGAGATTTCATATTCAATGATAGCTGCAGTAAGATTTTTATGTTGTTTCCATATGTTTTCTCTAGTCTAGTGGATCTTGCTCCCTGTCAGCAAAATTTCTCAATCTAGCAAAAACCACTTAAAACCCTAGTATTCAAAAATATGACAATTCACTTATAATATTGCTTCTATTAGTCACCAACTAAAAGGACCTTCGTCGATGCAATGCCTTTACATGGAGTCTAAGGTTTCCTAACACAGTTCCACAAAAGATTCCAATTGCAAAACTGAGCTTTAGTTTAGTTTAATAACTACATATGGAACAATGGCTGTGCTTTCCCTTGATTTATTCAGAATTATTTTCATGTATTGCTTGAAATGTAGGCTAGTATCCCTATATTAACATTCTGTCAACAACAAGATCAATATTAAAAACTATCATCATCATAATTATTGTGACACCTGATAAAACTTAATACAAAGTTATTTAGGAGTTTCCCATTGCACCACACTGCAATCTTTTTGGAAGGGAAAATCTGTTTAGGTAGGAAATACAAAAACACTCTGGTGGAATATTACAACACCACCAACAACAATAATAATAATAATAATAATAAGAAAATAACAGCAACAACAACCTCAAAAGTAGCAATGCTTATTATGACTGGTTTTAATCATCCATCTGTTTTCTAAAAACGCTTAATCCCAACTGGGGTGACGGAGCCTATCCCAGGAACAACGGGCACAGGCAGGAACCAACCCTGGGCAGTCACCAACACACCACAGGGTACACACACTCACACAACCAGAGGGCCAATTGAGACACACCAATCAACCTATCCTACATGCATTTGGACTGTGGGAGGAAACCGGAGCTCTTGATGAAAACCAACGTGGACACGGGGAGAGCGTGCGAACTCCACACGGAAAGGACCCGGGACCGAATCTTGGACCTTCTTGCTGTGAGGCAGCAGCGCTAACCACCGCCCCACCCCTGCTTTTAGTCAATGCTGTCAACAAGACAGCATGATCATGGAAGTTCATCAGTTGTAATGTGTATTTCACAGTGTGATTACTCTTGAGATCTGGGAGTATAGGGCAGTTCTTTGGAAATTTGCCACTGTATTATTTTTTTCTACAGCCTACGTTTTTTTTTTTGTGGTTGTGGAGGACACATGGACAATCAGGCTTAAGATGAAAGACGGTATCTCGGTGTGATAATCAGGAGTTCTTCATAGACACAACAGCACAATTCAATTCAAATGAGATGAGCTCCCACCCCACCCCACCCCACCCCTGAAGCCAGCCATGGAAACAAAGAGCAGCAAGTCTCATTTTCTCTCACCAAGAGGCTGCCGAAGTCACGCCGAGACCCTCGCAGGAGCACAGGAAAGAGCAGCACATCACATCTACCCCCATTGCCATGGTAACAGGACTGCCAATTGGAGGAGAAGGTAGGCCTGAGTGCTCAGAACATACAGGAGCTCGGTGGGATGTCAGGTTGGACCGAACCTTGTAGCAGCTTGCTGGCCAATCAGTTTGGAGTGCAAAGGCAGAAAGGGATGGACCCTGCCAGCATCATAGCTAGGCTGGCTGCATGCACCGGATGCTGCTGGATGGATTAAGATTGGATTAGCTCTCCTTATGTCCCACACTAACATGCCTGTGTAGACATGACTGCATGATGTCTCCGATCGCTGTCTGACAGTTGCTGAAAATAAATAAATAAAGAACATTAATTATGTCATTTAGAGTCCAGAGTTTCATGGATACCATAGTGGTCAGTCATGCACAGCTGTGATTTACTCTTCTCAGTTTAGTCTGTGTTCACCATGTGTGGTGAGTATTCACAAGTTAAACATATGGTACATTTATTTAAAGGACACTGGCATCAGAGTCAGGTGAGATTAAAAGCTGGTCCAAAATCTAGAAAAGAAAAGTTGCACGCTTTTTTGGAATGTTTCGGAATGTTCTTCTTTTGTTTACATTACAAAAAGAACGTTTTCAGGTTTTATCAATCGGAAACAGAGAGCACACAGAATGTACACCATCCAAAAGGTGCAGTGGTTTTCCCTGGAACGTAACTGGGAAGTATGTTCCTCCATGGTATCTTGGGAATGCTTAATGGCATTCTAGAGGACTCCACAGGAACAGAGATTAATCAATTCAAGTGTTCCTGAAGGAGTTCTTCCATTAAAAAGTACACCCCCCCCACTAGCCTCTGTGTCAAGCAGGGCAATAGATTCATTTGTGGTTTTGAATTCTAATAGGACATGTCAAACTGCATTTTACATCATTAATATTTAGGGGCAGACACAAGAAGCTGTTTCAGAATAACTTCTTATACTTAAAAAAGTGGTGCTATTATTAATATTAGCTGTGACAGCCATATGAACTACAAAGGCAATAATGGCACACTGCAGAGTTCAAATCTACCATTCCAACTTTCCAATTCGGCTGACTTAGTAAAGACTGGTGAATTCAAAATGGCTATAAAGGTTCGTAAGTCGTTATTCAACATCATTTTAAGGATATACGCAAGTACAAAGAACTAGGATGCTGGGAGTACGCATGCTACGCTGCTGCACAGCGGGAGTAGTGACCAGAAGTCGTACTACCTGGAATTGCCGCGCATAAAAAACATTCATGTTGCGGACGGGAGATGAGAGCCCAACGAACACAATTTGGACTTACAGTCCTCTTCGTTCGTATGTCTGAAAGTTCGTAAGTAGAGGAGCATCTGTATAGTTATGATCTGTAAAGAACCAATGTCTTTCCAGTTGCTCAGTACAACGAAATCATAAGGGTTATTTAATTTGCGGAGACTCCAGCAAACAGATCAGCGATAGCACTGAATACAGGAACTCACACTGGTACAATATATTCCAGCTACCCCTGACATCTCTGTGCATCCAACTAAGGATCTTTATAGAAGCAACATGATTGATTAATATTCACAACTTTTTTTTTGTTAGGATGCTCATACCCTGGAGTATCAAATGCAAAGCAGTTGCCATCATTGAATTTTTAAAGATCTGGATACATTTCATCTTTAAACCAAGATTTTTAAGATGATTTGCACTGTCAGATTGGGATTTTGACTTCTCAACCATGTAAACACATCATTCTACACTGAAGGTTTTGCATGTTTATTCAGATTCTATTAACCATTTAACAATATCGCTCACACATTATGATCAGTAACACTTTACAGCAAGCATAGGAATCCAGACTTTCTCACATCAAAATGCAACAGCAGTGGCAGAAGACAAAGAGTATGGGAATAGTATTCATCATGAATTTCTTTTTAACACATATCAATGCTGTTCCCGTGGTAATTACACCCACCACAAATTTAAAGGCAGAAGACAATAAAATCAGCAGTATGTAAACCTTTTTCTTTTTTATGTGATGTACATTGTAGCATTAGTAATAATCAACAGTTATTATTTTTATATTGTTTATGCATATTATTAGAAATGTATAAGTAGAAAGAAAACACACTTGACAGCTTTTGTCAGAGATAGTAAGTTACAAACATGTGGAAATGTTCAGATTTCACAGTGAAAAAAATTTATTTGGGTCTAATTAAACAAGATATCTAAGACCTTCGCTAAGTCATTTTCATAGAACTCCCAAGGTCATATTTAAAACTTGGTACCATAAGCATATATCTCCTATGTAGGCAGAATCACTATCTTATCAAAACATGACCCCACGAATGAAGCCCATATGTTATGAGAAGTGGAAAGCAGTATTAATAGTTTCATTATTTCACAATGCCATTTGATATGTAAAAAAAGACTATAATTTGCTCAGACAGGCATTGACCACACTCATGCATAATCCACAGTCAGATTTTTAGTAAATATACAAATTACCAAGGTATCCTTGACAAGAGCGAAAATCTATTGGGAAAACAAATAAACAAACAAGCAAACGAGTACAGAATAGCAGAACAGAAACCACTTGTAAATACTTGTAAATCACACACAATAAAATATTGAATATATCAACGGTGAAGGAAAACAGAAACCTTGTATGGTACATTAGGGAAAACAGTGAACCCTGGTGCCCTAGATTTGCAACCTCACTATGTGTCCTTCTGGCACAAACCCCTGTCTTTGCCCTAGAGGTCAGGCACTCTCGACCTTCTTGATGTTCCTTTTCCAGATCAGCACCAGCAATGCATTGTGGTCCACCACAATGGCAGAGCTCCACTGAACTGTAATCCTGTCACCACTCAACAATCTCTGATCACCTACTGTATCTGCCTGCAAGTGTGGCCACTGAACACAATTATGGCTAAGCGGTCAAATCTGATTGGTGAAGGTGATGGGCCCAGTGTGGTTGTATTCGCCCATCTGGGTATAGCTTGCATGGTGTCCCAGGTCCACCAGTTGGGAGCTGAAATTTCCACCGGAGTGGTCAACGCTGGCCTGTGACTCGAAGGGCTTCTGCTGGAAGCTTCTGGCACGCTTTTCTGAGGTGCTCCTCACGGGGTATCTCGGGTTTGACTGGTGCCAGCCTGTCTCTTTGTAGGCAAACCAGATGTTGCCGGCCCACAAGAAGAAATTGAGGAAGCCGAAGACCTGGGGGGAGAATGAAGAGCCAACAAAGAAAATTGGAGCAAGAAAACAATGGAAAATCAGTGAATATGGTGATAATTGATTCATAATTTGAAAAGTAAATATTAACATAATACACACACTCCAGTCATACTCCAGTCACTTGTATGGGGAAAACTCTAATCCAAACATGACGACAACCCCTACCCAGCCCTAACCAGAACCATAAGTAACCAAACTCAATTTGACAGTTTTGGCATTTTAAATTTTTTGATTGCATTCACAGATCTTTGTGGGGACCGGATAAATAGTCACCACAACGTCAAAATAACAGGTTTTAATTACATTGGTCACAATGTAATATAGATATAATCTACACACACACACACACACACACACACACACACACACACACACACACATAAATACCCTAGTGGTCAAAATTGTGGAAACATTTCCAATTTTTTAGAGATTGCAAAATTTTATTCAACCATTACTCCTGTTAATCATCCAATGTACAATTGTAAACATTCTTTGATTGTTTATAAACATTGCTATGAATATTTCTGCAGTAATTTTTAAAGCGTAATGCCAGATATGCTTCGTGTTTCCACAATGTTGACCAGAGACACACACACACACAAACACACAGTCCAACTGTTCAGTTGAAAATACAGTAAGAAATGAAATTCTCTTGGTTCTATGGGCAGCACTGGCAAAAAGGGAAATTTTACCACAAACTATGGGTTACACGGAAGTGCAATATTAGATATTATTTGTATAAGTTTGTGTGGAACCTGAATACACTGCTAAGGACTGCACTGGGAAGTTAAAATAAAAAGCATAGCAATAATATTTACATCATTTTACGCAAACTCATTCCATGCTGCAACTAGATGCAGGAATGTAACTGTAAACATTCTCAGTGGTGGTTCTGTGACTCACCACAGAGGTGTTGAGGCCAGACCAGACGGGCCCATGCACAGAGGCACACTGGTTAGCTGGCACTTTGCAAGCTGAGACAAGCAACAGGATCTGGTTGGCGTCTGTTGCCAGCTTGACATCGGACAGACCCTTGGCCCAGGCACAGGAGCTGACCAGCCACGCGAAGGAGAAGACCACAGTCACCATGAAATCCTGGTTTGTTGTGGGGGGTGTGAGAAGATATTTTACTCAGTGGACCAGCAAAAGCTTCTGAGAATAGACAAGGTTGGCATCATCTTTGGGGAAGGGAAGAGGTCTCTCCAAATCCCAATGTAATTCAGTTTTAGTGAATTAAAATCCCCTGTGCAAACCCTTATCAAAGAAGTGGACACATTTGGCTTCTGGGTAATCTGCATTGTCAGAATTATGTGCCATGGCTTTGTGTATTTATACAGCATAGGCCTTGATCTAGTCTAATTCATACTTCTGAGCATAACAGCTGTGGCTGGAATCCAGGATGGATTTACCTTCGTTCCAAGAATCAGCAAAAATCCAGCTGCTCTGACTGTTTGTAGAATAAGTAGCAGATGAAACGATAAACAGTGAATCATCCTGGATCAAGGTCTGCGCTACGATCCGGCACACTCTGATGGAATGGAAATCTGTACGTCTGACGTCAGGAGACCCAGGACAGCGATTATCATACATGTTTATTACAACTTCCCCCTTTTAAAAGGCAAAGTACAGATGTTTCACGCTTTACAGTGGTTCGACATGATATTTTGACTTTACGACTTTATGGTGATGCACATTCAGTAGTGAATTTTGAATTCTGATCTCTTTCTGGGATAATGATATGTCGTACGAAATTTCCTTCTGATGCTGGGCGATGGAAGCATCCACGCTTCCTGTCTCTGCAGCAATCGCAGGTATAGATATTTAATACAGTGTTTAACAACGAATTGTACTGTTTTTCCTGTATTTAAGTTAATAAACTTTATTTACTACTTTATTTACTTTTCAATTACTGATATTTAGTCAGTTACAGTAATATTTTTTGCTTATTCGTTGACAGCAGTTATTTATTTACTTGTCATATTCATGTTCAACTTATGATATTTTCCACCTACGACGGGTTCATCAGAATGTAAGTTAAGGTGCACCTGTAATAAACGTTTCAACTTCAATTGAAATGACCATTTTCCTGTTATTATTTTAGATGATACAGGACTTTTTTTCTAACAGTCTGGGAAGAGGTGTTTTGTTTTATTGCAGAAAAATTGATTATAGTCATTAATCTTTTGTCATACTTCAGAAATATTACCAACCGATTTGCCTTATCCATAATTACATTACATTAGTTCCAGAAAGGAAAATATATTAAAAATTTCTTTGCTAGCAGTCAATAAATTTTGCCTTTTATTTTTGTGGGCAGGGAGGAATGACTGTGATTTGATAGTTTACACACTGCAAGTACTAAATTCTGAGTTCTGACTCACTAACCCTCTATACAAACCTTTGGCAACGTTCTTATTAATACAAATATGTGTCCTGGAAAAGAGAGAAACCGGAATAACAAGAGCAAAGATCCAAATAAATATGCATGTGACCTACAAGTGAGGGTCCCCTGTTGTTCTCCCGATACTTGTTCTGGTAGAAGATGTAGACCACGGTAGCCAGCAAGGAGTACAAAAAGGCGAAGACGGCAGTGGTGACGAAGAACTCGGCCGAGGCGGAGTAGTTGCCGGTCAGGTGGAGTCGCTCGCGTCGCGTCCCATCACACATGGGGGCGTCAAAGTAAACCTGGTCTAACCTGTGGCCCAAAAGGACGAAAGCTTAATGCAAAACTGACCCGCCAGCCAAAACATACAGGAATACAAATGAGACCACAATGACACATGCACTCACTAATCCATCTGTCTGTCTTCCTGCTTGTACCTCTGCCTGCCCTCTGCATTCTTACAGAGGAACACTTGATTTTCCCAGTTGCCCCCATTTTCTACCTTTTATTCATTCAATTCACAGTGACTATGTTGATTAAGGGGGCAGCATGTGGCTTCGTGTGCAAATACTCTGTGGCCCTGATCAGATGGTTGCAGGTTCCAGTCTGGCCTCAATACATCTGCGGGCCCATCAGCGAGGCCCTTAACCCGCAATTTCCTGGGTACTGCTATTGACGGCTTCCCTTTGGGGGAGTTGGCGGAGGCCTGAAGAGAATTTCTCCATGGGGATCAACGGAGCATCAATCCTCAAGCTTAAATCCAAGAAAAGACATGTTATAGCTCCCGGACATTTCCTGATACTGCGCACAGTCCAGTGTGAATGCAATGGAAATGAGCAGGAAAACATGAAGGAAACTCCAAATGACTAAAAGCACTGAGTGCTGTTTTCAGCCAGTGGGCTTATTAATAGATGCAATTCAACATGTTCATCTACAGGTAATAAGTATAAAAACATACATCCATTTTTTGAGGCCCCTTGTCCTGTTTGGAGTTGTGCTGGGGGTCTGGAGCCTATCCCAGAGGGAGGGAGCAACAACCCAGGATGGGCCCCCAACCCATCACAGGGCACACTCACACAGACCTACGGGCATTTCAGCGACTTTGATTAACCTCAGCATGTTTTTGGACTATGGGAGGGGACTGGAGGACCTGGAAGAGAGCCCTTGACAACACGTGGAGGACATGCAACACACATGAAGACATGGTGGAGACCAAAAAGCCCGGGCCCAGAGGCGTGGGGCAACAACGCTAAGCACTGCACCACAGTGCCACCTCTCTGAGAGTGAACTTATATTTAGCTGCTTGGTTAAATGGTTAATCTGTGAATATTGGTTCTTCTTTTTGAGTTGTGGCTTCTTACCTCCAGGGTCGTGAATTCAATCCCTGCCACTAGCTCTGTGTGTGTGGAGTTTGCATATGTCTCAAAGTTTTCATGCATGCTGGTTTTCTCCCCTGATCCAAAGACATATAGCTTAGCTGACCTGAAGTTTCCAAAACGGCCATAGCATGTTTATGCATGGGTGAGTGTGCAGTGCGATGCCTGGCATCCCTTGTCTTGCGTCTTGTTTTTCTGAGGATATACTCCAGGCTCATTGAAAACCTATTATGGGTAGGCAGTTATGAAAAATAGATGGGTGGGTTTGATTGTGTTTTGTCCAGATTTCTGTTTAATCTCATATACAGTTGTTTCATATGAAATCCTTCAGCGACAAATTCTTACAGCTTCACACATTACGGAGACGCAAGATGTAAGAGGTTTCAATGAAGGCGTTTTTTTTTTTTTTGCTCAGAGAGATTCAAGTACTGTCCTAATCTTGTAACGATTAACTCAGCTGGGCTTCCAAGATTCTGCTGCTTATCACAATTTACCTCTTTCAATTTATCAATTTCTCGCACTTTCTGGTTGCATTCAATTTGCAGTAATGTTGGTAAATGCAATCTTCATTTCTAAGTGCCTGGGTGGGATGACTGCTGACAGTTGAGCAGATGGGCAGGTAAAGACAGTAAAATCACGTACACAAATGTCACGCACAGTACATTAGGCGTTATGCAGCCTGAAAAGAGAGAAGCTGGTAGTAATTAGGCGTGCAGGTAAATGTAGCAAGATATCTTCATTTTATGAGTCATTCATTTAATCCAAATATTGCATGTTTTGCTGAAACACTATAGTGAAACACAATAGTTCTCTCCTGTTAGCTTACATATGAAACGTGGCATGACTTGTAATTTAAGTCATACTTTACAGATATATGGAATGATGGATGAAAGGTGATTTTAAAAAGTTGACTGATAATATTTGGAAAATCAAATCTAGTCAAAGTTTATCTATGAAATGCAAAACAATATGGCAGACAGCAGTAGATGCAGCTAATGAAATGAACTGGAGTTTATAGCACCCAGTATGATAATGAGAGTACTGAAGTTTCCTCACATAATCACTTCCATGGATCAGGGACCACACATAATGATGTGAAGTGTAGCTTCTGCTACAGAGATGGCAGAGGGCTCCCAATCATCTGAAAAAGTAGATGATTTACTGGCTCGAGCTGTACTGGAATCTCTTGTGAAGAAGGGGGAGGGAAAACAGCGTTGAGAGGGGCGTTCACCGCTTAGTGTGGGAGAAAGTGGTGGTAGATTGGCAGCGGGTAGGCAGAGGAGGTGGCTAAGGCTGCAGGGACATTAACTGGGCATGAGCACTTCTGTCACACAGGAGCCACACAACATAATATATTGTGTAAAACTGGAGGAACAGTAAGGAGCAATTTCTCCAGTAAGAGCACTGGTTTGAATTGAAATTCTATGTAAACACAGATGAAGAGCAAGGAATCCCGTAAATTTTAAAAATAGGTGAAAATGAATGAAGAATGATCTAGAAAGTTTAAACAGCACGGACTAAACATGGAGTGGTGTAGGACTGATTTGCTGTTCTATCCTCCGCAGGCTGCTTTCAGGGTTCCTATGAGTTCATAACACAGACAAATGACAACACAACTGTCAGGATGACATCATATGTCAGCACTCTAATAGGAAAATGCAGTCTCACTTCCTGCGCATGTGGTGTCAACTTATATAAAAATAAAATATAAAAATCTTTTCTTTAAACTACCTGAACTCTTCTGGTCAATATCAGACTTTTGGAAGCTTAACATTTTAATGATGACCTTAGGGTGGAATAGTGTCTCTTTCATTTATAGTGTTGCCTCACACATCTGCGGCTGGGGTCTTGAATCCTGCCCCCATTCTATGCATGTGGCCCATGTTTTCTCTGAATCATGCTGGCTTCCTGCTGCAGTCCAAAGAAACTAGTCCAGTTGCATGCAGTGAAGCTGACTGGCATCTCTAAATTGCACGTAGAGTCTGGTTGTGTTTATTCTGTAGGTTGGCATTCCATCCAAGGTGTACTCCGCGCTTGTGCCCTATGGTACCTGGGACAGGTTCCAGGGCACCACATGACCCTGACCAGGATGAATGCTTTGAAGATGGATGGATGATAGCAGTCAATACCCCCAGTGTAAGGGTGGAGGTCCCAAAGGAACTCCAGAAGTCCACGCAGGACTCAAGGAATGTAGGTCAAGCAGAATCTCCTTCCTTAATTTCACTAGCAGAACCAAAAAAGAATAACCTCCATTCTCCCGGCAGGCGATGGCTATAAGAAAGGCTTTAGCTAGTGTGAGTAACGCCAAACCTGATAAACATAATAGCACTATCCTGCTCACCACGAGCTCCTCATCTGAGCTACCGCTAGAACGCATCTCACAGTTTGTCACTAACTCACAACATCAGCAGCCATAGCCACACGGCTCAGGTTATTAAAGTCACTTTTTCTGAGACCACACTGTGGGGAAGGAGATGAGAAACAATGCGCACTAGAGCCCAGATCTAATGTCATGCCCAGTGAGGACCTCTCAGACCACGCACACAGAGCCTCTCTAATGAAGGACCCTCAGCTGCGGTGTGTGGGTGCGGGGGGGGCGGAGTTGGCGATGAGACTGTGTTGTATCACCGCTCTCCATGCTTCAGGCAGAGATTGTAGGCAGCTTCCGAGGTACGTTCTTCAGAGAAAACAAAAGCCGCATCTGAAAGCCTTGATGGCGATATTGTTGACCTTCAGAAAATCATGTGCTCCCTTTGACAGATTATTTTCTGTCAAGCGTGAGTGTTAACTACCCACAAGAGCGCTGCTCCTTGGCACTTCAAGAAAACCGCTTCTTTCCTAACCAGGAGACTACCACTACAAATAATGGCTGTCCAGGCCTAGCTGGGGAAAGCTCCTTAATTCATGACTGATAATAAATGAACAATAAATAGGAAGTGGTGTAAAAATCTAAGGCTCTTTGAAGGATGAATCTGGTATTGATGGCAAATTATGACTTTGTTAAGAGAGGACATAGAGGGCCATAGAGGGTCATAGAGGGCCATAGAGGGCCATAGAGGGTCATAGAGGGACATAGAGGGCCATAGAGGGCCATAGAGGGTCATAGAGGGACACAGAGGGCCATAGAGGGACATAGAGGGTCATAGAGGGACTTAGAGGGACATAGAGGACCATAGAGGGTCATAGAGGGCCATAGAGGGACTTATAGGGACATAGTTTCTTAGGGCAAACTGCCTTATCTAAGAAAAGTAATATCCATCAAATATCAATTTATTTTGCAAGGTAAATCACTGTATTTACTTTGTGACTGGGTTGCATTTTATCAATTACTTGTTGCAGTGTTTACATCAGTGCTTTTCAAATCATGGTCCTCAAGGTTCAACCACGGCTAGTTTTCCAGCCTTCCTTTACCCATTAGGCAAGTGTGAAGCAATCTAATCAAAATCAGTAATCATTAAACTAAATACTGGGGGGAACTGAAAACATGGCATGCATTTGGAAATGGGGGCCAGATTTGAAGAGCCCTGGTTTAGATGCTATAGTGTTTTTGGTTTCTTCTGGAAGCAGCAGTTGTTTATTAATTTTTAATCCAGCTTTTATCCTTGTGAGCACAGATGACCAGAATAGCCCGCTTAATGTCCATTACACCTCCTCTGACAGTATATAGCACGTCTTTCAGAATGCATTAATGGCTCTCACTGAATGCAGTGTCAAGTCTTTAATAAAATCAAACCTCACCTAAAAGCAAATGGCAAATGGAAGTTTAAACAGAAATACCTTCTTAGGCATGACACCATGATGAATCACCATATCTTATTTCAGGCTTTTTGAAATCCTGAAATAAATCATTTGTTTGAAGACGGCCCTGGCCAGAGAATGGTTCTAGTTTTGGGGATTGTCACCTGAATGGATAGGTGAAGTTGACGGTGATGTGGCGATGACTCTCTGTCCTGTTGATGCAGTCCACGCTAACCTGCAGCTGGCCTGTGTATCCGCCGCATGTTGCAAAAGCAAAAATGGCAAAAAGCTGGGGGGGGAAAAGAGAAGGAAAGTTTTCATTCAAATTCATTCATTTTCTCCAATCCCTTCAGTGTTGAATTTCCTCTGAGATGACGGGTTGCCAGGAACCAAACATCACTTCTGCAATATGGATTGCTGGTTTGAACTGGGGAATGAGAATGACACACTTGTTTATCTCAGCCTACATGTTCAATCAGACTAAAATGCACCTACCAAAAACAATCACTTCATCGGTATATTTCAGCATCTAACGTTTGGGCGGCACACACTCCTTATGGAAATGGTGGTCGTATGATGCTTATAGCTTATTCCAGAAAGGCAGTCCTCTACACCTCCCCAGGAATTACATTTCTGCCAAAAGCACCCCTGGTCAGTGTGAAAACCTTTAGCATGGAAAGCACAAAAACGGCAATGCGAGGACCTTGGGCTGTTTCAGCAGGGCAAGAGGATTTTGGTCCGGCAATATATCTGACTGTCGAATTTCTTCTTAGCCTTACCTGTGACCATCTGGCCCAATATACACAATTAGTGTAACCTGAAAAAGAGACTATTGCTCAGCCCAGTAAGTCTCTTATTTTTAATGAGCTAGTTCTGCTTCGATTAACATGTGTTGAAAGCTATACATGCATGCCTTTATAACCATAAATGTAAAAATAGATGTACACACCATATGGTCTGCTTCTCTTTATCTGAGAAGTTTGTAGCTCCCAGTTAAAATGTTTCCTCAGTCTAATCTATGTGGGTAAACAGGTACGTTTCGCTAATTGCTACCCCCACTGGTTTATTTCTGGCTGTGATATTGGTGACAGAATGAGGCTGGTCAATTTCAATTAAGACACGTCTCCCACACTAACAGGTAATCAGTACTGATTTCTGTGCAGCACGACGGAAAGGAGGGAACATTCCCTCTGCTATTCAGACAACTGTGCTAACATGATGTTTGAAGCATGTTTGATGAATGAATGCAAGGTTAAGGGAATATCCTCATTGCCAGCAAGGCCGACCGAAAAGAGGCTTCAACTAGAGCTGAAATGGCTTGACTTCAAAACTGTCTAATAATAGTTCCCAGCTCACAGTGTTCAAAGGCCAGCAGCCTCTGACCGCTCAATGGGCACAGGCCAAATTATCAGGTTAATATTCACAGGACTGACATTAGCAGGCAGGTGTTATAATAACTCAGTCTAACGGTGGAGGAACATGTTTGCATTCATCTTTTATTTGTTCATATCACACAGGAAGTTCTGCTTATAAAACATGAGGGATGGAGAGATGGATTGATGGAAAATACCATGAGAAAAAAACAATTTATGCATCACAGGAAAGATTGGGGAGGGGGTTAGGGGACAGATCATCCCTAATCTTCTCTGTCGCTTCTCATTTACTAATTAATGTTTTGAAGGAAGCGGTAGCGTGCTTTAAAAAACTATAACTTATCATCGTAGGTCACAGACAAGCTCCAGGTTTTTGCTGGGATTCTTCTTGTACTTCCGTCCCTAATAATGCTTTCCATAAATTTCCAGGACTTCCGAAGAGTATTGCTGTTAGTGTTCATTAAAATTTCCAGATTTCACAGCGTAGGCTTATGTTCAAAGTGGATTAGGGAGGTTTTGCAAGCTCCTTCCAACACAATCGGAGTTGTTTTTTTTTTTCAATTTACATTTATAAACTGTATTTAAAATTTTATGTCATTTCACAATAATTTGTATGCTATTTCATTATGCAGGAATGTGTTATAAATCTCAGATCAGTGTAACTCTAGTACATAGCCTATTATTCTGAAGTTTGAGGATACAGTTATTTAAGTCAATAACTGGGTTATTTCATTTCTGTCTCCATGGCTTCAGTCTCAGTCAGACTGGTACATTTCTTTAATATATAATCAAGCTGGCTAGACTGTTTACAAAATCCTGGCGAGAGTGGAGCTGGATATGGGTTACTCATGATTTCTTACAGAGTCGTATAACTTTTATGTATTTAATAAATTGAATTTTAAAAATAATTATATTAGACAAGAACAAAAATATTATTAAAATCTTATTGCATTATTGCATTATTTAAAATAATGCTACAGTAATAACCCCTGGAACTCTGTCCAGGGCCACCGGTGCATTGTGGTACATAGGCTGCAAGCCCCCCCCAGTCAGTGTAGCATAAACAGCTGGAAGATGGATGGACAGGCAATAACAGACTAGAAATTTATAGAACAGGGTAATTGTACTCACATATATGGACATGCATCAAATCACAACAAGATGGATTAACTCTACGTAATGCTACTATATAAAGCCCCCATACACCAATGAAGTTTTAGTTTCTCAAAAAACTCTGAAAAGTACCATCCTAAGTTTCAACTTTTAAGTTTCATCCTTTCCATTTTAATGAAATGTGGTTCATGTGCCTCTTGACCCTTTCACTGCCCTATCCTCTGACTGGATGCAGAGAACTGAAATATAAGGAATAAATACACACAAATACTGCTGACAGATGCTGTATCAATTCAAACATTGTAATTTCCATTATAAATTAAACATTATGCCAGAGAAGACTGACTTTATGCAGGTTACGATAAACGTGTCATTAAGTGTAACTGCGATAGAGCACGCATTCTCCCCCGGCCTCATTTGAGATTTGGTGCTGTTCTGCTTTCTCCAGAAGCTTTAAATTAATAAAAAAAAATGGAAATAGCAAAACATGAAGGTAATACTAAAACACATGTCTCAGTGTAAAAAAAAAAAAGCTATGTCATTCAGGAACACAACGTGACACTTTCTAGACTTGATGGCACTCAAGATAGGAGAGACGCTCCACTTTCTCCCTTGATGGACGAATGCAAGAAGGGTAACGACCAAAATTTTGCACTGCCAAGCTAAACTGTCAAGCCAATTAATAATTCAGACAGAAGCTAAGTGCAAAGAGAGAGACAGTGGCGGGGGGCGGAAGGCAGAGTAGGGGAGCTTAACCTGTTGAAACACCAGAGACTTACTGCACAAAAGATGGAGATGGGTAACACAGTGGTAAATAATATATATCACAGCTGTTATCTGTGTCACCCTTGATTAAGACACCTCTAGTGGTTCTGGGTCTTCGACAGTAAACAGCCCTGGCATATAATCTGTGGATCTCTTTATATCCCATTTCACATTATTAATAAATC
>JAODJX010000109.1:23793888-23806351 GCA_026776945.1 Isichthys henryi
TCCAGTGGGTGATGTGATCCGTAGCGCCCCATTTAGTGGATGATGTAATCTGTAGCACCCCATCCAGAGGGTGATGTGATCTGTAGCACCCCATCCAGTGGGTTATGTGATCCGTATCACCCCATCCAGTAGGTGATGATGTCTGCCCCCCTCCCCAACATGTGTTTTCGAGATTCTTTATGTACTGAGAAAGAGGTCATATACCATGCAACTGAATAAAAAAAAAAACTGTTATTGAAAACCTGATTTGTTAAAGTATACATACAGTCATAGTGCTGCATAACATGTCAGACACATTGTGTGCATTATGGAGAGTCTTAAAAGGATCATTTGTATTGCCATACAACAGCCGTTTCCATGGCAAAGATGCATTCAAACAGGCACAAAAGACACTGACTTTCAGAGGACACCCAAACTCATCAAACACTGCTGGGGTCACACTCAGCAAATTCTTAGAATTCAGCTTTTGCAATGATGTCAGGTAGACAGAGAAGGCACACTAATATCACACCGATGGGCTTGCAGAGAATGGAATGTCTTTGTGCTTCTGTAGGATAAAAAATGATTTTGTGAGGGAATTAAGCTCAGTTTCCATCTCTGCATGGCCCCTGGTTGGAGCCTTTATTCGGATACTTGCTAAAACGATCCGCTGCATTCGGTTTCAAGAAAGGATAGCAGCCTGACTGCCCGAGTGGATGCAATCACTCTTTTCGTTATGGATATTATTTTGTTGCCTCATCTTTACTTTTACGTCAGCTGAGTTAAAATTTAATCAAGGTTTTTTTCTAGAACAAACACAAGTCGCAGATTTCATGCAAGGATGCAAGCACAAATAATCTTCGCAGGCTACAGGTGCCAGCCCCCGTTTTATTTAAAAATAAAAATATAGCCGGAGGCACAGAAACTTGTCAGATAGGTGCAGGAGATCCAGCCGCAAACTCCCTACTGGTTCTGTATATAAGCTGCTCTGTTCCATCATGTGGACAATGCTGTCTACAAAGGAAAGCTCGGCCTTGGCTGGCCGGCAAGTGCTGTGCTGAAGGCTCCTTATGTAATACACAGGTTTAATGTACCGGTGATGCTAGCGAACAAACAGCACCCAGACGTGGAACGTCTTTCTTCTGCATTGATTGGCTATTTTTGCTCCTGTAAGTCAGTTTTACGGCAGATGGCATTTTCAGTTTAGCTGCAAATTTTTTACCTCATTCCGTGACTTTCATCAAACCTTTTAATTAAACAATCGCAGACCGTTTGCCAGCCATTGTTAGAGACTCATGTGATTAAATGTCACCGTGTCGCACTTTTCGAAAGCAATCGAGGGAAATGGCGAAGAGGGTGGGGTGATGTAATGTCACCCAGATAGATCGGTGCTCTTAGAGTTTCTCGCCTTCTGGGGGCAGTCTCTAACATGACAAGCACCTACCACAAGTCACTCTGCCTTCTTAAAAGGAGAAGTTCACAGAATAACACAGCTGCCAAGACCACAAGGCCAAGGAAAACTGGGAAAACTGGAGTTACTCAACGGGGCGGAGGTCCAGACAGAGGGTTGCCCTGTGATCTATACTGTAGATGTTAAACGCTTGGGTAGTGATTTGCCAGGGGAAATGATTTCACAATGGAGGAGATAAAACATACCTCCCAATCAGCTTTCCCCAGATTTTGGAAGTGATGTTGGTCTGGAAGTTTGGTCTTCCTAGAAGAAAGAAAAACAGAACCTCAATCACACCTGGGGGAAGATAAGAAATCCATAAGACATCACCACAGGAACTAAATACTCAACAGACCTATACACATGCATATTACACTGATATTTACAAAAGTGTATTTAAACCTGATAAGACCCTTCACCTCTAACAATCAGCATAACAGGAGGCGACATTCACAAGTCTCACAGAATTCTTACATGCAAGTTAAGCCCTTCTGGATCACGCATCCTTTGACAACCCTTTCTGTCATTTGCCTTGCTTCACACTGAGACACTGTTAGGCATATTTAAAGCCTGATAGACCCAAGCTATCAGCACTCCAAAGAGCTGTCAAACCAGGCTTTAATAAGGCACAGAAGAAGCAGCATCTCCAGGTACACGTTAAGGATGTTGACAGAGGCCGGAGTTTAACTTTAACTATCTTGGGCCTGTTTCGCAGCCTCTCCTCTCCCTCATCCTGATGCAACTGTGCTGAGAACATTCATTAGCATTTCCGAGTGTGATGAGAATCTCAAAAATCAGTTGTTCAATGGGTTATAGCTTTGGAAATACCTAAACTGGTTTTTGGGGAACAAATGACAAACATTCTATCTAGGGATAATGTATCTGAAAATAAAAGAAATATATATTGAAATAATTCCATAATCAATAAGGAAACAGCTTTAATGCTAACTCAGAGTTAATCATATCTTTAATCAAACTCTGTTTTTGTTATTATCATACACACATACCTGGATTTCCCTATGGTAAAAAAAAAGAAATCAAGGCTTCACAGTTAAATGAACACTGAAGAGATAATTCCTATCTACTGTATAACTGAGCACACTAGACATACAGAGCCATGGGAGCAAAACAGAGTTTAACACCTTTAGGGGTTTCTCTGCCGTAACATCTACTGATAAGCAGTGTCTCCAAGAGAAACTATCAGTTCGTGGATTGGGTCTCACTCCAGATTGCGCTCAAATTACATGGCTGCCACCTTCTGACAATAACAGGTACTGCACAGCATTTTATCCATTTAAATTTAGTGACAGTTCAGATTAATTAGACAAGAGAATTAGACAAGAGAAAAGACGCATGAGATTTTGATATTTGTTTTAATTTTATTAGCATAAATAATACATATGATAACTAGATCTCAAATATCTTATCACTGGGATGTAAAATAAACATGCTGCAGACCTTGATTACCAGGCTTTGTTTGTACCCTTGTGTCATGCCATCACTGTCGAACATTCTGTAGGAGGCAGAGCTGCCACAAAGACGGTCACATGAACTCCAGTACTGGTGAAAAACCTGTTTGGAGGGATTGTTGGCAAGTTTCATCCTGAAGATCTGACTGCTTCTGAGATAAAGTCACAGCAAAATGATTCACTGTCCAATAAGGAGTCATGGAAAAACAGGAGATGCTTAGCAGAAGATCAGAGACATGCTAACCTTAAAGACAGACATCTGCTGACACATGTTTCTCATTTTATTTTACTCGTTACAATAAATAAGATGAGAGCTCATTTGATGTTTCACCATCATTGCTCTAAATCAGGGTTATTCCAATCACAATTCTCAAGGGCTGAGTACTGCTGATTTTCTAGCCTCCCTTTACCTGTGGGCCAGGTGTGAAGCCTCTGGCCAATCAGCAATTATTAAACTGCCTGCGAGAACTGAAAACACGGATTTGGAATTGATGGCCAATTTGAAGAGCTCTGCTCTAAATCAGTGTTTCCCAGCCCGGTCCTTGGGGAACCCCGGACAGTTCCCCGAAGACTGGGTTGGGAAGCATTGCTCTAAATGAACAAGAGCAACATTTAATGCAATGATTTACTGCGTATATTCAAGGTGAAATAATTGCATGTCTCTGTGCTCTGTGTTAGGGGGTGTGGGGGGGTTATGGTTAGACTGTTAAGAATTTGGGATATATGGGATGTCATGACAATGAGAAATTAATTTTCTTCTGTAATGGTCATGTTGGTGAGGCCTGCTTATCTGTAATTAGGCCCACTGATTGTCTCCAGTCCTTCTGCTTACTCATTGCAACAGCCACTGCTTTCTTCCTAAATCGCACACACAGGCCGGCATAACGCCCAACAACCCTGAAACGTTATGGGGGGGATGTGTCTCCACCCCCCCTTTCCCCCACTCATCGCCGTGTGCCAAATGCCGAGCTTCAATTAATGATGCGCTGATACGCACAAGTGACATGGTGTCCTGAGCATTCAAATCACAGGAAGGGCCAAAGTAGTTACTTTTACATTGATGACTGACAAATAATCTATTTATAACTAATAAATGAATGCATTGATACTTCTGATGAGGTGCTTTGGGAGTGCTTCTGGAGAAAACAGTCTCCAGTCTGGATTAGTTATCAGTGGTATCTACTCCAAAGGTCCAGTGAGTGCCATAGACTAGCTAATAATGACAGCATCCTCCTATGAGAATAGGGAGGCGAGCTGTCAGAAAGGGCCCTATTAAGAGAATGCTCATTTAACGCCGTCTGTCTCTGACACACAGTAAATTTGAGTTGAGAGCCTGGAGGAGGGTTTGGCTGCTGCAGGGTGTTGTATTCCATTACTGCGGCTCCGGCAGTTTATGGGAAGGACCTTTAAAAGCAGAATCTGTGAGCTCCACGTTTTATTAGCTGTCAAGATCTCGGGGGGCATGTTCCGGTGAGATGAGATTGCCCCCAGAGGTTAGGGTGCCATCATCTCCTCGCGTTACTATTCAATTGTGAAGCTGCCACCTTTCATGAGTGTATTGAGTCCCGTCCCGTGGTGCAGAGTCTGCCAGCTTAACTGAGGGCTTTACTGACGTCAGCAGAGATGGAGCTCAAAGGAAGAGTCTAAGCACTGCACTGAGACGTAAAGAGCAGTAGAGTAATGTTTATGAGGCCTGTAATCTGTCGGGGGGCGGGGGGGGGGGCACGAAACATCCGGGTTTTCCCAGATACATTCTCTTTTTGGGTCCCTGCCCGGGTGTCTGGACATTTTTTCAAACAATTTGTGCAGGTTTAGTGCCACGATCCGTATGACCCAGTCTCGCAAGCTACAGCGGAGTACCAAGTGAAGTAAATGGCACCAATTTTCAATATATTTCAGCCACTCAGTATCATCATTTGCAAGGCTCGTGTGCACATTTACTTTAAAAATGAAACAATATGCACGAGCTTACATATCACGCTGCTCACGAGTAACGTCAACTTCCGGAAACTATTGGCACTTTGAATCTTTATTTTTGTTTTCATGTGAAAAGAGAATTGTATCGTTTGCTTGAGGTTTAGCAAACTATAGGTTAGCGTTCTGTAACTTTTACTGAAAAAGATTTGCATACATGTGTCAATTGTGTGTGGACTGTAAAATGAAAGTGAACTGTAAGGTTGCCATACATCCGGTTTCCCCCCCATGTAAATTTTTATGTTACAGGCTGGTTAGGGAAAACTCATTAATATTCATGAGAGAAGCACTACTTGATTGCTCTGCAGACGTGAAAACTCATTAATGTTCTGCTCCCAGGACACGTCCTCTTTTTCATCTCACCAAATATGGTAAAGCTAGAGGGGCTGATAAGTCTGGGGATTCGAGTCTGACTTCTACTCCGTGTGCATGGAGATTGCATGGTCTGCCTTTCAAATTCTGACTCCTTCTTAGTCCTGTTTAATCTTGAACTTGGCTGCCCTCAGCACCCAGCATGGGCTGTGGGCCCGAGGCACCATACTGTAGATGCAGCACCTAACTGAGAGGATCCCAGCAGGCAAAGGTGTAGAAGGAAACCAAAAATCACAGCTGATTCTGTTTCTCCTGGTCAGAACGCCCCGGTCATGGCTGCCTTAACAGCATAACTCAGCCTGTGCTCAAGATGCAGGCCTCACGGCCTCCTTTTTTACCATAGCACAGAATAAAATATGTTCCGTATGGAAGATAAGAATAAAATCACTCCCATCAGAATATGTATCCATCCATCTTAAAATTCAGTGATTCCCAGTCTAGTCCTTGGAGGCCTGCAGACAGTCCATGTTTTTGCTGTGTTGGAAGGGAGCAAAACCATGGACAATCTGTGGGTGTCCGACAAGTGTCGTTAGGCTGATTTCAGGGGGGCCTTCACCTCCCTAAAATGTTTTTTAGCCCCCTCAAAAATAAATATTTATTGGCTTAAGTCATGAATAATTATAGTAAAGATTCTGCCCCCCCCCATCAATTCATCTCTAACTACTTCCCTTAGTCCTCAAGGACTGGATTGGAAAACTCTGTATCCTGGGTTGGGTTGCAGGGAACCTGACACCTAATAAGGGGTATGAGGCCACCTGGGTTATGAACCACACACCCTCAGCGAGGCGGCGTCCAAACCCACACAGAGGCGCCTTGCTACCCTCACTGCACAGCCACTCCACCTTGGACCTCTAGAGCTTTTTTTAATCCCTAATAGTCAATTTGTGGTTCCTTCCTCATTTCCGTCCTTCCTTCCTTTCTTCTCTTCTTCCGTGTAACATTCTGTTTCCCTGCAAGTGTAGCACCAGCATTTCACTGTGTGCCTCAGATCACACAGGACAGTAAAAATTTGAACCCCAGAAACCTTGAACCTTGAATAGTCCTGTCTCCAAATAAATAAATGAATGAACGAATAAATTCATGACTTTCTTCTCACTTATGGGCATCTGCTCATGGTGCCAGAGCTCACTAAACATGCTCCATATACTGCTTCCAACTGCTCTGCATAAAACGCACTCCCAGTGCATATGCTCGACTCACCTTAATGCCTTCACTCCCTGAGGGCTCACCCAGCATGTCCATGTGCCCATTAAGGAGAAACACGGAACCTTCTGGAGCAAATCTATACGTGCAAACATGCGCACAGAGGGATTTAATGTAGAGTACCTATTTTTATTTGCGAACCATCCATCTTCCAGCCACTTATATTGGACATGGGACATGGTTGGGGGAGGGGGGCGGTGCCTATCCAATGAAGCTCAAAGAACAAAGCAGGGAAACACACCTTAGACCAGATGCCAACCTACTGCCTGGTGCCCAGTGATGCACAATTACAAGGCAGGCATTCTAGAGATGCTACCTAGCTTGACTGCGTATTTCTGCACTGTGGGGGAAAAACCAGAGATCCTACAGGAAACCCCAGTAAGACAACAGGGAAACTAGGCAAACTCCACACAGCCAGAGCAGCAGTCAGATTCTAAGGAGCTAGGAGGTGCAAAGCAGCAGCTCAGTTCTCCATGCCACCCTTAAGACAAGCTACTTCCGCAAACATAACATTTTTTTAACTTTCAGGTATTGACTATTTGCTTTATTTCGTTTGCTGTAAAAATATAACTGCCAATAGAGTTGGCAGCAAATTACGAATGGATCAGGAGCACATTACTAAAGCGAATCTATGAGAGCCCCCATTATTAAGTAGCTCTTTATCGAAATTGCTGTTTTCAAGTCTGCTCCTAATGTATAGAAGCCTCTCCTCTATTCATCTACACTAAAAGCATGTGATGGCTTATTCACCAACTTTTCATTGCGGTTTCACTCATTCCCAGTGTATTACTGCTTAGTGTAAAAATGTCCCTCCTACCATTGATGACAAAATGCATACAATATTTCTCTTTCTGTATTTCTCTTTCTACAATATTTCCGTCTCAGTACCGTAATGCAAACATTTTAACAGTGGGAGAAAAATGGACAGTTATGATCTGGATGGATCTTCGTCAAATAGACTTAAAAGGACCATGTTTAATCAAGGATGAGCTCATGAAAGAAACATTCATTTAAACCATTTTACATGAACAAGATGAATATGGTTCATTATTGTAACATGACAACACTGTTGGTTAACCCAGGAGCAGCAAACAGCTCTGACTTCCCACTATTAAGAGACCACAGCCTGTGCTGACTGCTCCGGAGAGGATTCCACTTATAGTTACATAATTCATTTGATCAATTAATTCCTCCAGTAAATTTGTAGGAGGTGACTTTATGTATAGCGAGCCATAGATATGTCAGTAGTTGATCCAGTACAGAGACGTGGGAGACCTGGACAGCTGCACAGTGCACAGTACAGGCTGGGGTATACCCTGGATGGGACGTCAGTCCATCACAGGAAACAGACACACTCGATGGGCGATGAAGAAACGTAATTTCTCTTAACTGCATGCTTTTGGATTATGGTAGGAAGCCAGAGAGTCTGGAAGTCTCATGGAAAGAATATGCAGAGCCTTCACAAACCGTGAATTAAATTGAATTTTAATTGAAACTTTATATTCTATTTGTGGGAAAGTACTAGTACATTGGAATTCATGGCAGCACTGGGATTAAAATAAAAAATTGCTGGTCCACAAACCCATCGGTCCCTTGTCAAGGTTTAAAGAGAACAGACAAATATGAAATGACATTTCTATGCTTCAGACATATAAAAAGAAACATAACATATAGTCCTTTGTTTATTAATCACACTTTTTTTCCTGCTTGAAAAAGCATTTGAGAAAATGAAAATGCTACACTTACTGGTACACAGATCATACTAATCTGGTGGAATTTACTTTTATTTGAAGTTATGGCTTAATTTATGCAGTGACCTAGTGGCCAGTACTGTTGTCCCACACATCCAGGGTTTGAGGGCTTAAATCCTTCCTCCCTTCTGTCTCTCTGCAGTGTCTTTGTCTCATTGTGTCACTTCTCTGGTCTCTCCACATTGTGCAAAGACATGCAGTCAGGCAAATGGTGTCTCTAAACTGCCCATAGTGCATGATGTATGTTAATATATGCATGTATGTCCATGGATGGGCATTTCACCCTGTGCGTAACCCAGCCTTTGTACCCTGTGCTGCCTGGGAAAATCCCCAGATACCCTCATTACCCCGACCAGGATAAGAGGTTAGAACAAGGCCGGGCAATCTTATCCACAAAGGGCCGGTGTGTGTGCAGGTTTTTGCGGTAACCTTTAGGTCAGCTGTTCGAACCCAGGTGTGAGGACTCTTCAGCCAATCACTCCTGTAATTAGTAATCTAGTTAGCGAGTTGCCGCGAAAACCCGCATATACACTGACCCTCTGTGGGTTAGATTGCCAATCTTTGGGTTAGAAGATGGATGGATGATCACCAGTGTAAGGCTGAAGGCCCCAGAGGAGCTCTAGAAATCCATGCAGAATGTAGATAAAGCTGAATCTCCTTGCTTAATTTCACTCGCAGAACCCAGACAAAAAACAACCTCCATTCTCCCGGCGGGCGATGGCTGCACGGAAGGCTTTCGCCACTGTGAGTAATGCCAAACCTGATAAACATGGATGGGTATTGTTTAATTACTGAAAAGTCAAAATACCAGACATCCTAAAAAGGATTAATGGGGGTGATAAGACACTAGCCAGCATTCAATTAGATAATCGGACTGGTTACACTATTTACTGTCATCAGCAGAAGTGTGGATCAATATTGATATGAGATGTAAGGAATGAGTACACTTCAGAGATTAAAGAGAAGGATGATGTAATCTGATCAGCAGCTGGCTGTCTTTGGCTGAATACACAGGTAGGAATGTGTTTATGATGCCTGCATGGTGTCTTCAGTGTAACCCATCACTAGGAGAATGGCGTGATTGTGACTGCCATTGCTCTCAATATGATTTCTAATTGGGCAATAGAGAACCAAGGCTTCCAAAATGGATGCGATCGTACTGCTGCGCTAGTCATCAAATCATGTGTCCCACCTCCAGCTGGTCTTTAATAGACCATATTGGTCCAAACCAGCCAGTTCATTGTAGGCTTTCCTTTAACCAGTGCTCATGCTGACAGTCTGTGCTAACTAATGGTAACAATAATCATCTTGAGTCTTTCTCAGCTATTGCAAGTAGCATAAGTCTGAATGAAATATAAGTGAGCACAGAGGCTTACCTTGCCTTCATTTCCATAAGTCAATATTAATTAGAATATTAATTAAACAATAATAATAATAATAACAACAACAACAATAATAATAATAATAATAGCCAGAAAGCCAGAGACCCAGGCGTGGCAATCAACCGATAGCTTTTATTCAGGAGATAGCCTTCACAGTATTCCTTAAACACAAACATCACATAATGTACACAATCAAAATTAAATGACGTATGTTCTGCCTCAATTCAACCTACTACAACAAGTAACGACATCTATTACAAGAAGGTCGCAATCTTGTTTTGTAATGTCAAAAGAATACTTCTTCAGTATGAAGACAGAGGGCTCTGACCTATAAGGCAGTAAGAATCAGTGCAGACATGGGAAATGGGAACCCTGATCGTTTAAATAAGTCCAACAGTTAAACTCAAGCCGAGTAGCAGTTATTCAAATGAGACCTATCCATTCCGAAACACAATAACAACTATCCCTCTGTGAAGTTGGTATCCATTATGCAGACAAATGGGTGTAGATCTTGAAATGCGTACAGAATGTAATTAGGCACCACAGAGCCGCATTAAATTGGCTTCCTTGGGTTTACCAAGTTTTCCAGAATCTTCATTTTGCATAACTACAGAATGACCACATTTTATGTTTAAAGTGAAAACTGAGTTATCCAGGAAGAGCCAGAGACTTATAGATAGATAGATAGATAGATAGATAGATAGATAGATAGATAGATAGATAGATAGATAGATAGATAGATGCAAGCACTACTGCCACATATTACTGCACTTTTATTTAGCTAAATGAAGTATATGTTTGTTTTCCTTGCTTAAGTCTAAAAATTATGATCTCAAGAATATTCACAGTTCTTATGTAGGAATTATATAACAATATTATATGTCATCATATACAATTTTTGGTTACATCCACAGGGTGGCAGTTGTGTGTAGCACAAAGCTCGGCACGGCTCATCAGCTACATCTTGTCTCCTTTTGCTGCCATTCCTTCTGCTGAGGGTCACAGTTAATACACGGTATGTTCATACAAAATATAAACCAGTGATAGTGCATCTTCATCAGCCCAGATACTAAAGAAGAAAATATACCAGCAAGTTTTTGTTGGATCTATTCATTATATCAATATCAACCATTTCTGTAAATTGCTGTATTTTACATATTTACCCTACATTAAACGTGGAAATATTTAGCTACCTTTTATGGATTAATTTCCAGACCTTTTCTTCCAGCCATGCATAGTTCACGCATGTTTTTTTGCTCACGAAACCCATGAAGGTAGCAGCAGATGCTCAGTGCTTGAGGATGAGGATCATGGGAACTGTGCCATGAGCTCAGGGTTTCCAGAAACCCACGCAAACCCTGTGGCTTCAGGGCCCTCCAAAGGTCTGAGCATAAAGGAGACCCGACAGGACTGCAGTGAGGAGACTGAGGAAACTGTAATGTGCAGTGTGATCTGCATGACAGCCGCCATGCCCGACTCACAAGCTCTCCAGGCATCAAAGCGGGGATCGTAGATTGTCAAGACCACAATGTCTTGATCTAGGCTTCTACTGCTTATTGCTGTGCAATCTGTGTGGAACCAAGAGTGATTGTCTGAGGAAAGGCTACATGCATACATAGATTATAAATAAAGTATTGCCATTGATTACATAAGAGCCCTATATCTGTGCAGTGAACTATATAAAACCTGATTTGTATCCATCTTTATTGGTTTAGAAATTATTTGCAGCAGAAGATATCGTTAGCTCTACTGGCACGTTCTTTTCACAGTGAACTTTGCCATTCATGCATTTTAATTCAGTCTAAAATGAAAAATTCTGCTCTAAAGTTTCGGTCGGTAAACTACTTTGGGACCTTATTTCCTTCTCCTCATTGCTAAACAAGATACTGCTGTCTGCAGCTGCCTAGATATTGAAAAAAAAAAAATCAGGCCTCCATGGACAAAGAGACCTAAATCTGGAATAAAGAGAACAAATTGAGATTACGAAGGGTTGAACTCACAAATTTATATGCAGCTTTTGTGTATCGTATTACCCAGTGGTTCCTTGAATTTATCCATGTATGTTTCTTAGTAAACAAAAAAAGTAGAACTAAATCAATGTAGTTAGCAGAGAATAATACTGAGATAATCATGCATCTTCTGATTTAGGTCCAAAATATTAGGCATATCATCAGTGGCTGATTTATAAAAATACCTTACTTATTTTTTTTTTTTGTGAAAACATTCCACAACAAACATTAATGGGAACATTAATGATAAAGATAAGCATGACTTTCAATTGGTTATTGTGTCAGTCTGAGAGACGCATATGAAACATCAGACTATTGTATGGCTCACCAGAGAAAATTAAAATACAAAATCCTGGGTTAGTTTTCCTGGCACAAATGGAGGAATCTCAAAGCAAACGTCAAGGTCAGAATAGCTAACATGGCTTCAGCAACAGGGGTACTTGTCAGATATATTTTTTTATTGATTGCTGCAATTTCTATTATGAATTGCTATGGCAAAAAGACATTTTTAATTTTCCTGTGATAAAGAGCCCCAAAGTGCAGCATGTCAGCAAGACAAAGGAACACAACTGTTTCTGACAGCTGTAAAATACGGCATATTCATTACATTTTTTAAAATGCAGTCGTTTACTTTCATAAAATCAAGAGTCTTAGAAAAATGACAGGTACAGGACCTACAGGCTACAGCAACCTAATGCTGCATACAGACAGTCCCCAGGTTACGAATGAGACCCATTCCCTAGGTTTGTCTTTAAGTTGAATTTGTAGTTAAATTGCAAAAATAGTAATACAGTACATACTAATAATCCATCCATCCATTTTCCAAACCGCTTATCCTACTGGGTCGCGGGGGGTCCGGAGCCTATCCCGGAAG
>JAODJX010000109.1:23840244-23851213 GCA_026776945.1 Isichthys henryi
TAAATAAATAGACAATTTTATGATGTAGGCCGAAAATGAGCTTCCCCTATTTGACAGACCAGTAGCCGCCACTGATAAATACACATGACCATCAGGTTGTGTACTTGTAGTGTGTGTTGTGCAGTCATGTGAGAATCACTAACCTCTTTGGGCTGTTTGTGCACCAATCAGAACTGGGTATTTAAGCATGCTGTGATATAAACACCAGCTCAGCAGTTCATGGGTGCAATGTGGTGCTGAAGGTTACGCCTCTGCTCCTGTGATTAGTAGGTCACCGGTTTGAATCTCTGCCTTGGCACGATGATTGCATCTCTGTTGGGCCCCTTGAGCAAGGCTCTTAACCTCCTGAAATACTCCAAGGGCCCCCGATAAATAGTCTGACCCTATGCTCTGATCCCAAGCGTCACTCTAACTGTGTGTAAATGTGCCAAAGGAGGGAAAAGGGGACGTTCCGTTTCACAAGTAAAGCATCGTTTAATATATGCATTTTCATTTTTATTTCTAGTGCGCATTATGCAAGAAATCCATGAGCTTCCAACCAGATGAATGGTGTGAAACACAATAAATGCCCATTTTGATAATTCACACTTCTGGCACATATTCTGTGTGTGATTGATCTTGATAGATCTCCTTGCCACCCAGAAACGATCCATCACAGGGCGAACAAACACACACAGTCATACACTTTGGGTAATTTAAAGATTATAGTTAGCCTAAGAACTGCAGAAGGAAGCTGGAGTATCTGAAGGAGACCTGAGTGACACGGGGAGAACATGCAAACTCCACGTACACAGAGGAGGCGGGATTTGAACCCTGTATTCTCTCAGTGTGAATCAGTGTATCAGGTCCAGTAGTCTATGAGGGCGGTCATGTCTGGCAGCCAGTGAGGGCGGTCTTGTCTGGTAGTCTCTGCAGGTGGTCTTATCTGGTAGTCTATAAGGGTGGTCATGTCCGGTAGTCTATGAGGGTGGTCATGTATGGCAGCCAGTGTGGGCGGTCTTGTCTGGTAGTCTGTGCGGGAGGTCTTGTCCGGTAGTCTATGAGGGCGGTCATGTCTGGCAGCCAGTGAGGGCGGTCTTGTCTGGTAATCTGTGCGGGTGGTCTTGTCCGGTATTCTGTTAGGCTGGTCATATCTGGAAGTCTGTGAGGGCAGTCAGATCTGGTAGTCTATTTGGGCGGTTATGTCTGCGAGACTGTGAGGGCAGTCATGTCCGGTAGTCTGTGATGGTGTTTATGTCTGGTGGTCTGTTAGGGCAGTCATGTCAAGTAGGCATGTCTGTCTACTGTTTTCATGTCCACAAGGTCAGTGTTCTGTGATTTGTGTGTATTTTCCAGTGCTCCTGTAAGAACCCTAAATCCATTGTTATACATTTTTCATCTTATAAGATATATATATAAATAACTATAAATAGTTTGAAGTTCATACCACCAGGTATTTACCCCTGAGGTTAGGATGTACCTGGCACAGGTGTGCTTAGTAACCCAACAGCAGTAATCGGTTAACTAGCAGGTAGGGCAGTGCTGAACCATTTTAGTTAACCTGAGCAAAGTTGTTTTTTTTTTACGGGAATTCCATGGTGTCCCCAGTGAGCATGCTGACCTTTCAGCAGGTTTCCTTTTAGCATCCTGTTTAGTAGGACGCACATCAGACCTGACATGGTTGATGCAAGAAGCAGGCAGGATGGTGGCCCACAGGGGCGAGAGGGTGAACGAGTCCCTCAGACATGCGTCGTGACGTGGGTGTGTGTCACAAAGCTGTTTTCTGGATTACAGCTCCTCAGCACCTGGAGTTTATGCAATGTGAAGGCAGTCAGCCAGCCAGATAAGGTGTCGGAGCACTAGATGCTCAGCCAGAGGGGTACGATGCTGTCGTTTGCTCCCGTTGCAGCCTCGGGGAAGGCGACCCTCTTGCCGAAGGCCCCAAAGCATCAAGCGCTTGTCGCGGGCAAACTCAAACAGATGCCTGGAGAGTGAATGACACGTGGCGCTGTTTCACGGTGCCCCTGTCTAAGGTGTTAAATAGCCGCCCCCTCCTCTGTCACCTCCCGTGCGTCACAGTCTCTGCACAGCTCACTCTGTCAGCTTCAGCTCAGAAAAGCCTTACAGATATTCCTCCAGAGAGCCCAGCCTCACACAGCTTGGTGTTGCAGTGCTGGCTAAAGGTCATCGGTCCAACCAGCCAAAAAACAGCACCTCCCAGCTCTGGGCTTTGTCATCCTGTACTTTCCTTCAGTTAAGGGCTGTTCCTCTCTTAGCCCTTCAGCAGCAGAATGAACCGACAGCATCCATTAGACCTGAAAATGTGCATTATAATGTCTGTTGTTAGGTTGCGATTCATTTATTTAAGCAGTATCGCTGCCAGGATGCCTGTCTCTGGTACTAAATCTTTTATGGTGTGTCGCATTCTTGGTGAAAATCCTCTTGCATTTTCTGGTGAACATTTCGCTGTGATTTGCATATTTATAATCCTGTAAAATCAATTTTTATGGTTTGTATTTGAGCTTAAGTGCATCCTGCTGATATATGCTCCTGCATACTCTTAAATATTATTTGCTGCATTTTGGCGCGGCAGAAAGTCTCTGGCAAATAAATTAAATGTAAATGTGTCACACATTCTGGATTTAGTTACTGGGGAACTGGCCATTATATGCTGACATGGTGTGGCACAGTTACTGTATACGGGGGGATTTGGTTGTGTTTGTTAGGTAGACATTATGAATCCTATGAGATAAGATATTCAAAATAATATTATACATTCAGTACTCAGTATGTAGGCCCATTAGTTATAGCTACATCTCTGTATCTGTGTTTGCATAAAGGCGTGACTGGGCCTGTGTTGATGAAAAAGAGACCTTTCACAATCATCTTTCATTTTCCTTGATACTGGGCGTCAGGTGACCATCTGCCATCCGAGGTCCTGCGCCTTTGTCTGCTGTCATGGCAGCTGTGCACTCAATCAACCTTGCCCCGCGTGGCTTATTGTCGCTCCGTTTTTTTTTTCCCTTCCCCTGAATGCATTACAGGCAGATGTTCTAGCAGCCAGCGACATAATTGCATTTCCGACATATCAGTCGATCTGCAGAGGAAGTTATTCGATTTAGCACAATCGTTTTTCCAGCAACGAAAGACCATCGATATAACCGAGCGTGGGACACGCTGGGCAGCCGGAATGACCTGGCTGAGCAGACTGTGCAGGGACAGGGAAGGCGGCTCGAAAACATTACACTCTATAGTCTGTTTTCGCTACTGTTTGCACACTCATCACAATTAGCTGCTTACTATAAGCATACAAAAGCTGCTGTACCTTAACAAAACAAGCTATTTAACTCATAGCCACCAAGATATTAAGAATAATCAATAACAATAAAAAGACACATATAAACCAACAAACCCCCAACTACAGTATTAAGTTAGTGACACTTTACGGGACACAAATAATATAACATTATACTATTACTTAGGCATTAATTAACTACAGACTAAGTCTTAGTTACATACTGATCTCATGTTAATTCGTCATTAATGAATTGTGACGTTTTATCCCAAGCAGTTACTGTATTTATTAATATATGTGTGAATTCAGTAAACATTTCTGAACTACTGAAAGAACAAGTAATGAATAACACAAGTGAAATGCTGATGTCATGTTTGTTCATCATTAATGAATCGCGAGATGTTTTACGTGAAGCAGGCTATATTTGTTCGTGATTTATACTTCAGTAGTAACTGAGTTATTACTAAGTACTTGTGCCCCGCCAAGTAAAGTGTTGACATTAAGTTTTGCATACTTTGTAGAGTAGCAGGCAGTATTATCCTGTTAGACTCTGAATGATTAACAACCAGGTAAGATATTACTACTGCAAGGCAATCCATCATTAAAGCTAATGTAATTCAGTAAGCGATTATATATAACTCTGGAAAAAAATCCATTCAAATATATTTTTAAATCTGCATTTTTTCTATGGTAGCCATTCCATGCACAGTAATTGTTGAATTTCAACACCAACATACCTTATTTATTGCAATGAGGTATTGATTGGCTGAACCAGACAGAACACTTAATGGTTTGGGAATCATATCTATGGACATCCATCCAACCATGCATTTTCTTTAACCACTTGTCATATTCAGGGTCGTGGGGGTGGTCTGGAGCCTATTCCAGAGGTACACTCACACACCATTCACACCTGTGGCCAATATGGCAACTCCAATTAACCACAGCATGCTTGTGAACTGTGGGGGTGGGGGGAACCAGAGTACCTGGAAAAAACCCCACCATAACATGGAGAATATACAAACTCCACACACAAAGCCACGGTGGAGACTTGAACCCTGGTCGCAGAGGTGTGAGGAAACAGTGGTAACCACTGCAACACCATGCCACTTTGCCTCAGGGTCCATCATGTACTTAACCATCCTATTTTTAAAGGACCAAATGAATGTTATTAACAACAACAACCGTTTACTGTGCCAAAGATGAACATTTCTGAAGAAGAAGAAGGTTGCTGTGCTGGTATTGCTGACAGACGGTGCTACAGTGAGAGGCTGGGTGTTTCCTGGCTTAAGATAATCAGGATGGCTGTACATAGGAACAGCAGGAGACACTGAGAATGACCAGCAGCCTTAAAGAAAGCAGAAGTGACAGCAGAGATGACTGCCAATACGACGGTGCCTCATGAATTAAAAGATGACTTCGAGTGACCTTCAAAAAGAATAAGAAACTTGAAGTGTTGTGAAGAGCATAGCAAGGATGGTTTAAAATAGATACCCAGAAGCAGGGCTGAAGTCCCACACAGAAAGGCCCTACAGCAGTGAGCCAGGTTGGAGGTTATAGAAGATCATCTTCTCTGATGAGTTTGATTTTAAGCTCTGCCCAACACCTGCTCATCTGATGGCTTGACAGAGACCTGGAGAGGCCTACAAGCTCCAGTGTCACAACTACTGTGACATTTGGCGAAGGGTCGCTGATGATGTGGGGGTGCTTCAGTAAAGCTGGAATCGGGTAGATTTGTACGTGTGAAGGAAGCCACTCAAGCACTGAATACAGTTGTCCGAGAAGAATAGTTCCTTCTACTCAGACCATGTTCCTCAGCTCTCATGACTGATGACTGATGAGTTTTTCAGCAGGACAATGCTCTGTGTCATGCAGTCAGGTCAATCAAGGTGTGGACGGAGGACCATCAGATAAAGACCCTAACATGCTCAATCTCCTGACCTACTGTAAACCTCATCAGAAACTTCTGGAATATTATAAGGTGACACCACTAAGGGTGGTCACAAGGCATCCAATAAAGCTGCAATGTTTGACTTTTAGCCCAGCAGTTAGATGTGTCTTAAGACAGGCAGTAACAACATGAAGGAGTGATGGAGAGTCTGCCAAGATGCATCAAAGCGGTGATACAGAATCAGGGTTATTCCAACAAATACTCATTTTTCAACCCTTCCTAAATTAAAAAAAAATAATAAAAAAATTGGTTGTCAATTTTTTTTTTGTTTGGAATTTGGAATCTAATGTGATCAATAGTTTAGAAAAGAATGTCAAAATGTATTTTTTATACAGGCACATTGTAAAAACAAAAAGATTTAGTCTCATCCAGAGCAGCATATGAAGATAAGAAGGGCTATACTGCAGATTGACTATTACTTCTCAACTTTATTGGGAGACTTCATTTAGAACGAATGCAGTGCAAATCAATGCTGATATAAGAATGCAGTGAGCAGTGTGGATCTATGCCGATATAAGAATGCAGTGAGCAGTGCAGATACATGCTGATGGAGCGGAAGAAAACATGCAAATACTTCATGAAAAAAACATGGGTAAATTGTGTATAAAACACAAATTATAGTACAAATTACTATGTACACATGACAATAAGGTACATCAAAGCCATCCATTCCTGCTATCTATGCATATACATTCCATAAAATTAATATACAGAATGAAACATTTCTATTGTTGTCCTTAAATTATTGTGAACTTTAACTGACTTTAGACTTAGAAGCCAAGCACCATAGGTGCAAAGGCACCTATTGTAATTGACATTATATTTGCTTGTATGGTATATTGTTATATAGCAGTGGTCACCAGCTGGCGTTTTCTACTTTTCATTTGGGCCGAAATACAATCAAACCCAGACCTTGATATTACTGTCATAATAAAAAATCTTCTATTTTCAAGAGCAGGCACAAGTGTTCAGTGACTCGGTTTCTCGCCCAAGGTGTCTTTGAGACCTAAAGTGTATATCTTTTTTGAAGCATCTAAGAAACTGGACACCTCACTCCAGCCGTAGAGTGTCTGGTGTTGACAGTCTGTCTTGCTGGTTTTGAAACAATGCAATGCATTTGCCTTTAATTTCATATGTTAGCAATGTTATGTTATCCAGTTAATCTGGTCTCTGAAATACCAAGATAGGCATCTGAAATTAAATATTGCAGTTATCCCTACTACTGATACAAAGTGTTTTATTGCAAAACATCAAATTACTGTATGTGGGTTGCTTTCCATCTTGGCTGAGTGATAAAATCCTGTTATATCTATTGATATGTATAAAAACTGTTAAAAATATCTAAAATAGCTTTTGAGCTGTTAATATTTCCTTGGGAACTTTAGATCTCTAGGTTGACTAGAAAGCCATGTAAATAGAATTCCACCCACTGTGATTTTTCTAGACAGGCATTGTAAGAGCCACCCACGTCTTGTGCCATGTACGGTACAAACTAATCATTTTATGAATCATTAGCTCGGAGGGCAAGTCTGACCCCCATTTTGATGCTTGAAACAATCTTGCTGTTTGACCTCAAATCAGAGGGACTCAGCACTGACCCCATAAACAACGCTGTCTTCCTAGAGGTGCTGTCACGGCCCTGATCGCTCGAAACTCACCTTGTTCTCACTCCTCACAAACACAACCCTTGAGCACGTTACCCCCAAACCTTTCTATTTCCAGCTGTTGAGTGGGAGGGGTTGGGGTGGAATGGAGGTGCGTATTGGGTGTGGGTGGAAGTAAGGCTTAGGGGTACTGAAGCATAGCCGGGCAAAGACTGGCGGAGTTCCTTCCCTAAAGTGATCAGCTCAGTCAGCACATGGCTGTGGATATAAATAGAGCAGCAGATTGTCATCCAGCTCCCAGCTTTTCAGACCCCGTTGCCCCCCTGCGCTGTCGCGTCCCCCAGCAATCCGGCTGGCTGTCCTCTGCCAGACCCTGCAGCAACCTGCCGGGGGGAAAAAACCCGCAAAGTCGGAGGAGGGCGGATGTGCGGCCATTCCTCATCTCATAGCATACGCTCCAGGATGACCCTGCATCCTCTCCTTTTTCCTGCCCCTCTTTGCTTTCCCGTCACTGTCCGTGTGTTTAATACCCCTGCTGTCAGTAGGAATATCACCACATGTGAGAGACCCCTTCAGAGAATATTGAAATTCTGCATGAAAAATGTTATGTCAACACAAATGGATTTCGCTGTTTTGTTGAGAATGTATAAATATTTAGCTATTCATGCCCTTTACGCTACAAATCTCCTGCCGGATGATGTACTGGCTCCTGGATTCTTTTGACGTTTTTTCTTGCAGTATCCTTGAGAGAAGGTCATTTGTTTGCTCTGCTGAAACTGCTCCGGATTCTCAGGGGTGTCGTAACTTTGCCTCGTCACCCACCTGTGCTCTCTCCCTCCCCCTGCCGCTTGTGACCTTTGTGTTGACGTTCAAAGATTAGATGCAGCTCCTCAGAAAGGCAGTATGCCTTTAACTGCGTTCCCCACGTCCATCTAAAGCTGGGCTTCTGACCACGGGGTATGGTTGCATACAACGGTCTTATATTTATTGAGTAAAAGGGATGTTCGGTGTCATTTCAGTCCCTGGTATCATTCTGCGAAAAAGGCAGCATGGAGAGCAGCACACTCCAAAGCAAACACCTGCTTCTGGTTGCTGGTAGTGTGAGCTGTTCCCCAGTGAAAGGTTACAGCACGCAATTCTGTTAATTGAAAATTTCCTGACAGCAGCGCTGCACATGCAGTCTGGAGGAGTGTTTGGAGATGTTATATTAGCTGAGCCATTAAGCTGCCTGCACTGCAGCATGCAAAGGGGGAGTAAAGGTGCGAGAATCCGCAGATAGGCAGCATGGGTGTGTCCAGAGTGTGTGATGCTCTGATTAACATGCTTTTTCCAGCTATTCCACTCATGCAATTGTCCTGAAATATCATTTGACGGATCACTGATCACGGTGAGGGATGATGAGGGAGAGAGAGGAGTGAATGTGCTGTTCCTATTGGCCATATCTGACTTCCATCTCCGAAATGCTGGGAAGTTAGTATTTAATCCACCACAGCAACCCTGTATTAATGGATGGATGGATGGATGGATGGATAGATGGATGGATGGATGGATAAATGGATGGAGGTGTTTATCCGTTAACTTTTTGGTAGTGCATTTGTTGTTAAAGAAAGAGTTATATGTCTCAAATTCAAAACAAATCTGCATTAGGCTAATTGGATTGCATGGGATAGACTCAAGACTCCATGTGATCCAGAGTGGGAAGATGGATGAATGGATATTCTAATTTGTGGCATTACTTCCCTTTCAGCTGAACACCGCAAACCTTCCCATTATAAATGCTGTACTTAAAATTCTCCCCATTATAACTCTGCCAACAACAGGGGAAGAATCTTGTTTGTGTAACATTAACATACTAAATATTATTATGCAACTTTATTTTAGGGCTGTCACAATAGGCTATATTAATAATTGAATAATCTACCGATTAATTTGCTGATTCATTGAGTATTGAGTAGTCGTTTATGTAATATAAGTAGCAGTTGGTGTGAGCCAGGAACAAGCCTTGGACGGGGCCCCAGCCCGTTACAGGGTGCACACTCACTCAGACATACGGTCAATTTAGGCACTTCCACCTCACTTAGGTTGCATGTTTTTGGACTGTGGGAGGAAACCAGAGGGTCTGGAGTATCACCTCAGCTCCACTCTCCCGGGGAAGGTGTAGAGTCACTGTTACTTGGTTAATTTTGTTTTAAAACATTGAAATCCAGCACACAAGTCAAAAAATATAACATATATAACGTAATTTGCAATATATGTTTTATTTTGTTGAAGAGTGATAACTTAAAATGTGGGTCTTTCCGAATATTAAGCACAATTTCGATGGTTGTCAATGGTGAGGCTGCTTTACTGGACCCATGCAGAACAAATATTTATTTTTGTCTCTAGGAACTCAACAGTGAAAATGTCTGTATGGAATACTTTCAGCTGTATATTTGCAGACATGGAAGGAAACCCTGTATTTGCATTTTGTTTTAACCACACTATTTTAATAACAGAGCTCATGACACATTTGATACGTGGCTTTAACTTAAAATTGAACATTTAGCCATTTAGGCTACTTGGAAGAGAAAAAAAAACATACATATATACACACACATGCACACAGAAAGTCGTGTAATCATATCTTTTGGGGGACCACTCATTCATTTCTATGGGAAAAATGCTAATGTTTACTATGACAACCTTAACCCCTACCCAGCCCTAACCATAACCATAAGTAACCAAACCAAATGCAAGACTTTTTGCAATTTCAGTTCTTTCATTGCAGTCACGGATTTTTATTTTTTTTTATAAAATTCAGTTTTCATTTATGGGAACCAAGAAAGAAAAAAAAAAGCTCTGTGGGTTGGAACTCACAGAATGTTGCAGGTTCAAGTCTCATGGTTGGCGATGATCTCACCATTGGCCTTGATCAAGAGCCCTTAACCCCCAATAGCTCCAGGGACTGACTGATCCTACTTTCTGCTCTACATCAGTTTCATGCGATGGCCCCTCAGGGTGCTTCCCCAGCTGTCCTGAAGGAGTTCCCATGCACATGCTGAGCACTATTTGGTCACTTTTCCTTCGCTCCCTGGTCAGACTCCTCCCAAACCATCTCTACTGTGTTGGTCTGGTGGCCAAGTCATGTGATGCGACAATATCATTCTCCTGCAGGTGGCCTGGCGTGTCCAAACTTCTGATTGGTACTGTTTGCTATATATTTTATGCGTAAATAGATGCATGGGCTGTCTGTCAGATTTATTCTGGCACTGCACGCAACTTTCACATCAGAATACCTGCAATAGTCAGATAACAAGTTACACTAAATCACTTTTACATAGGAAACAAAATTTAGCAAGCTTTGCAATTTTAATGATGGTTCCAGTATACGTTAAAACAGCAGTCTGATGTTTACTGCTACTGCTTTTGCATGAGCTCTGCATTCGCTTTCTAACAGAATCATAATCATCATCCTTGCTGTTAGACTCACAAAAGACATTCATTATCCACTGTATACAAACATTTTGTATTCCAGAGATGATTTTCAATGCAACACCACCAACTTATTTGCCAAAGTTTATTGGTAGATAATAACAAGTAGTATAGTTTGTTTATTTGTTTTTGTGTGTGTAATAGGTATTAATTTATGTATGATTTGTATTTAAGATGATTCAGCTAAATGATGTTGTTGAGGTAATATCTTATTTCAATTGCACTGGGGGAGTCTGTGGATTGAGATAATTACATTATTGGTGAGACCGTGAATGTCTTCTTTTAAGATGTTGTTGCATTGCAGTCGAGCTGTTGTGATAGTTCCGTGACGACTGCATTTTCATACACTTTCAATGCGATGTGCTCCCATACATCTGAGGCCTTCGCTTTCTCATTAGGACCCTCATCGGATACAATCCATCTTCCTTCAACCATATTACTGAGTAATGGAGGCAAATTTTAATTCATGCCTTTCAATAATCAAATTATTGCGTTTAAGAATCAAGTAATTGTGACAGCTCTGCTTTTTAAAATTTTATGTACGTATGTATGTACGTATGTATGTACATACGTATGTGTGTATGTATGTATGTGTGTATGTATGTATCTGTGTATGTGTGTATGTATGTATGTGTGTATGTATGTATGTATCTGTGTATGTACGTATGT
>JAODJX010000109.1:23890218-23908902 GCA_026776945.1 Isichthys henryi
GCCCCACTTTTGCCTCTGTAACTGACTGCTGTCTCTGATGGGCCCCACTTTTGCCTCTGTAACTGACTGCTGTCTCTGATGGGCCCCACTTTTGCCTCTGTAACTGACTGCTGTCTCTCTCCTGCCCCCCTCCCCCTGCTCCACCCCTTTCTGTTCCCCTGGGATGAAAAGGCCTTTGCGTGGTGGTCCGACCTGATGGTGGAACACGCTGAGCACTTCTTGTCACTCTATGCCGTGGACATGGATTCTGCCCTGGAGATACAGTCCCCAGAAAGTTGGGACAGCTTTCCACTCTTCCAGCTACTTAACGACTTCCTCCGGATCGACTGTGAGTACTCTGCCTCTCATTTAGCATTTGTCAATGTATTATCTGAAACAGAACAAAACTGAGCAAAACTCCAACATTATGCTTAAGCCTTAAGTTCTGAGGTCACTCAAAAGCTCCTCATAAACATTCTTGGGGAATCTTTACTTTCTGAGGCTTATCTAAAATGTTATCTGTCAATGCTAATGTTTTTACTGTTGAAATCGCTGAAAATTGGAACCTTATTACATTTTGGAAAATTATATACAATGTCACACTTAAAATTCTAATTGTCAGTGATATTTTCAATGGTATGCAGTGTGTCTTACACTTGTACATTAGTTACATTTCAGCTATGCATATCAACAGCTCATACTCAGTACCCAGGAAGATACACCAAAGTGAACCATATTCATTCCATGCATTGCAATATGAAGGCAATGGATTTGTTTGAATGTTACGTGGCGGAGCACGACTGGTCCACACAGTGTCTCATGTACCCTCTGCATTTCTCTGCCACAGGCCACCTGTGCAACGGGAAGTTCCACAAACACCTGCAGGACCTTTATGCCCCGCTTGTGGTTAAATATGTGGACCTCATGGAGTCTTCCATTGCACAGTCTATACATAAGGGCTTTGATCGCGAGTCGTGGGAGCCCGTGAAGTAAGGAAGCCATTTCTGTATCACTTTGCCATTAGGATGGTTGGAGAAGCACAGTATTCTTTCTGAGAACACTACGTGTATGCAGTCTAACTGAAAGTATAGCAGTGAGCCTGCTATGAATCGATGGATGCTAGTAACAACATTACAAGCATCACATAATGTCAGTGAAACGTTAATTACAGTATGTCAATTAGAAGTTTGCTCATTTGCTTATTGTGGTGCAATGCAGGTAAGCTAGAATGAATATGGGTACAAATAGATCTTGTTTATAATTCTTATACATAAGGTCACTGCTATTTTCATTTCATAGAAAAAAATCTTCAGCTAAGGTACATGAAAACAGAATTTTTACTGTACGCAGTGCACACCTTAGTCTACAGACTGCTACAAGAAGGTTTATTGTGTATATAAAACATTACATACTGTGTGTTTGCACAAGGTCAGCATTTTAATAATGGCTTTCATCCTTTTTTTGTGACTTTACCCTCACAGTCTGTGCTTTTAAGCTAATCAAAGTGTTTTCATGTTTACTGCCTTGCTCCAAGCAGCCTGTTCTTATGTCATGTCGTCGTTTCTTGACTTTCATTTTTCTTTTCCAAGCCTCTCCATTCACCATAAGAGCTTCTAATGTATCTCTGTCATGCGTCCCATACAAAAATGAAAAAAATAATTAAAATATATATATATATATATATATAAACCTTGGTAGCACTGCTAGTCCAGAATTTCCATTGCTAAGCTAATATATTCTAGCTCTTCATTTGATTTCTTTTTTTAAACCTGAGTACTTAAGTAGCATCACACTGCTTTTGCAACATCTGCATTATCACTGTTATAGTATTTTCTTTTTGTCTGTTTCTCCCTGCAGGAGTTTAACAAGTAATCTGCCCAATGTGAATCTGCCAAATGTGAACCTCCAAATTCCCAAAGTTCCAAATCTGCCCGTCCCAGTAGCAGGACTGTCAGTTAACCTCCCACAAATGCCTAGCTTTTCCACTCCATCATGGATGGCCTCTATATATGACTCTGAGTGTGTATTCCACGAGTTCCCCTCAGATCTGATTAATTAATGCAAGTCACCTTGGCATGAAAAGATCTTTTCATCTTTTCGCTGACTTACTGTTATGCAAAAAAAATGGATAAACTAAGATGAGTATTTGGCCACTTGTAATGGTGTGTTGAGTAGTATACAGGCTGGACAGATTTATCTTGGTGGGTAAAGTCAAGTATTTAAAGTGGAGTGTTCCTGAAAATACTCTGTAAAATTTTGTTTTGCTGTGTTATAATGGACCTACTACTAGTTGTTTATGCAGTGGGCTTATAGCATATTTACAATACATATTATGCTTAACTAAGATAACTGGTAAAATTCTCATGAATGCTAAGGTAATTTTTGAGCAGGTCAGTTTTGTCCGTTTACTTTTAAACCTTGTCTGTTGTCCATGACAGAGTTATATAATGGTTTGGAAAAGACATTTATAAGCTAATAGATAAATAAATGAATTCTACAGTAATTTTAACAATAACCTAAAAAAGCTACTTAAACAAAACGTCTCTGTCAGGTGTTTTGCGGACTCTCATGGTCCCTTTAAAATCTCTGCCTGATGATCACAGTACTGATGAACCCCTGTTATTATTCAACACATCATTACTTATTCTGTCTGGTCTTAGCAAATGTGCACCCAGAGCACAGCACACTGGGAGCTGGGGAAACATAGTCAGTCAAATGTGCAGGCAAAGGTTCACTGCAACAGTCATTTTCATGCCAAGACAAGACTGTAATGGAAGACTGGATAAGGACCTTTTTCACTGGGGGACATGTTCTTAATTTTCCTGAACATGCATGCTGTTCAAATGGAAGATGGAAAGATACAAACCCAGAACCGAATCACTGAGTTACCTCACAGCTGTGTACAAGCAAATCCAGAACTTGATTTTGTATACCTCTTCAATACAGTGCAACATTATCTAATTAATTGCAATTTACTTCCTCAGTTCTTGTTAACTCAAGGTGTCTATCAACCACTTGTGTAACAATAATATTCACCCTTTGTGTGAAAAGGGAGAAAATAAACGATGCGGAATTTCATTGCCTTGTCAAATATTCTCAGACCTTTCATATGAAACATTAGGTACACTGATGCAGACACGAAGCATAAATATGAAAGCCTTAAACAGGGTTTTTGCATCTTTCCAGAATTTGATTTCCCTCCAGTCTTCCACCATAAAATAACTTAGAGAGAAAGAGGGTCTTGAGTGTTTGTTTTGCTGTCTTAGAGCACCAGGGGTTGACAGTAAGAGGGCCCAGTGGTGGAGAGACACTTCACCCAGTGTTTAGTCCTAACTCAAGCTGCCAGTGGGCAATAGCCTCCACTTTGGTCCAGCTGTCATCCGAGACAGTAGACCTTCCCCCAAATTCCCAAACCACCCCTATTCCTCTACCCTGTACTAATCTACTGAGGATGACAGCAACCCTTCATCATGCATGGAGTGTCCAACGTCCCAGAGACCCAGTGAACGGTCTGGTATGAATGGTGTGAGGAGATTATCTCTGTTTTAATTGGACAGTGTCTGGCTCATGCAAGTTTCATATAGGGAAAGGTATCTATTTGTTTGCATTATTGATGGTATGTTTAATACAGTAGCATGTTTGAATTGTTAGCCATTATGCCTGTGGAAGTTTCCATAGACGGTCAGATGGCTTCCATGCTGACTAGGTCAGGTATGAAGATCTGCACCAAAGGGAAAGCATGTAAAAACTTCAAAGCCAGATGCAACCTCTCACCACTGCATTCACCAGCCTCACTTGTAATGTGTATCCCAATGAGTATCATGGTATATAATGACAATTTCAGAATGCATGATTGCATAGGTCTCCCCCAGTGGAAATAATTATGTGCTTGTGTGGTTTTTAAGGTGTCACAGGCTTATATGTATGTCCTCTTATTTTTATCATAAATTGATGGTCCAAATTGATCTTCACCAGCTAATACCCCCATATGGCAAAGGTTTGTGTGTTTGTATTAAAATAATTAGGCCTCATCAGTGTATGATAAAAATAATGAAAAACATGGACCCAAAGCAATGGAGGCATGGAAGTGCAGTGCCCTCTACTCCTCCCATGTTGCTAGCCTTCTTTGCTCCTTGACATAGTTCCTCTGTTTCCTGATGTAGGAGTCATAGCAACTAACCTTTGCCTCTTCCTGTTCTGGACAGCAATGGTTCTGGGACCACAGAGGACCTCTTCTGGAAGCTGGATGCCTTGCAGACCTTCATTCGGGACCTGCACTGGCCTGAGGAAGAGTTTGCCAAACACCTGGACAACCGTATGAAGCTAATGTCCAGTAACATGATTGAATCCTGCGTGAAACGGTGAGACTGTCCCAGTCCCGCCCTAGTCCATAAAGCCGCCTTCCACACACTCCATACCCTCAGGGCAGTAGCCTTGCAGTTGAGAACTCCTGCTGTGTTCTTAATGAAGCAACTACATTAGCCCCATGCCTCACTGACTTCTCGGTCAGTGGTCAGAGGGTATGGTGCCCCTGATAATGATGAAAATGACTACCAAAGACACAAAAGTCAAGTGCCAAAAGCACAACTCCGTGCTTACTCACTCAATAAGACTGGTTTGAATGTTTATAGAGCAGTAATTTTCTATTCCATATAACAGCAGATTAGAGCAGTGTTTTGAGAAATTGGCTTGCCCTTCTAATTGTTGACTTTGCAGTATGGGTGACCTGGAAACATTAAGAAGAATCATTCATCACTGATGTTTCTCTTAGAATGAGTTATATAAAGAGAAATTTCCACCTCCACTTTGAAAAGGAGCCGTGTTTCACTCCTGTCTGCCTGCTTCATTGTGTCGGAAACCCAGCACGAGGGCTGCTTTCGAGTCGAAGCTCCAGAAGAGTAGCAAGACAACAGATTTCCGCATCCCACAGTCAATATGCACTATGTTCAACGTGATGGTGGACGCCAAGGACCAATCTGCCAAGCTGTGCGCCATGGAGATGGGCCAGGAGGTACCGCAGAGGGCTCAACGCCTCCGCACAGCTACGCTGTCCGAGCAGTGCACTCAGTGACGGTTCCTGGTGCCGTTTAGACGTGGGGGAACGGGAATTTTATGTGAACTCATTTGTTTTATCAGTTTTCAGCAGCCCTTCAGGTGTCATAGCAGAATGCCAGGGATATGAAGAAAACACAGTTGTAGATAATGAGGAAATAAACTGTGGTCATTGCCCTTATGCTAAACTGCTGGGTTTCTGTATTCAAATTTGAACATTTTCTTTTTACTTAGCTGTGATACATATAGCATGTATAATGCCTGTGTTTTTGTTCCATGTCCTCCCCAGAAACAGCAGCATTCCAAAATTGATTCTCTCATCGAAGATTCTGTTAAGGAGATGATTACCCTCCTGGTGGCAAAGGTAAACATGCCAGCATGACACAGGGGCCCCGTCCCTCTGCATGTCCAAAACTTTTCTGTGCCGTGCTGCGGTGAGTTAACATCGAGCACCTGCACGACCAAACAAAAAGCGTCCACATCAACTATTACAGGCTACCTTTAATAAAAATGAAGTGCTTGGAAAAATATTGGCATTTTGTTATATTTCTTTTCCACCTGACAGTTTGTAACCATTCTGGAAAGTGTCTTGGCGAAGCTGTCCAGATACGACGAAGGCACTCTCTTTTCGTCCTTCTTATCTTTCACAGTAAGTGAGCACTCCTCCAGTTTCACTGCGCAGACCCAAACGATCTGCTGGTACTCATTACCTCGCAACAGACACATGTATCTGTCATTCCACCAACGGGTTTGCTACTGCAAAGGTGTTCACATTATTCTGCTTAATGGCCCATATTCCATTTACACACAGATGAAAAACAGTACATGTCAGTTACAATTGTTGTGAAATATCATTTTCAAAGCTCACTGGAGCTTTGTAGTGGAAACATTACAATGAAGTAAAAAAAAAAAATCACACTTGGAACTTGATTTACTTTAGTGACTGAGCATTTAAAAAGAAAACAGGACTTTCTTGACGAGCACATACTTAAAAAGCTTCTGTGGTTATGTAACATATTTTTTTTTCCTCACCAAAGGTAAAAGCCGCCTCGAAGTATGTGGATGTTCCCGTAAGTGAAAACTTGCTTAATATATGTATGCCTGCTTACTTGCATTCTTGCTATACCACTGCATTCACTGCATTCCTGTCTTATACGCAGTGTGATGCAAGGATTATAAAATGTGATGCTACATTCATAAAAACTAAGCTTATTTGTGCAGCCATAAACAACATTTTCAGTATTATTCAATGACAAGGTAAACATTCTTTGGACAACCGTTGGTATTCACCATTTCTGGACTGAGTAAAATAATGCATGTTCTGGTTTTTATTGTATATCCCGTTACATGTACATTAAGATGGTGACACACTTATTTACCCCCTTGTGTTCACACAAAGAAGGGTCTTACTTCTACATTTCAGACAGCAGATATCTGTAAAATGCATTACCACTCACCAGAACTATGTGGCCCCTTTTATTAAAAAATCCTTTGAAAGACCTTTTTGACATACGCCAAACAAATTGGCTTGGCCTTAGAGCACTGGCAGGACCTGACCTGTCTATGCACCTTATATCATCGGGGCTAAGAGTATCCCATGAAAGACGACATGAACCACAGGTGTGAAAACATCTGAAACATGCTCCCATTAGCAGAAGAGCAGGGTTGCTAGCTTGCAGTGTCCTCCTTGATTTGGCCTATGGACCTTTCCGTAGGTCGTCATTGTCCTGATTCCCATATCAGCCGCTGCTCTCGCCGCCCGCCGTCGCCCCTTGCTCCCTTGTCGCTGATGTCCTTCTCTCTTGCGTTGTTTGTGTCCTCTAGAAGCCTGGGATGGACGTGGCGGACGGATACGTGACCTGTGTGCGCCACTCACAGGACATGCTCCGAGAAAAGGTCAATGAGGAGGTGTACATAGAAAGGTTATTTGATGTAAGTAAGATGCCTACTCCTCCTGGACCAGGAGGAGCTGCTCCAAAATGTGACAAAACTGTGGGCAAAGAGGGATAAGTCACATTTTGAGCTGCATTACTCTGCTGCTACTTCAACTGATTAGTGTGACTTTTCTTTATATCTCCTTAATCTATCCTTTTTGCTTCTCCCTTCCTGTACTCAAGTCTGCTTTCAGCCCCAGTATTTTCCAACCTTTTTTGTCTTTGGCTGTATTTTATTTTCTTAAAGGGTACCAAAGGCTGTTCTTTAAAAAAAAGGCACTTTAAGTAAGAAAAAATATATAACTGGAACCAATGAAAAGTGTTTCATTGGATGTACCTTTGAAACAGAGAACTTTCGCAAAGTGGGGTGAAAGACTCCATCCGTTTGAAACACTGTTTCTGCGTTCCTCTGTGCCTTGAGAACATCTTTAGGTGCTTTTTGAGAAGGATTTTCTTGAGCAGTGTTCTCTTATTCATAATTTAAAACAAATGAATACTTATATAAGCAAATGCATGTCTAGAACTTTCAGCATTTCACCCAGTAAAATAAATACTTTTATTATGTATAAAGTAAATGAAAGATTGCAAAATTCTCACATTTTTATGCATTTTTATACACATAAATAGTCTAATAGGAAGAGACTTCTTAAGAATGACTGTATTTTGAGTAGCATTAAGTGTTTAAACACAAGCAGCACACGCACACCTTCCAGCAATGAAGGGGTCATACAGTTTGAGAAAATACAAAATAATGCAGAATTTAGACTGCTTAAAACTTTCCAGACCATAGTAATTTATTTATGTAATTTTCATATAAATTACATGTTATAAAATATGAAAATATACAATAGAAATTTTACATTAAAGTGGCTATAGTTATTCATTTAAAAAATTATGTGAAATATTTGAGTATTAGGTAATACCTCTGTATTGAAGTCCAGTGCTTTTACATTAACTGCAGTTTAGTTTCAGATGTAACTGATAGAAGCTAAGAAAATTTGAATAATGGTAAAACACACAAGATAAATAAAAGGCAGACAAGGAAAGAAAATCCCAAATAAGTAATAATTATGAAGAATTTGGTATTTTTAACATTGCCCCCACTGCACAAAATGAGGTTTTATTCTTAAAAAGAAATGCACACAACAGAGCATAAATGTAGCAAATGTTTAAGGTATGCGAAGGGGTAGAGAGCACTGTCTTAAGGACCTGCTGCAGACATCAGCTGGTCAGAATCCTTTGTGATGCATGTCCACTAAGCTGCACCCCCCCCCCCTTCTATGGCGTACAGCTCAGTCAGCTTTTTTTGCACTCTCAAAGCAGACATCGGCCGTTTCCGTTGCCGCTGTCTGCTTTTCGGCAGTAACTCTCTCTGTTTCAGATATGTGTTCTTCTGTTACGTTTTTCCAGATGAACCTGGTGTCATTCCATTTAAGTGTTTGAAGGATGTGTTTCCAGCCATCTCTCTCAATATCGTTTGACTTCTGTGTTCTTTTGTATTGGTTTTCTAGTAGCAGTTGTACCCACACTCGGCTTTTTGGTGTTCTGTGTCTTTATTATTTCATGTGACATTTAGTCCAGCCAAAGACTGGATTTTTTTTTTTGTAGCTTACAAAAGCTCTTGAATTGTTTTGTCTGCATGCCACATCCTTTGTCATCTTTTCTCTCTGCTTTTCTCTGCCTCTTCCTCATTTCAGCCTTGAGTCTGCTCTCAATTCTTTTTTTTTACTCTCCCCCTAAAAATTGAAATGGAACTTATCTCTCATGTCAGGCGGTTTTATCGCATTATGTTGAACGGCATGGTTTGGAGTCAAATAATCTCGCTGTGTACATCTTCTAGCATGACCCACCTCTTCTGAGGCTAGCCTTCATACATGCATCCCACTCTCCAGCATCCAATCCCAGCTCTGCATGCAGAACCCACCCAAAGCAACAGTGTGAAGTGGACCGGCACCAACACGGCTCTGCCCAATTCTGTTCCCACGGTGACGCCTGCCCAGGGACCGGCAGGCCCTGATCCAAATTCTCTCAACCCCAGCCTCTTCACTTCACGATACCAAAAATTGTTTATGATTATAATTTTTTTTTCCTTTGAAAAATATTACAGTATGCTTTCACTTCATGTGCTGTTATCTTTAAACTGTGATTTTTTAAATCAAAATAGCAAGGCAGACCGGTCAAATAACAGGAGCGGTGTCTTATAATGCACAGCATCGGCCAGAAAGGAATCAGTTCTGTGTGATGAAACAGTCTGAGAAAACAGCACAACTCCTTGTTGCCTGCTAAACCATTTCTGCACTTTCTCATTTGGAATTTGATTTAAATCATTAATACCTTCCAGTAGCGCTAATTGGATTCAACCTATATTTGTAATAGTAGCTCATACACATCTGAAGTTTGTTTACTTAATATTCACTAAATATAATGGAGATAGGAAGATTTGTAGCTATATATAAGCATTTATGACTGAATCCTTTGACAAAATCCTGATTAATTCAAGATCTACAGGACACTCTTGTTGAGCTAAAAAGCCTCATTGACAGCTGTGGGTAAGTCTAATGATACAATAACCCTATAACAGCTATATTAACCAGCAGATGATCGCTTTGGTAGCTTATCGTATTAATGGGGTGGTGTTTATGATGGAGTGGGGGATTGTTGGACCTGTGTGGTACTGTGGTTGTGCAGGCATGGTCGGTGGTCTTTGTGTGGCACCACACTGCAAACTCACTAACTTTGCATAATGCATCTTGTCAGTAAATTAACACATATTTAGTGAATCGATGGCAAAGACCTGAATGCTGCTTGGCTTCATTTTTTCTGAACGAGAGGAGGAGTACAAACTAGATAACTCAAGGTCAGGTAAACCAGAATGGAAATAATCATCTGCTGTGGTCAGGGGGAGGGGCCATGCTGAAGGGGAACGGCAGCTGTAAAGGTAGCTGCCCAGGACCGAATCCCTACATCTAACGGAGAGGTGACCTGACTTCTGACCCAGTAATGGCTCCTGCAGCTGCCCGTAGACAAGGATAATCTGCATGGTTGAGTCTCCGTTCTGACAGCAGGAGTAAACGAAGAAAGTCAAACTATTTAACATAAAGCGAGCTTGTCAATGGTACGGTCCTGTCTAATGATTTTTCTTTTCTCTCTTAGAATATGCTGGGTGACATTTTGCCTCTAACCTAATTCTTGCCATTCTGTTTCTAACAAAAACTTGTCTTTTGTGTGACTGCATGTGTGTTCAGAAATCGTCTTTAGTTAGACCTGTATTAAGTCTTTTTAGCGTCATTAAAGCACAGGCACACAGTCAGCAAACAGTAACCTATGATGTGTAAATTTGTGTTTATTGCTGTATGTGCTGCATTATTATCGCCATCATATTGCTGTGCCTAAACAGAATGAGAGTGTTTTCAGGAGGAATAGTTTCTTCCTTGGTACTTTTTCTTATGTGAGATTTATTTGAGCTGTTATGTGAGATTACAGTACTTCTCCACGGACTTTTATTGCCATTTTGCCGCATGATGCAGACTTGTTTGATATCAAACTCTGAATGGTGAAAAAGTCCTTATGTTTAAAATGGCTAAATATTTATAACATGGTGGAATAGTTGGTGGCACTGTTGCCTCATACCTTTAGAACTAGAATTTTTGTTTGTTTGTTTGTTTATTAGTTAACTTACTTTTAATAATATATCCTTCACAGAATCTGAACGCTGAGTTGCTATGAAAACACCTCTTCAGGAATGTACCCTTGAAGGACTAAAACTATGCTAACAGTACTAAGTATACTAACCGGCCGGCCTGTAGGAATAATTATAAGGTCACCCACTTTCTTCCGTATATTTGATCAGGTGATCCATCTCTGTGGATACAAAGCGGAGTGGTGTTCGCTGGCAGACTCCAGTCTTTAAAAAACTGCAGGGAAACTTAAGGAGAGATCATCCAAGCCTCCCTGGATTTGTAGGTTGGATGAGAGAGCTCAGTCACTGCCACTGTTTGAGCTTTGCAACACTTCTGAGAAGAGCGCCGTTACATCATTGACCATAAGCTCAACAAATACCCTTAATCAGAGACTGTATTCATTGTCATAATGGGACTTCTCCCATGAAGTTTTAATTGGATTAAAGACAAGGTGTAAATTAGTTAATATAACCCTAGTAACTTCCCATCTTTCAATTTCGATTTAATTTTTTCCAGCTTGACTTAATGCATATCCAGATAAATGAGACCATAAGACCAATCCCCTTGTTCCCCATTTGTCCTGCTGCTTGTTTGTGTCCGTATTCCATCTCTCAGTGTACGTGTCTGTGTGTGTTGCTGGAGAACGCTGTCTGTCTGTCTTTCAGCAATGGTACACGGGCACCATGAACCTCCTGGGAACCTGGCTCACTGACCGCATGGACCTTCAGCTCCATGTCTATCAGCTTAAAATTCTTATCAGGATTGTCAAGGTAACGTGAATGTGCCACAAAAAGAAACCACTTTGGATTTCTTACATGGAAGTAGGATGTAGTTAAACCTAATTAAAACACCATGAACTTGTTCCACAGTAATTAATTATGCACTAGTGGAAAAATGAGTATCACATTTTCTGTCGTGTGTATATCTGTTCTTGTCTGACTTAAGGAGTTAAAACTTGGGAAATCTACATTGCGCACGAGGGTAATCACAAATCAAAGTGCATTTATACGTCACTTACCATCAGCATTACTAATACGTAGGCCTGTACCCCACAACATTTATGGAAAGTACGTTTCATATGATCACTGTCTATGTTTTATTGGGGATCACTCTGTTGTTCAGGATTAAGAGCGTATTCACCCTGCATGGAAATGACACATTCAGTGTTTAACTTCTTTTTAATTCCCAGAAAACGTACAGGGATTTCCGTCTGCAAGGAGTGCTTGACTCGACTCTCAACAGCAAAGCGTACGAAACGGTGCGGAATCGCCTCACGATGGAGGAGGCGTCGGCGTCTGTGCGCGAGGGTGGCATGCAGGGCATCTCCATGAAAGACAGCGATGAGGAAGATGAGGAAGATGACTAGGGCAACTGCGCTCTTCTCCTAGCCTGAAGAACTAATGCATGTACCAACTCTGATATTCAGCTAGCCATTCTAGGAATATGTCCGCTGTAAACTCCCATGAAGGAAAATAACTATACAGTAATAATTAAAATAATTAAGATAAAAATGCATAAAGATTATTATTAATAACCATAAAATAATAATGTTCTAATAATAATAAATAATAATAATAATACTGTAAATGAAATAAAAACACAATTAACATTTTAGCTGTGTTTCAATCATGCTAGCACTGATCTCTGACGTTGATTTATAAACTGGTTTCTATGTGTTCCTAAGCAATATGGAGTATCATTTGTTTGACGATGTTGAGTGAGATAATTAGGAATACTTAATACTAGGTGTGTCCCTGTTAAATGCAAACCTATATGGCGCTTCTTTAACGTTCTTTACATACATTGATGGTACATGTTGTGAAGATGAGTGTGTGGATCCCTTTAATTGTCTTGTCCATTTTTAAGTGGATGGCAACAGCTTAAAAATAAAAGGATCCTCTGTATTTAAGTTCAGTGCTGTTACGATTTCTGTGTTTCCCATCTGTTGCGCGCCTCCGTTGTTGTAACTCTTGAGATTTCAGTTCTTTGTCGCAGTTGAGGTCACATAATCACATCACTGTCCATCAACAAGATACCATGGAAGAACAGTACGAGTTGGTATTATAGTAATGCAATATCCTCATAGCTACATTGTATGTTGTTGGAATGTTTCGTTTATTTTTATTTTTTAAATAAATTTAAAACTTTGAAATTTATATTTTAGTTAAATAGCACTTTTTCAAAATCTATATGAAGACAGCGTAACAAAAAGAAACGTGATATTCCTTTTTATCTCAGTTAATTAGCCATTTCTAGAAATTAATTTATGTTTGTATTATCTGTTTGTTGGTTTTTATTTATTTACATGTTTATTTTGTAAATTGGTGGTAAATATGTCCAACAGCATTCCTCCCACTGTCTTTCTGTAAATAAGATGCTGTATATTGCAGTCTGACTTGTAGCTGCATGCCCAGAGTTCCTGTCCTCACCAAAAGCATAGTTTTAATGTGAATTAACTGGTGGTTTTTTAAATTCTTTTTCCTTTTTAATTTTTTTTTTGCTTTTGCCTTATTAAAGCCTACAGTTGTAATATGCAAGAGCCATGACCTCTGAATAAACCTAAGTGTACAAATGCAATAATGATTCAAACTGTGTTTTATTTAGCTATGAACTGGTGGTCACAGCACAAATATGTGGGGGCACTCCCGTAATTATTAGTGTTTTATGAAAAAAAATAATGTGTCAATAAAATACATTTAAATTATCTTATTATAGTAGTTTATTTTTTTATCTTGATATATGGTCTAGATTTTGTGAGGCTTACATTCTCTAATTTCATACAAGATTCAAATAGTGCTCACCAAGTTATAGTGAACTGTAAATTACAATCCCATAATTTTAAATGATAATTTTGGACTTGAAGAGAAAAGGGGAATATTTCTTTTAGAAATATAATATTTACATTTTTTAATTCAGTAATTGGTGTCCACATTGCTCAGAGTTTTTGACTGTTAGTGAGTGGCTGTTCTGGGCCCTGTGGTTTCTGGGGCAGGCTCCAGGCACAACACAACACTGCTGGATCAGTGTTACGGAAACCTTGCCAGTTGCCACACTACACTCCGTATTACCATTATCTGCTGTGAAAAACTCTAATAAGATCCACAATTCACATTGTTCCCAGTACATCAAAAGGGGGTTAATTAATTGGTGTTACTATGGTTTCCATACATGCACTCAATACCCTCCCATCAACTTAAGTGTAGGGTTTAAGTGCACTTAAGCGATTTGTACACTTCGGCCGAAGAAGCTCCAAAATATGGGCATGCCACATGTACATGACCCTTAAGCGCATTCTGCCACAGACTTAAGAGCACTTAAATGTATTTTTCGCTAAGAGCCCTCGAAAGCTTTATTAAGTCAAGTGCCTCCACATGGCCAAATGCAATATTGCAGGTTTTAGAAAGTCAAACGAAACATTAAAACATTCTGTATATTATAAAATTAGAAGTAAATGTTCAAAACATATGTGAATTGTTACATAATCATATAATACTTATATAACACAATATATTGGAAAATACCAGGGCACACAAATATATGACCATTAGGGGACGTCCTACACAGATGTCTGTCAACAATCAGAATAGGGTCAGTTAGAGTTCATAACGTTCATGGACACTGGGGAAATAATTCAATTAACAGAAACAAATAGACTCAATGACTGATCGATTAAACAATTCTTGTATCAATCTAGATAATAGTATAATGTGCAAAGAAAGTATTGCACATTCAAAATCATAAACCGTAATGCCTGCATTGCATGTCATTGCTCTTCAGCGAGAACCGGACAGATGGTGAAGACTACAGAGACAAAGATGACCAAAAATAACCTGCGTTCATCATGAGCCACTGCAGCTAATGGACACAGAATGCTACACGCTGTTTCACACGCACCATGAAACTGTCATGTTTCTCTGCCAACTCCTGGCTGAATGACTGTCCAGCCACAGCAGTCGTCCCCATTCCTTGCCGTTACTTCTTAAAGTCAGAAGCGCTTTGTCCATCCAGGCAACCAGATTGTTCCAGAGGGTGGCTGGTGATGTGGTACACATTTCCCAATCATCCAATAGTATTTTTCGCTAAGTGCCCTTGAGAGCTATATTAAGTACTTACATAGGAGACCTTAGGTATCCATTTCCACCCTGGCTAATGACCCCTTTTGTTAATCTGACCGCCGTCAGCCAGGAAAGGTACAATCGAGCTCATGCTGTCATCCACATTGTGATTGTATATCATTGCAAAAAGAGCCACAAAGCCACTTAAATGGACATTGAGTTGGGCGTTACCTTCATTGGTGTCAACTCCTCCTAATTCCCTAAGGCCATCAGTCATGGAGAATAGCCACCACTTCCTGCTCCAGGAGCGTCACATGTACTGGTGAGGAAAGTGGACAGCCACTCATGGTTGAGATGTCTCTCTAACTTCTGGAGAGCTTGACTTTTGCACAAGTACTGTATACAAATCTCACCATACTCCATCTGCACCTCCCCACCATTTCCCCTCATATTTTATGTCTTCTGCCTGGGTCTGCCTTCAATGGTCTGGAACCAGTTGGGAACCAGTTAAACCTTGATAGTGTGCTGTCGACCCCAAAGTGTCCAGCTCTCCCTCTGTGAAACTGAGTTTGCGCCCACTAACACTCATCATTATCTGTGTCTTTCCCCCTTTCCACAGCAACTATTTTGTTGCAGATTGCGATGAATTGACAAGTTAACTGACTAATTAGTAAGCATTCTACAATTAGTGATGTACATGTGGTGTTTTAGTGGCAGTGACTATAGCAATTACTTTACGATCATACATTGCAACCACCGCCGAAACGCATATCAATTTTCTCCAGTCCTCAGAATTAGTCTGACTACAGACACATTGTCTAACATGTGGATTTTCCCTCTGTTGTAGTTAAGCGGTTGCATAGTGAAACAATCGACAATACAAAAAGATTGACGATATGGCCATATGTTGTATTACACTGATGGTTTTTTGGGGGTTATTTGTAGTAAAGTTGAAAGATATAAACATATTTTTTCTAGTTCTGTGTTATTTGACCTATTTGAACCGGGGTTTTGGAACGTCTCCTATCTCATAAAAGTTCTCAACCATATTGTTCGGTAAAAAATGTCTCAGTTGTTAAACTCAATCGACCAACCCTTTCTTGCAAAAATGTGCCTGAGAAAGCACAAGTCTATTTACACATAAACAAAGAAATGTGTGTGTACGAGTCAGTCTACTGCTAACGCTCGCGTAGTGAACACCAAATCGTGCTGCGAATATTCTCATGTTCTTTTTGCGTTTGTCGCTCTTATTGTTTTTAAATGAGCCACCATGAATGCCAAGAAGGTTAGTGAGAGCAGTGAACCAAAAAGGAAACCTTAAAAAGAAAGGAACCTTAATTAAAAAGAAAAATAATTGTATGTCATTAGCTCTCCAAAGCACAGGTAAAGTGCAATTATTTTTTTTTGTATTTATGGGTTTTAAAGTTTTTATTTACAGTTTTAGCATTAGATATGTATTTATACAGGTTTAAGCAGGAATCATTTGGAGATCTGGAACAAATTCATCCCATTTACATCATTGCTTATGGGAAAAAATGGATTCAGTTTTCGACCAAATCAGTTCTCGAACTGCCTTCTAGAACGGATTAAGTTAGAGAACCTCATGCATTATTAAATATGTCACATGGAAAGCTGATGATCATCCAGAGTATCACCTGGTTTGTGCTCTGTGCTGTCTGGGACAGGCTTCTAGAGTTGTGACGTTCGCAAACGAACCGATTCTTTTGAACGGCTCATAAACATGAACGATGGGAGCCGAGTCGTGGCTGGGGGGGAGGAGCCGTTCTTTCTGTCGTTCTTTTTTTCCTATGCGTGTTTCACACAGATGCTTCGCACAGAAATTCATTGGAGCCGGCTTTGTTTTTGATGTTTATTTGTGAGTAGGTATTGTATGTATAACATAAGTCAACATAGCTTTACACATACACACACTTTGTTCTAAAGGTAAATCCAAAATAGTGATGTCACTGTCTAAGCAGAGGGATGTTGTGCAACCCTATGGAATATAGTCTACACATGACAAATGACGTAATAATCAATATTTCAGAATAATTCAAACTCAGATATTGGTGTGTGATATCTGAGTTTTAATTATTTGACTACAAATCTCACCTCATCATTCCTCCCAATGATTATTTCCAGGATAAACTGAGATGCCCTCCAAGCTGGCTTCTTAAAACTGACTAAATATTTAAAACGAGCCAAGATCACCAAGATCCGGATCCCCTCAAAGAGCCATAAATCCCATCACTACAGGCTTCAGGCTCATCACAACCCTGTACTTGTTACAGATGCAGGGCATGGTGCTAATGAGGAAAGGAAGGTGACAATCCACTAGCAGCTCCAAGACAATAAAGGGTTTCTTAAGGAAACTAAACACACAGGGTAAAAACTACAAAAGGACCACGAAGGGTTAGGAAACAAACAGGGAAAATACTGAATTAACTAAAACCATGAAATAAAGCGAAACTAAGAAGAACCACAGGGAGTAGAACTGGTCAGGAGAACAGCATGACAAACACAATAGCAGACTGAGGTGCAAGACAAAAGCAGGCACTTAAGCATACAAATAAGAAGAACTAACAAAGGGCAGGTGTGAAGCATCAAGACAAACCAATGAGCACAGTACGGGGAAACAGGGTACAGGTGGAGAAACTTAACTAATAGTTAACAAGCACAGAAAACTAGGGAATACCACCAAAACTAAGAAACAAACTACAAACAGGGAAATAAACACTAGAAATTTTGACACACAACTGAGGACTAACACTGACTAGGACTAGGAACACAAACACAACAGAAGTAAACTGGACACAAATAGTATAAACAAAACTGAAACACTGGAGAACAAAAACCCAACAAACAAAGTGAGTGAGCTTAGCCTCGAACCCATGACTGCAAGATTACAGCCTTGGTACTGCACACTCAACAAATTGAGCTATACTCCAGTCGGGTGGAAAATGGAAACACACTAGGGACTAGTACTAAGACAGAGGGAACAGGATGGCCAGCAACACCTGCTGGCGAAACGGGGACCAAACACATAGGACAGGGATGGATGGGCACTGACCCTGACTGGAGAAGCCATTATGGAAGATTTCTAGACGGCTGGATAACAAAGCCTCAGTGTATTATGAAGACTCTAATGATACTGTATCTTACGAAAGGTATTTCTTTTCCTACGTCTGTTTTACAAAATGATTGTAAAAGCCTATCCTGTCCAGTGTTCCCTGCCTGGTGCTCTATGCTGCCTACAGGTCTGTACTAGAAAAGTGGTTGAACTAGATTATGGATTTGTATATAATATACATCCCATTCCTTCTGTTGTCTATAAAAACTCAACAGAAACATGTAGTGTATCACATTTGCATTTTAAAGGCAGGATGTCACCTCCTCCCCCACAATCTATAAATCAAGCAGGCTGTACTGACACTGGGCCAGAAACAACCCTGGATATTTTGCTCTTGCCAGCAATGAGCCAGATGTACTCATTTCTGTAACTGGCCCAGTGTTGCTCTAGTGGAGTGTCCTTCAGCACATCACTTTATAAACCATATCTTGCATTCAATCTAAAAATATATATCCAAATTGCTGGCCTTTAAGCATTTTGCTTATAGCTTATCTGTGTTTTATCATAAAAAGCATATTCACACTCTGAGAAAGTGCAGAAAGCTGTAAGTCAAAAGTTTTAAAAGCTTTATATTTCAGATATTTTGTCCTTTTTAAGTAGCCATGCATCTACTCACCTTATATATTACCTTATATGGGTAATATAGTTTAAGTGCTTCTGAACTATTATTATTATTACTTTTTTTTATTATTATTATTATTAATAATAATAACAGAGGGGGCGGCATGGTGGTGCAGTGGTTAGCACTGTCACCTCACACCTCTGGGACCCGGGTTTGAATCCCCGCCTGGGTCACATGTGTGCGGAGTTTGCACGTTCTCCCCATGTCGTCGTGGGGTTTCCTCCGGGTACTC
>JAODJX010000109.1:23915320-23932753 GCA_026776945.1 Isichthys henryi
CTGCCGGTAGCTGTCAGCTGCGTCTGGAGTCCCACAGGCCAAAAAGGCTCGATAGGACTCCTTCTTCAGCTTGACGGAATCCCTCACCACTGGTGTCCACCAGCAGGTTCAGTGATTGCTGCCGCGACAGGCACTGACCACCTTACGGCCGCAGCTCCGGTCAGCCGCCTCCACAATGGAGGCGCGGAATATGGCCTATTCGGACTCAATGTCCCCCACCTAATGTTTCTGCAAGTGTTATAACTGCATTTTGAAATGTCTGTACTTTAATGTCAAATTACAAACTTCACATAAATCTGGCATATTCACTAGTACACTATGATTAAGATTAATTTAATGCCAAAACAAATATATAAGAAATAATTTATTTGCCATGAATTAAGTTTATGATATTGAAAGGAATTCTCTGTTCTCAACAGTATGTCTGCCGAAGTGGAAAAGGTGCTTGTGATTGGAGACTCGATTGTTAGAAATGTTCTATTCGTTTCTATTAATCATAAAGGAGCGGTTTCTGTAAAATGCCTCCCCAGGGTCAGAGTTTCCGACATCAAGGCGAAATTAAATTCCCTCTCCAGCATTGAAGTCTCCACCTTGGTTGTTCATGTTGGAACTAATGACATAAACTCTCGATAATCCAAGGTATTAAAAAGGAGCTTCATTTCTATGTGTGCAAAACCTAAAAAATGTCGGAAGCTAATTGTGTCTGGTCACTTACCAATTCTCTATAGATGGGATGTAACCTATAGTTACTCACTATAGGCTATTCACTTGATGTGGATCTCAAATTATAGCCTTTAATGATGACTGCTACTTCCTTTTTTGGGAACGGCCTGGCTTTTCTAAACGGGACGGTCTTCATCCTAATTGGAGGGGATCATTTATATAAATTACCTGCCTGACTGAGAGCACCACCCAGTCCTCAGCCTTCTTATTCTTAAATTGAAGACTCCCCCCTTTAGATTATGTTTGGCCTTGACCTAAGTGCTCCATTTCACGGCATCCCCTAAATCTAGCAACTATTTAGAAACAGAGTTGAGTGAGCCTAGAAAGAATATAGTAAATATTATCAGACCAAGACGTAGACATAAACATTCCACTGGGGGCTCCTGTGCGAATAACATAATACCAATCCCACTAATATGATTAAATGAGCCAAAAGAAAAACCCTCCATAAAATGGCCATTATTGAATGTTCACTCTTTGGGAAGTAAATCAGTTCTTGTCAGTGATACTGGTGCAATCTTGTATTTTTAAACTGAATCCTAGCTCAGACCCACAGACACTATTCCTATTGTCGAAGCCTCACCTAATGGGTTTATTTTCGTATAGAATCTACAGGGCTCAGGGCATGGAGGTGGCTTGTCAAGTATTTTTAATGTACTGTTAAAAATTAAACCCAAGATTATAAAAGATTTTACAACATTTGAAGCAATGCTAAATCACATTGTGTCCAACCCACCCATCTATATTCTCATAGTACACAGTCCACCAGGATCATACACTTTGTTTCCGACTGAATTTGGGGAACTTCTCTCTGGCTTAGTTATTAACTAATGTCACGATACTTGGAGATTTCAATATACAGTACATGTGAGACTGATGCCTTCAGCAAAAGTTTCCTATCCCTCCTGGACTCTGTTGAATGTCACCAGCATGTTACGGGACAAACGCATGTTCACAATCATACACTAGACTTGGTTATCAATCACGGAGTTTATGTTCATTATGTATCTATCTGTCCATTGAATAAGCCCTTCTCTGACCATTTTCTAATCACCTTTGTAAATCACTTTAAGCAAGCCCTTTATAGGGCACATTCAACCGTTTATTCTAACCTTTTTGATCGCAATAGAAATAACCTTCATTACCTTTTTAAAACAACAGCTCATCTAACAAATAAAACTGACCTTTACTATGAGTAATTTTGGTGGTGAACATTTTATGAACTTCTTTAATAATAAAATCACAAACATTAGGTTTCAAACATGCTCAGATAGCTCACAATTAACTCCAGTGCAAATGGAATGTGAAGACACCCTTAATGTTTTTGAATTACAGTAATTAATGAACAAGAGCTAAAAACTATTATAATAAAGATCAAACTCACCACTTGGCCACTGGACCCAATCCGCACTAAGCTTTTTAAAGAATCACTGGGAGTTCTGGCAAGATCTATAACTGCCTTGATGAATATGTCCCTGTCATCAGGTGATGTTCCTGAGTAATTTAAAGTAGCAGTAATCAGAACACCATTGAAGAAACCAAGTTTGGATCCACAGGAGCGGAACAATTACAGACCTGTCTCTAATGTACCATTTTTGCCAAAAATTCTGGAGAAGATAGTTGCTGCTCAACTTCATACTTGGAGACACAAAACATATTGGATAGTTTTCAGGCGGGCTTCCATCCGGAACACAGCACTGAAGCTGCCTAGCTAAAGTCGTAAATGACATAACAATGGCAACTGATGCTGACAGAGTGACTGTACTAATGCTTCTGGACCTTAGTGCAGCCTTTGACATGGTTTATCATTTTATCCTACTACAAAGCCTTAAATTTGAGGTCGGATTGTGTGGAATGGTGTTGAAGTGGTTTAAATTGTATTTGAGTAATTGTTATCAATACATTTCTATTATCAAATAATTGTATCCATCCTCTATGTCACCAGTCAAATATGAAGTACCACATGGATCAGTTATTGGTCCTTTATTGTTTTCTCTCTACATGCTGCCATTAGGTAACATAATGAGAAAACACAATGTTAATTTTCACTCCTATAATGATGGCACCTTCAGTACTGCATCCACATGTGATTTGAATGAGAGGCTTGTATCTAAGATGATGCCCAGTAAAACATTCTGCTACAGGGCCCCTATATTGTGAAATGATTTACCAGGCTATGCTCGGGATGCTGAAACTTACTCAGTCATTAAATCTTGATAAAAATGACTGAAGACCTTTCTTTGGCAGTGTACAGGTATGAAGGAAATGCTACTGACAGTGTCCCCTGGTGGCTGGGGTTTCCACATATTGGCTCTTTGATGTCATTATGAAAAAATGATTTATTCCTGACAGGCAGGGATGGTGATATTTTACCCAAACAATTAATTCACTAATGAATTGAAGTACAGTAATGAGCAGCATGGAGTTATTGATGCCTGGAATTAGGAAACTGTTCTAATGAAGTTTTCAGCTTGCGGACACTGCCTCACTTCTATTGGCTACTGGTTACCTTCAGTCTTCATTGGTTAAACCTGACATAGCTTATTGTGAAACCTGATCTATCCTCAAGTAAAAAAAAACATATATAGTAATATACAATATTAATTTAAAGAATAACTTTTTAAAATCACCTTCATCACTCATACATTACAGAATCCAAAATCTGTGCCTCATTCCCCTGTTATTCTACTTTAAAAAATACCAAATCACAGACCACACAAAAATTACATAAAGTACATCAAAACCCATATTTTATTATATGTATAGCAATACAATTTACATATTAAATAACACTATAATAGAATGATTCAATAGCTTTCAACAAAACCTTTTCCCTTTATCCAAGTTAAAAAAAGAGGCATTACCCAATCTCTTCAAAGTGGGTTGTTGAGACAAACTGATTCAGTGGCTTACATTTCTATTGCACACAGACTGACAACAGAGTATATAACTGAAGAATTTCAAAACGAAAGCCGGAAGAAAAGACTGGACATGAGGTGAAGGAAATACAAATAAGGTGTCTGATTTTTGAAATGTTGAATATGGAGACACCGTAAAAAGTCTGTTCCATCAGGTCCACTTTGAACACAATGAAGTAATGGTTAGAAAAAAGAAATATCAATTTATGATTCTTAAAAGTACTGTATATAACAATGCTTCAAAGTTCATAAGGTATAACCAATAAAATATATACATATTTTTTTTTAATTATATGTATATTGGTATTATTAACAAAATATTAGGGAATTATTTATCCATAAGTTTACTTTGGAAAAAAATGAGAAATAATCAACATAGAAGATGCAACATAATTGCAGCACAGTGTTAATATAAAGACCAGACCATTGGGCCAAATGATAAAAGGCTGTGATTTACTTACTGACATTCATTTTAAGAAAACCAGGCAACAAAATTAATTTTATTATAAAATAAAATGACCAAAAAAAGGGTGCAAGACATTATAACCAATATCTTTTTGTTTGAAAGTTAGAAATGTACTACAGATCATTAAGATAAATAAATGATCCAAAATGTGTGTCTTTATTTTTCTCAATGAAGGTTTGCCTGTCAACTCTTGTCAAGTGTAAAAAATATATTTTTATTCACAATTTTAGCTTCGTGTGTGACTTCTTGTGGCTTAAATGACAACAAGTGAATAAACAATAAACCGTAGAGTGCAACAGAGGAAGTACAAAGATGTCAAAGCAGCTTTCTACTTTTAGCATGAAATGTGATTATGAATGAGATGTTGTGGAAACAAGAATGGCAAAAAAGGTAAAATGCATTTTATTTAAAGCAATTGAATGAACCATCCAAAATATTTGTCTCAGCTAGCAGAAATATTCTGACACTGTTGCTTCAACATTGTAACAACATAAATGCATGTCACAGCAATGTTACAACAAGATATATGTAATATTATGTTGGGTTTTTTTTTATCCATTAATAGAAAAACATAGCTAGAGAAAACTAAAAAAAGCTCCCTTTTATATCTTTGGTAAAATATATTATGTTTTTCTTCAGTGTATGTTTTTCATCACATTAACAGTATTACCAAGGCAGCTATATGATGAACGAAAGATTTTTTTAACTAAACTTATATCGTTCCACTATGTATCTAACAGGACAAAGACTTAGATTAGACTCTTTGTATAGGCAAAAGTGAGAAGCCAGATAGAGAAAAATGAGGCATCCTTAAACACAAACAGCAATACTTGTAGCAGTTTTACCCTTGGACCATTTCAAGAAATGAAATCAGTCCTCACAGTACAAACAGTGCAGGGGATACAACAAATAATTTAACCTGTTTGTCTGCTGAGGAAAAAATAGATATTTATATAATAAGCCACAAACCAAACCACCTCAGATCAAACCATGAAATACAAAATAAAAACTGAGTAAAATATAGCAAAGGTGGGAAAAATGTTGAATCTAACAAACAGGATCACGTCACTCCATAGTGATTTTTTTTTCCAGCATAGAACAAATGGTCACTTTGATATATACCTATGAAATGTGTTCTATGAATATTTGCCCAGTTTCTGAAATATAGATATTCTCCAAAAAATTACCACGTACTCTGGGCACTTTGCTGTCTCAATGGCCACAAGTAATATTAAGTAAGACTCAACTGCAAAATGACAAGCATAAACCGTGCTTCAAACAAACTGCAGTATGTCTTTTACTTTCAGAGGGCAAACCTTCAGGAATTTCTGGATGAATTAAAAGATATTAAATTGAGGAGATATCATGTATTTTGAATACAAATAATTATGGATTAAATGGATTTTGAAAAAATATATATAAGATGCAAAATATTTATTCCTTGCGTGTCTTAATAAATCGGTAAAGTTAAATAAGTAAACATTGCTGTCATATACAAAAACAAACTGTCACTTTTAAATGCTGTCAGCTATGACCTGGTAATTCGGTCTATATATGTTACATAGATAAGATAACTGCTGAGAACTACATTGTCTGTACTATTCCTTCTCACAGAAGAATCAATCAATAACAATTGAGTGAATAATTGCCATGGAATGTCAAATTGGGGCTCAATAATCAATATTGTCAATTGGATTGTAGCAAGGCAGTAACACTGACAATATAGTGCAAACTAGTGAGAACTGTGTTTCATTGGGGGGGAACTTAAAACTGGTGCAAATGCTCAGTAGAATAACATTAAGACAAAAATGGCAAAAATAAATATAAAAAACTTCTTTCAGTGTAAAAAAGTAATCAGGTTATTTATTTAACCATGAGTCTGGCAAAAAAGGCCTCAAAAAGTCTGCCAAGTCCATGAAGTTGTACAAATTAAGTGCCTTTTTGCACCTAACGGTCATTAAACCAGAGACTCCATGCTTTCTGCAGGGTCTGATTCGTCAACAATCACCACAGTGCCGTTTCTGTCCATAGACATGGGCGCCATGCCGTTTTCATGGCTGCTGACCAAGCTGAGCATAGCCTTGTAAAGGTACTGATACTGCTCCTGAAACGGGATAAAAGGGATTAATAGGAAAAATGAGGCTAAAGCGTAACCAAACAATAAAGCTATGATCTCATTAGTAACACTACTTCCTTTTTTTATTTTAGCAAAAAATACGAACACATGGTGTACTACTACATAATAAGCAAGTAAACTTAAGCACTGAATTAATTAATACATTTAATTTTAGTTTAATTGTATCTTTTCCTCTCCTTTCAATAAAAATTAGACACGCGGAATTGAGGTGAACTGAACTGCTACTGCTAAGAAAGCTATTGGTTATTTTCATTAACATAATAACATGAACTACACTTGTATAAAATTGTGTTTAAATATGAATAGAAACACTTAGAGGGCATTGCTCACTCACAATGTCTGTGAAAACTCCAGGTCGCATGAGGTTGATCATTTTAGCCACCTGGTAGACATCAACAGCACTCTCGTTCTCCATCTGCTCTGATAAGGTGGTGAGGGCACACAGCATTCCAGCTGAAACTGCCCCAAATCTGCACAGAGCATAAATAATATCAGGTCAGCTACCTTGAGGTGCCACTAGGGGGAGCAAGACACTGATGTCTAAAATCGTCATACTCAGATGAATATGTTTCAATGTCTTCTTCTCTGATAGAAATTCCAGGACAAAAGGATAACATAAGCCAGTTATGTTTTGCCCTTGAAGAAACTCCCCATCAGAACTGGAAGGTGACATCACAGAGACTCAGTCCCCGGTTGGGAGTGTAGTAGGAAACCTAAGCTCACAAAGAAACCTTTATCTTCACTAAGCCACTCAGGGAGCCCTTGAATAGCTTAATGTTGTAGTAGAAACCTTCCCCTCAAAAGCAAGCCGGCATTCCCAGAGTATAGAACTCAATGCAGGAAAGTAAGTAGTGAGCAGTGAGCATTATTTAACATCCAAAAGTACTTGTGGCTGTAAAACCGATTACACTAATTCAGTTTAAGACCCCAACATTGTTGCAGGAAGCAGGGATGGAACAAGTTAGCCACTCACTCATCATGCACTATGGTTGGTCCATCTCGAGCCATGGCCTCCTCTTTGATGACATTGATGAGCTCAAAAGTGCTGCTGATCGGGGCATCTGGATTAGGCCATTTTGGACACTGATAATGGCGCACCTCCAGCACATAGTCGTCCTGAAGGTACGGCAAATTGATGGCAGAGAGTAATGAATATAATTTAAAAATACATTTTAGTGCATCAAATACAACAATTACTGTTTACTGAGCCTGTTGTGCAAATGAATCCACAGTGGTTGATATGAAAAATTCAGGGGCTGAAGGGAGAAAGAAGTACATTGGCTAGTGAAACAATGAGACAGGATTAACATTAACATTAACACTCGGTGATTAAATGGCCTGTTCAAAAAGAACCTCGTTTACTGTAATATGATCATCGGTACTGGCTATGTGGGAGGAAAAGTGAGCTTTGGAGAAGTACAAGGTCATTCTTAGGCGTACCTGCGTAGCTTCCAGGATGAAGTCATGGATGATGATCTGCTCTTCATTGGAGAGGCACAGTCGGTCCTTGCTGATGAGCGTGACGGTGAAAGCCTCGCAGTTCATGGCTTCTTCTCTGCTCGGCCAGTACACAAACTCGTCCTCGGCCTAAGTGGATCCAGCGGTGCCATGCGAGAGAAAACTTTTTCAGAGCTCAATACTCCAGTGCACTTGGCTTGTAGGCTGAAAAATCAATCACTCCAGCAAGAACACTAACTATGACGTGGAGTGCTAGGAAAAGAACATGAATGCACGTCGCTCTTCCTCGCACTCAATTTGCAATAGACAATAGCTGGAAATAGACAAATATCTTAGAAACAGGATAAGACTGAGAGGAAGAACTCAAACAGTCAGAGAAACTCTTTCTTGAAACTTGAGCAGCTAAAAAGATTACTGCAATGCTGGCATTGTTCTCACCAAACCCTGGTTGTCAGGGAGCATAGCAATGATCTGTGCATTGTGGTCCCAGATCATCCTCCAGAAGTCCTTTGTCGTGTGAGGCAAGGGATGTTGGGTGATGATGAACTCGTTACTTCTGTAGTAGCCCTGAAATGGGTTAGATAATGCAATTTTCATAGATGTGCTACAAACTTGTACCTTATCTACTCGTACTGGCAGCAAGTGTATGCAGGTTTTATGTGATAATTAATTAGAGGCTTGATTGAGTTATTAATAATGTGACATACAAATTACTTCAGGATATAACCATTTGTACAAATTTGTAAAAATAATTCACTAAAAAGCACTCTGATATCTTATGAATTAACATACAGTAGAAACCATATATAGTGATCATGTCCATCTGGGTGAACTTGATCATTATAACCTTTTTTTTTTTTTCATTCTTTATTTGTCAGGCATATTTCCATCCAATTGACATTTGTGCATTTAATACATGAATATAACGAAATAGAACAGACAGCATCACTCTTTAGTGAATTTTATTGACTAGCTGTTTAAAACTAGCTGTTTAAAACTCTTTTCAAATTACAGTACTGTACAAATTAAATCACAAATTAAGTATAATTCAAATATGCTATAATGCAGTACTGTATATAAAATCTAGCATATTGTAGTTTACTGCATCTCGTTGGCTCATTTTTGGCAGTTTATCATAAGCTTTGATGAGTCTATATTTTTTGACAGACATTGAGAGAAAATGACTTTTTTCCCCGTCATATTTTCTGTGCATGCAGCAGGTAGTTAGCCAGAAGCAGACGGGTTGCCAGCAGAAAAGTAAAAAAACAAAAAATTTACCATAGTTAAATTTTTCCAAATGTATAAAAATCCCAAAATGAACATTGTAAGTGGACTACTTGATTATTGTAAGCAAATTATTTAATCACTATTTGCATTCTGTCCCAAGTTTTTTGATCCATATAAGCAGTTAATCGCTATAACCGTGATCGCTATAAGCAGATTCCACTGTATTTTGTTTTTCCAGTAAAGCTAACGTTCTGCTTCATTTTCTGCTGAAGTGTATCAGTGCCCAGAATCTACCTGTATTAGTCAAACTGAATGAATTATAAAGCATTTCACTGTGCTACGTCTTGGTTTATAGGTCGTTTTATAGACATTTTTTAGGGCCACAGATGAATAATGGCGCCCTAAGCACAATCCATCCAGCATATTGGACATAGCTGAAGGACGGCCATACCATTATGTAGGAGGCATTGATGTAATCACTGCCTTTCATCCCAGGAACTGGCACCAGACCCACCCGTGCTCGTTCAGCTGGTTAGGAGGGGTTGGGGGGAAACAGCTTAATTCAGCATCATTTACAGCATTATTTTAAATCATGCAAACGTCCATGTTGGTGTTGTGCTACTTTAGACATGGTAGACATATTACAGTCAGTCCAGCCACAACGCGTGATTTCACACTGTGAATAATCAGTTTTAAAATCACTGATATATTAGTGGCCAAGTGCAGAACAACATGAAATTTGTATTTGCCCGATTTTCAGTTCGAGAGATAAGCACTACATGAAGTACAACGTGATATGGTCTTAGTGAGAAACACTACTTGCATGCAAAAACAGCTAAGTGAACGATAGTGATGTCCAATATGTGAACGAATTATTCTTTTGAGCCAGTTTTTTTCAGTGAATGATTGAACCAGTTTTCAAATTTAATAGAATCATCGACGCATTGCACAGGTCAAAGTCTTAAATCCTAGAAGTCTAAAAATATTTGACAAATTATATAATAACACACAGCAACCTTTTTAATTCACTTTGCTTTTCGTAGACTGTCCATAGCCATGTTGCCTTCTGTGCCTCTCCACATACCATAATTTTTGTATTTGCGCTGTGTGGATGCCCAGCCCCATGGTGACTGTGGTTCATTACTCCCGACGCTCGGCATTTGATAACTTAGCGACTTCAGCACGTTTGGTTGAAGCAGTTACTAAGAAATTCTTTTGAGACCCATCAAACCCTTAGAATGTGTTTATAATATAATTTATTATATTAAATGCATAATGTTGCAGTGAAGAGATGGCTCCACATAGCGGAGCCCAGTAACAGTGCAGAACATGCTGGGGAAATGTGTAAATAGCACCTTTGTTTGTGTAATTATAAAACTTATTGTGTTTCCAGTCACCATGCGAGCCCTTGCCTGTGTCATATGTGAATCCTATCCAATCCTCACATGTCTTTAGCTGTTGTCTAAACTATCCACCGTGTGTCTGTCCTACTGTCTGGCGTCCAGCCTCCCTGCATTGGTGGTTGTTTAATGCTTCTGTTAGTCCATTTAAGGATTAATAAAAGAGCGTTCTTTACCATTTAAGTACTTCTCCTCGTTTCTTGCCAGACATTACACTATAATAACATTATTGGCCACTGGTATTGCTGTTTTTGTTATGAAATTTATTTAGTTTGGCATAATTTAAGTTTTGGAGCTGCATTCTCCTTGCTCTATTTTTCCACTGAATGTCTGTATTTTTGTATGCAATTTTTGTGAAAGTGAGATATTTCAGGAATGCTTTAGTCGCGTTGTAGCAACATTGACTGTATTATTAAAGCTTTAGTGATAGAAGAACCATAAATGGATAAATGCAAACTATGGGAATTAAGCAAAGGAGGGTAGCTGATACCTACAGGGGACCACAGAGGAGTTGCGATTCTTCTCCTTGTTGCAGTCCTTCTGTGCACTGAAGCAGTCCACGTAGCGAGAATTGGATTGCGTCACCAGCTGTGACAGTGACAAAGAGAGCAGTGCCACGTGAATAAGCTGTGATAAGCTACGCCCACGTGACACCTGTATGACGGCCGGCCACTTTGACACAGACTCTTCCTTCTTCCCTCATGCTGTTCACTTCTTCAGTGCTGGTTTGGGAAACGTGTGCCTCTCAGCACAGCTAATCTATGACAAGTCATGTTTTGACAGCTAGAGCTTCAGGATCTTGAAGGCTAAAGCAAATCAAGTGAATGGGCATTAACGTCTATTTAAGGAGCAAAACTCTGACGAATTCCTGAGGGCATTTCCACACTGAAAGTGAAAATCAATTATGTCTTTAAGGAGTGCAAAGGATGGTGAATGTTGTTAGTTTTAATCATATAATTCATGGTATGTTCATGCAGAAATGATCCGTTCTCTGCAGCAGGAGAAGGGCGGGGGGGGTGTCAATATATAACATCTAAGATCAAATGTACGACATTTGAAAGTGCTTACCTTGAGCAAAAATGGTATAAAAGACATTTTACGTGGACCTGTGCTAGCTAGCCTTGTATTGTGTCTTTTCCCTTAACAGCTAGAAAATTAATATTTGTGGTTCTGGTGATTGTCCAGGTCAAACCTTAGTTAGAGATGCAGTTTAATTACATGTCCTGGATTGCTCAGCCTGTGGCTATAAGACCCGGGCGAGATGAGGAGCTCTCCATACGTGAATTCCCTACATCCCAGGAGAGGGAACGATAGACTCTTAGTGAGGAGAGGGATTCAATTAAAATCCTGTATTGAAAAAGCACCGAAGCGCAATGCTCTGCGACAGCAGGAGGATTTCGCCTGCAGCAGCTGCTGGATCACAGAGTCTTAAGCGTAGGAATTAATGGTCAATTAAGGGTGCCTTCAAAATGGACATTTTCTGATCAGCGCATGGCAAAGTTAGGAAGCAGGGCACTTTACGGTGGAGCTAGAATGAAGCCAAAGCATGTGCCTCCTCCTTGTTCTGGTTTTCTCATTTTATTATTTTCACATTGATATCCAGGGTGTGAAGCTGAAGCAGAACCCATTCTGTCAGTGCGCCATATTAACTATGACATTTGTGATAAGTTAAATAGACAGGCTGAACAAGTGGAGAAGGAATGTGACTAACGCCCCCTCCCCCCTCCATGAGGGCCCCTACCTTAAACTGCTTCTCCAGCCGAGTCCTGCCAGCCAGACCTGGCGTCAGGATGCTGTTGACGTAGCTGTGGAGCTGACAGACTGGGACTTCTGTCTCTTTGCCCAGAACGGCTTCCAGCAAGACGTCGTGGATGAACACGTACTGCTCCTATACAGGAGAGGCCGTGGAGAATCAGCAGCGGGCTGCAGGAAACCTCTGACCCGATAGGCTGCTTCCATCCATTACAGAAGCAGTGGGAGCTTGAGGAATCTCATTTAGCAAACTTTAGTTAGTGTTTATGCAGAGGAAGAAGCAAAACTAAATATCAGTAGCATCATTTATCAAGAAGAGAGCCTGGAGATCACTTGAAACAAGACCATGTAATGGCTTTGAAAATGCATATTTCTGCCTTTCAGAAATGGAGATGTGGAAGGAACAGGGTTCCTATTATTATGGGGTAATGAAATTATTTTAAAATTGAACTTTCATTCTCTATAAAATGCATACTGATAGGCACACAAATGCAGGTAACTACAGACGCACATGCCCATTAACCTGAGATGTCCTATTTTAAGAAAAATGAGAAGTGAGGTTCATCCATATACAGGTGTGCAGTGTCAAAGTAATATATCCACCCAGCAGGACGGCACAACATACTGTACAAACGGCAAGTGACAAGGGAGGGTTTTCACAGAACAGAGCAGGTGTCCACCTACTGTGAATGCGCTACTGTGCAGGCAGGTGCTGTGATGTCATTTTTGTCACAGAGGTCAGACAGGAAGGACTCATTTGGGGGCTGCTTGTAAAGTCATGTACCATTTGAAAATTGGAATAATGTGGACGGTCCATCCAGTGAAAAAAGTGTTACGGTCGTTCGTTGGGTAGACGAAAAGTACCAGCAAACCAGAAAAGAGTTGGACCAAAGATTGTACATAAATACCCTTTGTACCCTCTATAATCAGACTGAAAAGAAACAAGACTAGCGGATTCGAAAAATGGCTGGCTGAGGAAGTCCAGCAATACCGACATTTATATGTTTCCTCACTACGGAAATGTAAAGACTCCCACATGACTGTTAACTAAAATAAAATATGTTTGTAAATGCAAAGCTACATACAAGTGTCCTTGCAAACTGTAAGTAGATAACGTGCGGTGAAAGAAAAATACTTATTTTTAGAATAATATTCACGAGACTTATGAGCAGCTTTGCCCTACAGTGCCACCCTACAGTGCCACCCCAGCACTGGCATCAAAATACGCAGGGCCCAGCTGCAGTGGTACAAGATGTATGAATGTCCAGGAAGGAATGTGCCTGCAGGAGGTGGAAACCAGCCTTCAGAGGGCGAAACAGGCGGTTTGGACACAAGCATAGGCGTAGGTGAGAGTGCAAGATGTGGGAGGGACACAATTTAATCATTTAAATGCACCATTCTGTTTGTTAGGGGGAAGGATGAAGCCATATTATGCCCCTGGACACAAGGATTTATATACATAGTGAAATGTGTATGTAAATAATAAATACAGCACCTCTGTCTGGACCAAGTAGTTGCGCTGCATGCGGATGTGTTTGAGGAATCCGAGAACATTGACTGTGCCTTTATCCTTCATTAGCTTCAGCATGCTGTCAATCACGATATATGTCCCTGTTCGGCCCACTCCAGCACTGGAAGAGAAACGCAGAAGCTCACAGACAGCACAAAGCAGGAGATGTGCATGGAAATTTCATAATGCATGCATTTTCAATGTAGCATCCCTTAATAGAAACAGAAAGCATCCTGATTACATAAGTAAAACAATGAAAGAAATACACACAAGACCCAAACGTGACACAAGCAGTGTCAGCTCAAAATTAGTAGCCTATTTAATGGTGCTGAGGAATGAATTTCAAGTCTGAAAGAAATAAGTTTGCTCTTTAGGCCACCATAGCTGCTCTGGCAACAGAGGAACACCGCCATTCATCTCCCAGCATGCCTCTAATGGTGCTCTCTGGCTCCCAAAGAGCCTCCTACCTGCAGTGTACCACCACTGGGCCCTGCTCTGCTTTCTGTGCTGCTGAGGACCTGCTGATGAAGGTGAGGACTGGCAGTGCGTACTCCGGCACCCCCATGTCAGGCCACTGCGTGTAGTGGTACTGGATCACGATGCGCTCATTCTCTCTCCCCTTCGTTGTTCCCTTCTGGCCCTGAGATGAAATTGAATTTTTTTCCCCAAACAACAGAAAACAGAAACTCAATCTAAAAGGTGAATTATGGTGCGTTGTGTGACGTGTCCACAAAGCCTCAAAACTAACCTCAACAGAGGTTATTATTTAACAGGTAAAGACGTATTGCTTTAGAAACAGTCTAAAAAAATTTCTGAGAAAAGGACCTGGTAGATTTAACTCTGGCTGCCAGGTATGGGTGGCAATTTTTCACTGATCAAGAGGCAATTTCAACCCAGGAGATATCAGGACACTGTTGCTGTTGGGCTTTAGAAAACTAGTTTCAGCTGTACCAGACAGGCACAGCACACCTTTTTAAATAAGCAGGTTAAAATATAATGTATTTCAACCAAAATAAAACTGCACATATTAGCAAATGACATATAAACTGGGCATGTGAACCTAAAGCACGAGGTGCAGCTCTAGAAGTGGTGGACTCACAGACTCACCTTCTTAGCTTTCGTGTTTCTCAAGAGGAACTGTCGCACTGTATAGCAGGCGTGCACATTAGTGCTCTTCAGTGTGACCACAATGTTCCCATACTCCTCGCTGTTCTCCATGGGCCAGTACTGATCACATTTCCTCTGAAAGGCAGTCGAAGAGCATAACAATAGTTATCAGCACTCCAATGTCACATCGGCCAATCAGCTCTGTAACGTACCTGGCAATCTCATCGGACCTCTGCGGGAGCATCCCCCTCGGCATTGTTCAATCATTTTATAACCATGGGTATGAAGCCGAGACAAGGCAGCTCCTCAAAATACAGGGTTCCCAGCCACATCCGTGCCTCAGGATATTCTGCATTTAAGGAAATGGGCCACTTACTCTTCCCTTCTCAACAAGGTTTGTGATCATGACGATGATGCCTGTATTTTGTTCCCATATCATCCTCCAAAAGTCTTCAAAGGTGGACTTTAATGGACCCTGAGCAGCAATGTATGCCTTAGTCTTGTTGTAGCCCTGGGGATAATACAGATGGTAGAGATTCATTTATATGGTACAACTAGCATATAACAAACATAGCAAAGCATAGAAGATGCATGAATTTAATAAATTCTGCAGTAACTTACATCCACATAGTTGGCATTGATATAGTCGCTGTGTTTGGTGTCCTTCCCTGCTAGAGGGCGGAGCTTCACCCTGCTATGATCATCTGCGTCAAAATCAGGAAGCACAGAAGAAAGCAATATGTTTCACCCAGTGGGGAAAAAACACAGGCACTCTTCAGAAGGATGCCTACGTGAAACTCCTGTGGATGCGAGAATGATTTTTTTCCCGAGCCTATGAAGAAGGTGCCAGCCCACTTACAGGCAATGATGTTGATGTATCTGTTCTTGTGCTTGTTGTCGGGGTGGTTGGAATGCTCTGCCGTAATCTTCATGTCAGATGTGCAGTGCTGGACCACCTAGGAGAAGCAGAGGAGAGAAATGGCAGGTACACAAAATCCTGCTGATAAACTCCTCAACCCTCTACCACAAAGCAATGAGCAGAGCAGGACATAACCCTTTGGCTAATACTCTCAGCGCTCTAATGCCAACCACAGCCAATATGGATATAAAAAACAGCAACTGAAAACATTTAGACCGATTTGGGCAGCTGGAGATTGCTCATTACTGTCTTTGGTGTGTACATTATTGTAGATTTAATGCAAAAAAAAAGGTTTGCTGGGAAATGCACACTGGCACAGTACACACTGAGGAGCACTGACTGGATGGAAGTGATGAGACCCAGGGTTCTGTTCCAGGCCCATCTGCTTTTACTCCGCCCTGCGCACTGATACTTGCTTTGTCCCTGGCAATTCACACTGTCGTGCAGCAGGCAGCTGTCTGCTTTCTGGAGACAGATGCCGTCTGCAGACCCTACGAGTTCATTACACACTGCATAGAAAATCTCATAATCATCTGCTTCAATATGTTCAATATGCTTCTTTTTTAGTGAACTTTGCGTAATGTTTACTGATTACTGCGGTGAATTTATTGCACATTTCCTGGTTTCTGTATTAAATATTATAGATGTTGCTGAAGGATTGTAATAGATAAAGAAACATTGTTATACTTATATTTATACATAAGAAGACACACACATGATAAATAGCTGAATAGTTGAGCTGGAAAGAGCAGTGTGGGGGTGTAGGGGTCACAGATACATAACCCATGTATAAAATGAACTTCCAAACAGCTGCCATTGCAAATTTGGTATTATTCACCACTGTCTACTAAGCCTCAGGACCAGTTATGCTCAGCAGAAAGCCTGCTACACTCAGTTACATCCAGGAAGCACATCTTCTGCATCCACCGGTTCTGACGGCCAATCTGGCGCTTCACCATCTGATGGACAAGCCCTCAGAAGTGTCTTCCATCCATCCCGAATCACACAATTAAACTGACTACTGCAGATTGATGCTGAGTCCTCCATTTAAGTGTGGTGAGAAGAACTGAAGGGCACTCATATCTCACAAACAACTGGTAAATCGAGCAAATAAAAAAAAAAAATGTCATAATATTCGAGGAATCTACAATGCAGTGACTCATATGGTAGAGGTCTGGACTGGTAATAACAGCCATTAGTGTTATACCCCACAAGGCCAGATGCAAGATCCTTCCCATATCTATAAAACCTAATGGTAAGTCATGAACAATAGCAGGGCACGAAGACTAAGCTAGGGGATGATCAATTTCTGTTTGATCACAGCAGAGACGCAGCTGTGATCAATGCAATTGCCCACAGGACTCATAAATAATTTATATATATATTTTTTTTGCTTCACGTTGGATGACCCCAATTACAGCCGAGCTCTCTAGAGGTAAATATTTCTCATGCGCATGAACCTGCCTGATGTGACTCAACATTCAGGCCAAAGCAACCAGCCAGGAGAGGAACCTAAATGAGTAACGTAATAGCCTGCTTCCATAGCCATCTGCTCCCACCATTAGCGAAAACACACACATACACACATGTGTACAGACAGTCATGGGCAGATTTAGCACACGCCGGCTAGCCATCCGTCTCACTCCTTGATCTGTGTCTAAGCAGCAGAGGAATCAGGGGCCAAAGCCATTCACATGCCTGGGCGGGGGGGGGGGGGGGGGGGGGGGGGGGGGGGGGGGGGGGGGGGGGGGGGGGGGGGGCGGCGGGGCGGGCCGCGGGGGGGGGGGCAGCCAGGGGGGGGGCGGGCGCCGGGGCG
>JAODJX010000109.1:23937110-23957511 GCA_026776945.1 Isichthys henryi
CATCTCATCTCATACAAAAGTCTGTATCACCCTCTCATCTCATACAAAAGTCTGTACTGTATCACCATCTCATCTCACACAAAAGTCTGTATCACCCTCTCATCTCATACAAAAGTCTGTATCACCCTCTTATCTCATACAAAAGTCTGTATCACCACCTCACCTCATACAAAAGTCTGTATCACCCTCTCATCTCATACAAAAGTCTGTATCACCCTCTCATCTTATACAAAAGTCTGTATTACCCTTTCATCTCATACAAAAGTCTGTATCACCCTCTCATCTCATATAAAAGTCTGTATCACCCTCTCATCTCATACAAAAGTCTGTATCACCCTCTCATCTCATACAAAGTCTGTATCACCACCTCACCTCATACAAAAGTCTGTATCACCCTCTCATCTCATACAAATGTCTGTATCACCCTCTCATCTTATACAAAAGTCTGTATTACCCTCTCATCTCATATAAAAGTCTGTATCACCCTCTCATCTCATACAAAAGTCTGTATTACCCTCTCATCTCATATAAAAGTCTGTACCAACCTCTCATCTCATACAAAAGTCTGTACCAGCCTCTCATCTCATACAAATGTCTGTATCACCACCTCCTTTACAAAAGTGCAGCATCATAGGAATGATGGTAGTATCTTTTTTTGTTTAAAAAAGAAACAAAAAATTCAACGTCTAGAAAAATTCATTATATTTCAATAGATATATATATGGTTTTCATTTACACACAGAGTACACATCAATGACAAAAAAACAAATTCTAAAATACATATTTTGACTTTGATATAATTTAGCAACAGCACCTCTGAACAGTTTCCAAAAAAATAACCACAACATGACATCATTTAAAATTTAACAGCTAAGGACAGACTCTGAAGGTGACAAGCTTCCAGGCCCAGCTAGTCCTGTCCTACCTGTATTTGAAGCACAGCAGAGAGCACAGATCAGTCATTATGGACAGCCAGGGGCAAGAGGAGGACAGAGGTAAAGGAGAAAGTAAAGGAATGAGCCACCAATGGTGCCTGCAGGAAGGTGGCACTGGGGAGTGAGGGGGAGGAGGAGGAGAGGTGCAAGGCGAGGCAAGAGGAGTGGCTTAAAAACCCCCCACCCAGAGTCTGACTACACACTGGGGGGATGTAACACAGTGCAGATCAACAGAGTCACTCTGGCTGCTTGGGGGGTGGGGTTCTCCCAAGCAGGGAAAAGCCAGCTTCAATACCATTAGCATTGAGTAGCATTCCATTCTCTCCTACAGCTCCCTTAATATACTCCTCTCGTCCTGCACCCGCTCCCGTTCCTCCTTTACAGTGCTGCTTCCTTTTTTATATACCTGGTCTCCTTAAAAATAACTCATCTTGCATGCCCTCTACTTTAGTATAATCCCATATATTTACATTCTTTCCACCTGGCTCCAGCTTTTATACACATACCTACTGCTTTTTAAAATCAGTTTTCATTTGACTTGATTTTACTATGCAAGTTCAAAAACTCATTTTGAGAATGAAGTCCAAAATTTAGAAAGAAATAAAGTAAAGCATAAAAAAGTGCAACAATATTCTCACCAAGCACTGTGCAACACTGCTCTCTTCCACTGTCTCGTAGAAAAAAAGACTTTTTCAGAAATCCTCGCTAAGACTAGTTTCCCAAGGAGCGACTTCCTTTTGGAGAGTTAGTTGGATACTAAGTGGAGCTTAAAGCAAGGTAACCAGCACCATGCAGTGCCTGCTATCAAAGTGACCACCTAGCCACACCATGGCAAACATGAAGCAGTCTGGGACAAAGTTCAGTTGGCCACAGTTTGCTGGATCTAGTCACAATACACCAACAGGCACTGGGCTGTATTTCAACAACCTGCAGGCACAAATGATTTTTTCCTAAGGTGAGGAATGTGTGTACAGTATAAGTCAGCAGATCAGGGATTAATTTTAAGGTGGACATTAAAGGCATCACAGAAAGTGTTTGTACAGCATGGAGCCCACATGGAGGTCATGCTTAACCCCTAGAACCTCAGACTGAATGGAAATTTAAAACAAGCCCAACTTAAACTGACTTCAATGTCAATTTTGTTCCCCAAACCATTCAATGGACATATATATGACTTGAGAGGTTGGGCCAAAACAAACATATTATTACAGTGAAATAATGACACATAAAGAATAAGGAGCGGCTGATATGCAATAACAGGAAATAAGTGAGGTCATCTTATTTACGACTTTCTCTTACACCAAAACAAGACACAAATATGATTTATTATTACTACCTCTGTGAGTACAAGTATATATTATTATACAAGTATATAATATTAAGTACAACCTTTTGAAATATAAATTCTGACTGATACCTCTGTATTCTGCAAAATTTGATCACTGATGCTAAATTTCACATGACAGATTTGAGCGAGCTTTGGGGGGGCTCTGTGTCCTGCAGGGTGTATCGCTTTGGCAATACTAATGTTTCACATTAGGGAAGAGGTGAAGTGTGCAGGACAGTCCAACCTCTTACATCAACAAGCCAGAGTCACTTTCAGGCTCTCTCACAGTCCACAGACTGTGCATTGGCTTGGCTCTGTCTGCCCATAACAACACATAAATTAAGCTCCAAGTCTGGTACGCCAAGTAATTTATCCATCTTCCTGGCTCTCTGTTCCCTGACCTCTTCTTGCCATGGTATAGATTCAAATAAGGAAAAAGCTGTATAGGAGTCTGAGGCTTCCCGCAAGGTGCATTTATAACTTGTTATTCAGGGAGCTGCAGTTAGAAATGTAGGCCAGTGGCTTAAGAACTGAGCTGAGCCTCTGTTCAGGAATCCTGCACTACCAAGTGTTGGGATAAAGGGGGCTCACTCTTACACTTTGTATTGTTTGGGGAAAAAATCAATAAACACATCAGCATATCCAGAGATTCAGGTATATGTTCATGTTATATGATATGATATGATATTATATTATATTATATTTTGAACTTAAATATAGGAGTATGAATATATAAGTAAATGATTGTAGCAGGCCAGCTCATTCATTAGTGTGTGGCCATATACAATTGTATTTCTGAATCAGTCACATGGCTGATTTGCATGACTGGCTGTAATTACAGGCAACTAGGCCCCCAGACCCTGAGGCCCTGCTCCAGAGCCAGGGCTCACGTCAGGGGAGGGCTGGTAGGGGGAAGGGCCAGCACCCAGTGCATCCAATCACCGTACATCAACACCACACTGTGAGAGACAGCAGATGGTGTATGAGCCCCCCCACCCCAGGGCTTTGCGAATGCATCCCACCAGAGTACTGTGTCAGGAATTTAAACTTGGGGGGGGGGGGGGGGGCAATAGGAGGGGTGCTGCAAGCTGTGGCAGGGGTAATTGCCAATGCACTCTGGTAATGAAAGCAGTAATAAGTGGATGGGAGGTAACTGGCCATCTGAAACATGAAAATGCTTAATTTTGGCAAGAGTCTTCCTGCATGTAAATAATAATGATACCCAGTTTCCCACAGCAACCAAATATTAATTACAGATTTTCGGAAAGAAAATATTTGCAAATTTGTGATTTGGCCTGAATGCAATAGTGTTAAAGGAGGAGCATATCAATAAAGAATCTTTTCTAAGAAATTACGAGGCAATCATAGATGCGCATAACTGGTATGCATTTGCCATATAAAGGTTGAAATCCATGGCAGTTTCCTGTAACAGTGCAGATGCACAAAAAACAAGAATGCATTTATGTTGTTTTGACAATATATTACCGTGCGTATTGCTTTACAAGGCGAATGCGTACTTGTTCATCACTTATGTGCATCCCTGTATATAATAGCAATAATGTGTTAATTCGTCTGGTCATCCATCCATCCATCCATCCATCCATCCATCCATTTTCTAACCATTTATCCTGATCAGTTTCATTGGAGGAGGGGGGTGTTAGGGCATAAGGCACAGGGCTTGTTTGCCTAACTACGTGTCTTTGAACTGCAGGAGGAAACTGGAGTACCTAGAAGACACTTGTACTACATGGGAAGAAGAACATGCAAACTCCACACACACAATGCAAAGGGCAGCATGTGGACACTAAAACAAATGGAAGCTTTGTGTGGCATTACACCATACATTACATTTCTCTGACGCTTTTATCCAATGTGATGTATAAGCAGAGATGAAAGAACTGCGTAAGATAGTAACCCTGGAGCAATTGGGGGTTAAGGATCTTGTTTAATAGCCCTGCTGTGCAGGTCACAGGATCGGATGTAGCAACCTTGTGATCGCAGGTACAAAGCCACTTCTAAACACAGGAGTCTTGGCAATTTCCCTTTTTATTTGCTTAAATTTTAATATGTTGGTACTTCACAGAAAAAATATGCAGTCCGCTAGGGAACTCAAACCTACACAGCAGTAGCCAAGTAATTTCGCAGAGGAGACCAACGGGGGTCAAGTTCAAAGAGAGGGCCACCGGTGCAAAAGCAAATCCTGCCGACCTGCCATTCTCTGTCTCCTACAGAGCGAGGAGGTGGACAGAAATGAGCTTAATAAAAATACCAAGGACACACTGAGGTGCATGTTACCTACCTGCAATGTCCACCTAAAGGAAATGCGGAGTTTACAGGAAACCAAGGGTCAGGCCTCACCTCCAGTACACCATTAACACCAGGAGCAAGATGAGGCAAAGAAAGGTGAGGGTGGACACCAGCAGCAGGGGGATGAGCCACACCATCTTGCTGGAACCATGCAGGGGGTGCTTGGTCATGTTGGAGATGCTGTTCTCCTCTGTAGGGATGGGTCAACCACAAGTTGCTGTGATGGATTTCACAGAAACTCTGACAGACAGCAGCTATTTTTTTCCATCAATTTTCCCACACATGATAAAGAGGAGGATGACACACTACAACAGTTACTTATTAACTTGTAAGAAAAGCGTGCTTTGGCCTGCATTCTCTTCCCTGTGGTCTTGATTTAGCATCTGGCACATGTAGGCAGACTTCCAGAACTTGGCATAGAAAGCAATTTTGTCAAGAATGGGAACAGAATGACAGCCATGGATAGAATGTATTCACTTATCCCATCTTTCTGTATAGAAACCAGACTATTCCAATTACATTTTCGTCCTTGGAGATTTGTAGACATTTCTCTAAAAAATGTTTTATGCTTATTCCAAGCTTATTGCTTCAGCTTCCTGCAGGAGTAGGGTAGCATCATGCAGTACAGGGGTGACATGCAGGTAGATCTATGACACTGACTATTCCCACCTGCAGCTGAAGAGCTCTTAGCACAGAGACTGGGTATCGACATATTATGCCTACAATGAACATTCCCAAATTTCATGTATGCCGGTCAATTTAAACAGGAAAGGTTTGCAAATTCTGTTGCCGAGAGATGAATGCGACTGACATTTGAGAGAATTTCAGAGTTTTAGATGTTTACCTACTCAGCAAGGCAGCAGTCAATAAAATTATCAAAGCAATAAAAGCATAACTGAAACCAACTTAAATGAAATGTTATGAATGAGAGATTATAAAAAAGCTTTGCCCAGATACACTGAAAATTATCGAGGTAATATGATTAATATAATAAATGGGAATCACAGGCAAAATACTTCGCAGAATTATGACCCATCACCACGAAATGAGTCTTATGGGTGTATTTCTACCAGTGCGGCTTAAGACTCATTTCGTGGTGACGGGTCACAATTGTGTTTGCTACAGTATGTTTGAGACAAAATAGTAAGTGTAACATGCAGTACTGTATATGTCGAATACAGTATTGACAACAAACACATAAAAGGTTCCGGCTACTCAGTAATGTTCAGCTCATCAAAACTAGTTTAGTAATTCACACTGTGCACATAGGCATGATGGCGACAGGAGCCGTTGAGGGTCATTGCTTTATTTTTTCCTCTTTTCTTTTAAGGATTGCACTCGCTCCTGTTGACTCTTGTTGAGTGGGGAATCGGCTGTTGGGTTCCCTCACCTGTGTGGATGGAGAAGGGCCAGTGGTTACGCTCCTCCCGTTCAGGCTTGATCCCAAGAGTGACACTACCAGGAAGCTGCACTTTTAGCGTGTCATTTTGTGTCTCCCAGCTGTCGGGATCTTGGACATCCATCATGGAACTCTTTGTGTTTGTAAGCAATTTGTCCTCCAGAACATTAGATGGCGCTGCAGTGAATTCCGTCTTTGTCTCCTTAATTACAGACTCCCCTGTTCTCTCTTTGGCTGTTGATGCAGGGCCTGTTGTAGTGTGTTGTCCGACCACTGTGCTGTTGACCAGAGTTCCACCTTCTACAGCTGCTGTCTTGTCCTTCTTTGTTTTGTCATCATCTTCTTTTTCATCTTTTTCCTCTTCTCCCTCTTTCTCTCCGTCCTCTCTTTGACCCTTTCTAGCCTTCTCGCCCTTTTGAACCCCCTCATCATCTGTCATAGTATCCAAATCAGAACTCTGGGATACTGCCGGCTCTGGGGTCGGCACTGCAAGCTTGGTCATTTGGCGAGTGGGGCTGGCTGCAGAGGGTGGGGCCCGTGTGGGCCACATGGAACTGGGGAAGGATGTGATGACTCCGCCGCTGAATCCCAATCCCGCCAGCAGAGTGCTGGTCACCACAGACGCCACCGTGGCCTGACTGCCACTAGAGGATGGCCCAATCCCGGTTGCCATAGAGACAAAGGAAAAGGGCAGACCGGATGAGGTCCAAGTTGAGGAACCGGAGCTAATGGGAGCCATATCGGCAGACGAGGCTGAAGCTGTTGGCTGAGGAACGCAGAGATGTACAGGAGAAAATGGGAAAGATGTGTAAATTATAAAAATGTGAAAAAAGTCACATTCAAGGTATCATGTATGACAATGTATATTGACATGACAAGGACCCCATCTGCTTCAAATACAGTAGTGTTATATTCTTTGTTGGGTGGCGAGGTTGACATACATACCATCCCGGTTTTCACTATTCTTGTTCCCTCAAAAATCCTGGTAGTGTTTGCTAGAACAGCATAAGATTATATACATTGTTATGTTTTTTAAAAAACCTGCATTCTAATCATAGCATAGAGAAAAAATATTCTCATTGGCACAAACCCAAGGTAGCTGCAGTTCAGGTTACACGATCTTGATTTTGTTACGTACAATGCAGAATATAATCTCTAACATCAGCAATATCACTCATGAATAGTGATTAAAATGGATCAAAACACAAAATGATTTTTCAAGGCAAATTAGTTTATATCAATGACCAAACATTCCTGATAAATGTACAGCAAAAAACGTCCATATGCCTTCCAGAATAAGAGTTTTATAACCATCTTTTAAAAAATAAAACATAGAAAGGAATATGTGTTTTGACAAATGATTAGACAACATTCAGGAACAGACTTCATTTGAGACTCACCCCTAAATACTATGGACTGGCTGAAATCACTGCGTAGATCCTTCTGACACACAGCCTGCACTCTAAAGAGGTACAGGATGTCAGGATTCACATGTGTGATGATGGCCTCCTGTAGGAGAAACACACAAATGAGACACAAACAAACATAAACAAGTACACTCATAAAAACACAAACACGCAGATTGACTCTTATCACCAGTATGCTGGTGCTCCGTACTCAAAAGTCAAACTAGGGATGTGCATTTGATTGATGAGCTGCTATACGCTGACGGGGCAACCCTGCCTCTCCCCACACAAGCTTGTTTTTACACAAGTGACAAAAGATGACAGACTGTGCTACAGGTGGCACTTTGATGTCAGGACTTTAATGGCTTCTCCCAGCAGCCCGTGGACAGGAGGCACCTGGGATGCAGCAATGTGCCCACGGCTGACAGCCATACTGCTCTACAGACAGACACCATGCACTTTAAAACTCTCTACCTTCACCGGCCCTGCGAACACGCTGACACATTGAGGCGCTAGAGCCATAAGCTGAGGCGCCGTTGTCAGTGGGGCCTGCCCTGTGGCACCATATTCTACTTGGTGGTCACAGGCGGCCATAACCACGAGCATGAGGTATGACATAACAAACAAGAGTCCACACGTATGTCACATACCTTCTTGTGTAGGATGTTTCCTTTCTGTATGTTTTATTCAAAGAGAATTATCATCCCGCTACCCTGAATTGTCCACACATGGCACACATGATTATGAAACAGCATGATAAAACCTGCAATTGACTGACAGTCCTTAGTGTGCTACTGTTTAACACACAGTCTACTAATACATTCACCCATAACAAATGGTTATGGGTGAACGTATTAGTCACACACGTATCACCAGTGACATTTTAATTAGAGCGTTTTGTGTCAGTTGGGTATGACACAAAAGGATGAAGCATGAATAAAGGAATGAAAAGAGTGACAGATAATGGAGCTGGAATCCAGAAAAATCCTGAATGTTCCCATCTGAAAAACACGCTCACGTGGCCCATAGAAGATGCCTGACACCATATCCCGTACTTTGTCTGCCTTTCGGAACTGAGAGACGCTTCGGACCACGGTTAGGTGGGAATTCACAATACAAACAGGGCAGATACTCTCATTACCACTACTGTCATTTGGAATTACTGAGAGCTAGCTGATTGGTAGATACTACAGCAAAAGTATATCTCATGTTAAATTATTGCAGTTTATTTGCTGCCTTTGTATTCCTTTCTGATTTATGCAAGAGCAGCACAGTTTTTATTCTGTTAACGATCGTTTCAAAAATGGCTGGTTATTACAAGCGAGAGACCATAAAATATGAAGGTGTTAAGGGGGTAAAAAATTGATTCAACTCTGATTGTGCAAAGCCTGCCAGTCCCTAATGTGACCTAGATAACAATGTCTGGGGAGGAAATTGAAAATAAAAATGGAAATGAGGTGTAAAGGAAACGAGAAGAAGAAATGGAGAGAGAAAAGGAAAGAGAAGAGAGAGGGAGCGAATGAGAGAGAGAGAGAGAGAGAGAGAGAAAACTTATTCATGTAGCAAACAGGGAGATACGTTTCAATGGCTGATTCTGTATATCTGTTGTTCAAGAGAGTCAGCAGGTGCCTGAAAGGCATTTTATTTTTCAGAGTGCTTGGTTTAGTTACTTCATCAGCTTCTGCTCCTCAGTTTAATAAACTGAGAGCCAAGGAACCTCGTCTTTTGAGAGAAAGTCTCTCCTATTAAATCACTGTTCTGATTGATGAACACGTGCTGTCTGAAATAGCTTGAGGATTAAAAGTCTGTCCTGGGGTTGCTGAGAATGCTCTTGTAAACGTCAGGTCCACATGGCTCTGCGGATGGACTCATTTAAACCACCCACATTTAAACCCTGGAAAGGAACTACAGTGAGGATTCGACACAAAGTGACAGTAGTGATGCAGTTGATTTCACATCCTAGCATCCTGGGTTGTGCTTCTCACACCCTGGAGGGGGGGGGACACCTCCCAGGATGAGTTACAAGGTCCAGGGGAGGTCTCACCAGTTCCTGGTGGCTATCCTTGGTGATCTCGTACGACTCTTCGTTCTTGGACGAGCTGTAAGAGATCATGAAGCTGATGACAGGGGGGTGGTAGACGATCTGAGGTCGGTTCCAGCTCACAACCAGTGCTGTTCTATTCAGGGGCTGGACTTTCATGTTGACAGGGGGGCTACTGCACACTGTGTGACGGAAGCGACAGAAGACAAACCAGGAAATTAGAGGCAAATGAGCCAACAAAGAACTGCTCGGAGAGCACAAAGGAAATCTGAAAGCCCACACAACACATAACATATCGAGATAAAAGCAAAGTCTCTTATAGTGTGTGCAGCATGGGTTAGGTTTAACGGGGATGTCCCGCTGTTCAGGGAAGGCTTGATTGTTCATTGTCAACATTCTGATCCTAATTTCTGAAAAAATGGTGTAATACCCCCTGAAAATTGCATGTGTCAGGTAGAGAGATTCATTGTTATTTTTACCCCGAAGCTGCCAAAGGCCAACACCATGCCTGTGCTAACATGGTGTGTGCGTATGTGTGCGTGTGTGTGCACGTGCGTGTGTGTGTGTGTGTGGATTAGCTTTATATTACATTGTGGGCGACCAAATGTCCCCCACAATCTGACAAAAACCTCACCATCGTTCAGGTCCCCACCAAGATCTGTGAATGCAATCAAAAAACTACAAATGCCAAAAGTATCATATTCAATTTGGATACTTATGGTTAGGGGTTATTTACCGTCATATTTTAAAATGATTATTTCAGTGCTTGTGCTATGACACACAGCCACTAGGGGACACTGCAGACCCAAACGTGGGGCTGTACCTCCTGCTGGTATTACATCATGTCTTCCCAAATGATGTCAGTACCCAGGCTCCCATGATCTCCTGAGTGAATAGTGCTTAATCACTGACCCTGTCAGGAAATTGGGTAAAACTGTGGATTCCTGGATCAGACATAATCATAGAAGTCAGGCAAGCATCCTCTCTGTCCCCTCCTTAGACCAATATGACTTCGTTCTGCTCAGCTGCTGAACTTCAGCGATTAAAGAATGTTTCCTAGACTTACATGCATAATTACCTAATCTTTTATCCAGGGTGACTTCCATTACTTGCTTTTTAAGGACTGCTCAATTAAAAGGTTAAATGGTTAAATAGGGGGAAAGAAAACAGTACCAAGAATTCTAAGTCTTACATCTGCTGGTCACAAGTCCCTACTCCAATTTGTTTTGATCAATGCCCTCCCCATGTGCCATGTACCATGGGGGTGCTGAAAGGGTGCAGCGGCTGGTTGGTCCTTGAACAGCAGAATCCACAGTGTTTTGTGCGTGTGTGTGTGTGTGTGTGTGCGTGTGTGTGGCAGAGACAGCAGCTGGTAAAAAGCCTGACACAGATGTTACCCCAGACAGTGTGCCCCACAAGCACCCCTCTCCTCCAAGCCTGCCGGCCGCACAGGCAGCTCAGCAGTGAGATGGATGGGTACACTGATTCGGCGACCCAGAGGTGACGGGAGAGGTGGCACACGGGAGGACAGGAGGCAGTAGATCTGAAGTGACTGGAGTGAAACAGTAAAATGAGTGATGCAGGGAGCTTTGTAGAATAGGGAGGGGGTCCACATGAAAAATACTTGACCCTTTCAGTAGAAAAATTCCTGGAGGTTAGGGAGGCTTGTCCAGCCTGTGAGGAATCGCAGCATAATGAAACCCTGGCTCAGCACCGGCTCCCCGTCACTGGCAGAAGATTGATGCACTAAACCCAGGATGAAGTAAGAGGTACTTTGTGTAACAGCCCCCGTAACCCTACAGGCATCAATGGACTCAACGAAACCATGCACAGCAGTAGGACAATGTCAAAAACAGCTGTCTGTTAACTAATATAATTCTAATCTGTACCTGAACCAGGAAACGTGGGACAGTCTATGGTAGCTCAACAAGCAGACCATTGTGTTAACAGTACAAAGGTTGTGGGTAAAAATTCCAAATAGCATCCGTAAAAAAAACTGTCGCCCTTCCCTCTACTGTTGGACACTTTGGATAAAAGCATCCTAAAAATAAATGTTAAAAAATATATGGAAATAGTCCACAAATGTATAAAAAAAACAACCTCCCTGCCTAGCAAACAGAAACAGACTAGGCCATGAGTGGTACTATTCGTGTACTTTGTTTAAAAAAGCAGCAATCAGAGTGAGAATATTGTTCAAATACCATTATAGGGGCACTTTTTTTTCTTTGTTGATTTTTACATTTGAGAAAATATAGTGAATGTAGATTCTTATCTATAGAGTTATAGTACATACTTGAAAATTTGTTTTAAAGTTCAAGCTTGTTATTTTGTACAAAATCTTAGGCACTTTATTTCTTGACTTCATATATTACAGTGTGTGACCTTGTGCATCAATTATTGTGTCTAAGCTCCAATTACCAGAGAACAGTAGGGGAAGAGCAACCGAGTGAAAAAAGAACCTCTAATTTTCGTAACCATATGTGGCATATTTTGTTAAGTTCTTATTATTTTTTAACAGAGATGGTTAGGATAGTTTTATTGCCTAGTTTTCACTCTGAGGCTGCATCGACGTCCTTAATAGTGACTCCGTTTGTGATTGTAGGGAAATGGATATCAGTCAGGATTCAGAAACGCTCATTAATGTAATATACAGTACACTTTTACATGCACACAATATGCTGCTAGACATTTCCAAGTGACACCTATCAACAAAGTATGTGGCTTTCAGTGTCATTCCCGATAGTTACTGTGGGAACCTCTGCTCTTCTCCCAAGTGACATGTTTATGTTTGGGTAGGCTAACAGATTGCTAATGATAGTTTTTCTTGTACGGTACATCCAAAAAAATCATTTCACGACCCCTCCCAATTATTTAGAGACCCCCCCGAGGGGGTTGTGACCCACAGTTTGAACACCACTGCAGTACGCAGATGGGGTTTGCTGAGTCTTCGTAAACAGATAAGTAGAATAATCACAAATCATAGACAACGTGCGTGTTTTAAATGTCCCAGAATTCCATGCGTGTTTGCAGAGACTTTGAACAGGTGCCACTTTGACTATAATCCTCAGCTAAAATCACTAAAAGTGAGCAGCTCATGGAACCTCACTGAATAAACCAGGATCACATCTGGTTTTGTTAACAAATACCATGTTAGTTTTGTGCTGACAAAAAGCACTTTCATTCCATAAATGAGGGCCAAAAATCAAACAAGGGCACTGATCACATAATTAAATAAAACTATTTAAGATACCCCCAACACACCAGCCCTTTCCTTCCAAGACACCACTGCCCCCACCAAAGGGGGGGGGGCGGCCCGCCCCGCGCCCCGCCCCCCCCCCCCGCGCGCCCGGGGGGGGGGGCCCCCCCCGCGACGACGGGTGTGGTTCCAGGTCTCGGGGTGACACTACTGAGCAAGTGACAACTGAAGCTGTCCCACTGGGGACTGATAATTACCGGCCAGTGTGAGCACCGGCCAGTCATCAGCCACAGAGCTCGTCAGCACACCAAGGATAATCAGGCCCTGTTTATACGGACGGCATGGGGACAGAGGGATGGCGTGCTGACAGCGGTCACGGGGCACCGGTTCGATCGTTCCTCAACCTGTCAGACACATGAGACCGGCCTACCTCTTCCGACTATCGATCCGTGCCTGATTAGGCTGACTGAGCGCTTAAGTGTGTGCAGAAGTAAACAGTGGAAAGACTTTAATTTAATTAAATGATCACTGCCTGGGGTTGGGGGGGGTGTGGTCGGACGGGTCATGATAAGCCCAGCAAGGACAGTCCTCAAACACTGTGCATCCTTATATTCCGTGGGTCGGGTTCTCTGCTCCTGAACTTGCGCTATAACAGCCAGCAGGTGGTGTGCCGGTTAAGGAAGCAGCCGCCGGAATGTAGCCTGTTTGAGTCCCGAGAGGTTCATACTGCTGTAGCCTTGAGCGAGGTGCTTAACCTGCATTGTATGTCACTGTTGCTAAAAGCGCAGGCTTTGCAGCTGAATATAAACGCCGCGCTGTGGGGAATTGGGGCTGCAGCTCTGGGCACAGCCTGTACCTCAGCTATCAATTACGCAGCGATGAAGCACCGGCCTTGCCCTTCCGCGTGCTCCCCCCATGCCTGCCTCATTAGTTCCACCAGGGACAATTGACCAGCTCCTCGCTGGCTGTCGTTTTCACCCAGCCAATGCCGAATCTCCTTTCGGAATAGAATTTTCTTGGGGAATTTCTACAGCCTGCTCTTAGCGGTAAAAATCTGAGCTGCCGAATGCCGTGATCCTGTAGTTTTCACAGCTGCATTTCAGGCAGTGCGAGATTTACATGTGTAACATTAGGTGAGAGGGTCACTGTCCAGCACACCGGCAACTCCTCACACTGAAGAAAACCCAGATCTCCCTGGGGACCCTGAGAGCCAAGCGCTCCCAGCTGCTGCTCTCCGACGCCCCCAACTGGTACATACAGGTGCTGAGACTCCTCCCAACACAGGACGGACTCTAAAAATTCTATTAATCATACTAATCATTGAATGACGCATTCACTAGTGTCCTGTACTCCGCATTGTATTGGATATAAGACTCTCCTGAGGGTTCAAGGTAAGATAATATGAAATTTATTGATCTCAGGATGAAATACTGGTACATACAGCAACAAGGGATGTAACAAACATATATAAAGTGCAAAAGGAAGTGTAGAGACAGGCACACATTGTGCTCACAAGTAAACACAGTGCAAATAAATGTAAAAGTACATGAACAGAACATACGAAAAAGAACATGCAGACATTAATCCCTCGTATAATGTGCCATTGCGTTCAGACCAGTCCGAAGTGCTTTATCCCAAACGGCAGAGAGGTTGGGGGAGGCCAGCTTGCACTTCTTTAGATATTATATCAAACCCGGTTAGCCTGCCTTTGTTCTGACGGGAGCCCCATTAAATACGCTCTCTGACGGCATCGTGTTTCAGCTAAACGCACCACACGCTACGCTCGTAAGTGCATCTTTTTGGCCCCCGGCTTCCTGTATTTTCTCTGTGGTTATTTCATGGGTATTCAAGGGGGGTGGGTGGTGTTAATGCTGCTCATTTACCCCGGCGATGTCATCCTCTGCAAGTGTATGAGGCTGTTTGCGTGACACTGCCACCCTTGGGCCACCCGGAAAATAACGCACCTCCGTGTTACGCACTGCCAGGCCTGAGTGGAAACCCAGTCCATTAGAAGGTTCTGAAACATTTAAGCACACCACACACTGCCTGTTACACACATCGCTTCCTGCCTGACACCAGTCCAGGGCATTAAAGCAGAGTGCATTGCAAGGAGCATCCATTTAATCCTGGCACCCAGACCAATACAGCCACCCAGAGGCTGTCCTGTTCGTCGTACTGTCCCGCCATATTTCGGGAGATGGCCAGTAATTGGACAGAGGAACAGACACTCAGGGTCTCATGTCGACTGGAGACAAACCCCATAATGCACCTTCAGGCAGTCTAACGGGGAGGCATTTTCAGACCTCATTTCTGTCTCAATGAAAAATTAACAAAAATGTAATTAAATCTTAGATCTCTCATTCTGGGTCAGGTTTCCGCCATACAGTGTCTGTTTTTAGCTGAAAGTGCCGTGAGTAACAGGTTTCATCTGGAGAGGCGAGTGAATCGGGAGACTCGCGGGTGATTCCCACCGCGTAAGCTCACCGCCGCCTTCAGCTCAGACGCAAGCTGGCCGTATGGCAAGCGCGTGCGCACGCGGGGCGGGGGGGGAGGGGGATGATGCGGGGATAGACAGCTGAATAACCCCTTTCATTCTCTCATTTCCTTTGCCATGTTAATGGGATCACGAGCCTGAGACTATTGATTAATCTAAGTGGCGGTGGGAGGATGAGAGCGACTTCTGCCAGACGTAAGAAAGCCTATTAAATACGGAGGGGGGGGGTGCATGTCAGGGCAGAAAGACAGCAGGAGTGCAAGGAAAGGGAAAGAAAGCGAGAGAGAATAAATGAATGGAAAGAGCGATGGGGAAAAGGCATGGGGGCAGCAGTCTTCATTGTTGCGCCGGCCAGCGAGGATGCGGATTAACGGGAAAAGGAACGCCCCCCCCACTGGCTAGAACTCCCAGGACCCCCTGGGAGCCGTACGTACGGATGGCCCCGTAACCCACACATGTGTAGGACAGGAGGGCAGCATAAGGTGGCCGCTATGAGACACTACAGGGACGAGGCGGTGTGTGTATGGTTGCCATGGTTACTGCATTCCAGGCAGCTCGATAGAGAATTGGGCACGCTGCGGCCAGGGGGCGGAGACGGGAGATCTAGGGAGACCCCGGGCGAGCATGCGGGGCCACGGTGATGGCGTGGCCAGAGTTCATCCGCAGTGAACCGCAACTGAGGGGGGCAGATCGATGCCCAGCAATGTCACAACTCAATGATGTCACACGGCCATCAAGGCCGCTGCCACTTGTGACCGCTGGCACCTTCTACCTTCACGAAGAGCTCAGCGTCGTTCAGCTGGCCCGCTGGATGTTAGCATCACCATGGTTACCATCACCATGTTAATGCTACATGGTTGCGATCTAAAGCTTTCATGTTTGAACTTTACCTGTAACACAGACTTAAATATAGAAAATAATACGTATTGTGTTCCTTACCTAAGGGATTTATTGGAAACGGAAAATCGTCAAATGTTTAAGAGAACAGAAGCTTCTGAATCCTTTTATCCAAGGGGCACGTGGTCGCGAAAGGGCCCTGAGAGGCGGCCTCCTCAGTGCCTGACTGAAATAAATAAATGATGAAGTGGCTTGCAGCCGGTCTGGGCGGGTGCTGCAGGGCACGCCTTGCGAATTGATTTATCAGACCTCGTGATCTCCCCCCACCCCCAGCTCCAGAAGGGAGTCAGCTTGTTTTCCTTTTTGTACTGTCAGCTGGACTGAGCCGAGAGAGCATCAACAACATTCCTGATGAAAACAAATAAGGATCTGATCCAACACCAAAGGCAATCCCTGCACAGAAAGACCTTGCCCATCACCCCACATTCCTGCAGTGCACATTTCATCTCACGGTGGTGTTTCCTGAAGTACGCCTTCATCGCTGCGAGAGCCTGGGCACACAGACTCTCTGCGATCTGGGGGTGTTCGCTTTCAAGGCTGGGCGTGCGGGGCCGCGATAACCTCCTCATCATGGTGTCCGCAGCAGGCTGGGTCCGCTCTCCAAAGAGGCTGCGGACAGGATCAGCCACACCTGATACTTTACACTTATTTATCGAACGCTTTTATTTAGCGGGTCACCCTCATTAAGGACTGAGATTTTACTGTATTTCACTCATGGCTACTGCATGAGAACCTCTTCTGGAGTTTGTCCCTATGACCTCTGGGTTATAAGTACATGCTCTTAATCGCTATGTCACCTAGTGGCCAGACTGTTTCTGGTGTCAGTGCTGGGTGCCATTGTATGGTCATGGTGAGGAGCTCAAATGTAACGGATCCCCGGCTAGCCACGTTTAGCTCTCACGGCTGTGATCCGGCACGGGCATTAGCCCTGCTCAGTTCGGATTCTGGGAGCAACCCGCCTGAACCAGGATCAGTCCGTCCATCACCAGAAATAAAAGGGTACCCAGGGGAGGGGGCATCAGGAATAACCATGCCCCTCTAGCCCTCTTTTCATGGCTCTCCTGACAAGCGACGTGACAGAGAAGCCATCCACCGTTGAAAATAACCCACCATTATAAATATTTAAGCACAGAGGATCTATGGAAAATGAGCTTCATCTGACATGGAACCCGGCGGGGGTTATGGGGCGAGGCTGACCCACCCCAGCTGTGACAATCAGAGCTGCCAGCTTACCGACGCATCTCAGGGCCCTGTCCCACCACCCTCAGCCTCCAGTTGGGGCTTCAGTCTAGCCGGGTGGGCATATCAGGACCAGAGATGGTGGGCCTCTGTCTCCATAACAACCTCCGCAGCATGACCTCAGAGAAGGAGGATAACAGGAAATGTCTAAGCGAATGTGGAAAAGCAGGTCGTACAGACCGAGCCATCGCCTCACGTACGTGTCTTCCTTTAAGGAGAAACACATCTCGTACCTCTGAGGGTGGCAGCCCACCCTCACCCCCACCTGAGACTCTCTTGCTTGAACATTATACATCTCAAATTAAATTTTCATTCTGCTGAACTCCATCGCCCGCGGCAACATCAGGCTGGGCTCCATTCGGCAGAGTCTGCAGCTACATGAGTCCAGTGTAGGTCTATAGTCTCCACGTGCGTCTTTCGATAAGTGACACGCCTCTGCGTTTCCACCCCATTCTTCCGCCGCATAACCGCACCTGTGTTGTCGTCTTCACTGCTCAGGAAAATGAAATATGAACGCGTGTGTCTCCTGTCTTCGGGAGAGGCACACCGGCTGGTATCGCTTTTCAGTTTAATGGAGCTGGCAGGAGATGACATCAGCCTTTTGGGTAAGTTTCGCTTAAAATACGAGAGCAGAGGGGACGCTGAGATGGGCTCAACAGAAGCATTTTGGCGAGGATGGATGCTAGAGGACCAGTCTGTCGCAGTGCCGGAAAACCTGACCCGGAAAAGGCAGCTAACATGCACAAATGCAGACACACACACACACACACACGCCTGTACTCATATCTTTGTGGGGACCTCATTTATTTCTATGGGCATAACTCTAATCCCAACAATGACGACCTTAACCCCTACCCAGCCCTAACCTTAACCATAAGTAACCAAACCAAATACAAGACTTTTGGCATTTTAGTTTTTTGATTGCATTCACAGATTTTTATAAAACTGAATTTCCCCTTGTGGGGATTGAAAAGCATCAAAATATCAGGTTTTTATCACATTGTAGGGACATTTGTATGAGGACGTTTGGCCCACATGCACACACACACAGTCATTCTCTCTCTCACTCATTTTCAAACGGCAACATCCTGACAAATTTTTTTTAAACACTTCCTATCTACGGAGACACTCTCTCACACACAGACACACACATACACACACAGTCCATATATACCTACCATCGTAGGGGCTCTCCATTCGAAAGACAAAACTTTTGGCATTTTTTTCCATCGAATTCACAGATTTTTATAGAACAGGTTTGTATTATGGACACAAATACAAACCCACACACACTGACACAGACACACAGAAACGCACAGCTGCCATGTGGCGGGTGTGTCCACTGTCACTACAGGATCACCATCCCTCTCTCTCTAACGAGCCACCCTGACACAGCAGTTCCTGTCCCGACTCTCTGGAGGCTGGGGAGGGTCCCGGAGTGCTGCACGTGCTGGCATCCTATCCCAGCATGCACTGCCTCTGCTCAAACCCAGCCTCTTTCCTTAATATTCTTTGCTGTTCTCCATGTTCTCAGCTCAGTGCTGGACAACAGGCAACCAAAGCTGCTTCATATCGTAACTGGAATATTTATGAGGCTCTTCTGTCCATTGTATCTGCTCCTTGGTATCTGGTACATGGCAGGCAGAGAGGACCGCTTGTCCACACGGGTTAAAAGTCCCTGAAGGGGGCAGTAGAGTGCGGCAGATGGCGGTGCCTTGCTGGCAAACCTGAAGGCGTGCCCAGCATGAACGTTCACGCTCACAAGAGAGCGCCAGATCTTTCTGCCTTTCTGAGAAGGCGGGCTCCCTACTATGCACAGGGCCGCCACATGGGGGCGCGCTCTAGCCGAATCGGGAAGGCGTGTCATCGTACATTCCCTGCAGAGTCCTACCACACTGCTGTTATATTAAAGAGGCCACATCTCTGCAAATCCTTCACGACTGAGTCATAAGCTGTTATCAGACTGGATATACAGCTCTGGAAAAATTAAGAGATCAGCAAAATTTTTAGTTTCACCCATTTTTCAATTTCTAGGTATGCATCTGTGTAAAATATACATTTTTTTTTTTTTTGCAAAATCCCAGCGTGGCTCTTCCCTGCTTCTCTTTAGTGAAGAGCTTCTTCCCTGCTTTATGGGATTTCAGTCCTACTTCTAGGAGCCTGATACAAACTGTCCTTGCATTGCACTTCACACCTGCATTTAATGTTTCCTGTTCCTTCTGAAGGTCACTTGAGGTTATGAAGTCGATGGTCATCTCTGGCATTGGGAAGTCACTTCCGCCCTTTACCTGGCTGGTTTTTGGTCGTTCCCATGTCTCCTGCTTCACCTTGTTCTTGTTACTGCTGTCTTAGAAACTATAAGCCTGGAAGCAGCCTGCCTCGCGGTGTAGCCTTCTGCCAGCAGAACCATGATTAAACCGGGATTTAGAATACTGATTTTTTTAAATATGGAGTGGTCTCTTAATTTTTTCCAGAGCTGTATATGGAACGTGTGCTTCCACGGTGCAGCTAGGAAGCCAACACCAAGCCAGATAGCTGCTCTACAGTACAGACACGCAGGGAGCCAGTCGGCTGCACTCACGTGTTGCCACTGCTCCCGGATCAGTGGTCTGTAGCGCAGGAAGTACTTCAGGGGGAAATTCTCCACGTCGGGCCACGTGCTTGGACTGCTCCAGGTCACCTCCAGGCGCCGCACATTGTTGGGGATGGGCGTGGCCACCACCTTCTCAGGCGGATCGGGTTTCACTGCGGGGATGGGAGAGGGGTGCAGCTTTATACCCATGGAGCAGAGAGACAAGTCAATGTTCACGGCCATTCACAAGCATTCTGAGATGTTCATAATGTTCCTTAAATGTCCCTGTAATGGTCAGAGCTTCACATTGTCCAGGACTCCATGAAAAAATGTCTTCTTCAGTACGTCGGAAACCCATCGAAAATATGAAGATAAAACAGACAAAGAGAGAATATAGAAGAGAAATTAATGAATATAAAAATAGGGGAAGATTAAGTCAGTCCCCGGAAGCCAGAGGGAAATAACAAGGGAAGAGATGAGGGGGAGGCTATCTAAGCTCCATCAGCATCTGCTACTGACAGACAGACACCTGGACCACATGAGGCTGTAGCTGGGGGGGGGGCCGGGATTGGGATGGGGGTCTTTGCA
>JAODJX010000109.1:23967666-23979792 GCA_026776945.1 Isichthys henryi
CTTCCGGGATAGGCTCCGGACCCCCCGCGACCCAGTAAGGATAAGCGGTTTGGAAAATGGATGGATGGATAATAATATAACCACATTTTTATGGAAGTCATTTCGACCACATTTTGTGGCATAGTACAATGTAAGGTGATGCATTAACATCAATATGAAAGTAGCTAATGGTTTGTGAAAGATTTACTAAGGAACAACTTTATCATCAAATCAGAGCACACAGTACTGTGTGTAATAGATGTCCTGCATGAATTTCCCCATAGTCTACTCTCTTCTCTAATGGAGACACAAAGATCTCAGACACCTCTAAATCTAAACATTTATTTGAGATGAAGACACTTCACTACAGACCAAACGCTTGCAGGGAAGTGATTTCCAAATGACTGATATTGAATGCAGAGCAGTTATAGATATGGGTTTGTGCAAAGAACACTGAAGCTTTGCAGTTGATGTGGCAACTGTGGAAAAGTACTATAACAACATTGCTCTGGATGATATCTACTGTATTCCTTCAAGTGGGAAAAGAGTAAAATTCTTAGCTTTATAATTTGCGAAGCACATGTCTTCCTCCCTCCCTAATAACCCCTTTTTGCGAACTTGACATTCACGGTCTCAATTATTCGAGACTTAGCCGTGAACAACCATACAGGAACATTTTTGGAGTTGGCTGAAACATTGCAGAAACTAGCATACAGCACACAAGCCAAAAACAGTACTGAAAATGATTCAGATCACATATAATATTAAATATACATAATATTTCTTAGTGTCAGTACATACTACATCCTTAATATGAAAAATCTTGGGTACGCCGCACATCTTTGTCTGGGTCACTCACGTGTTAGCTGGCTTAGTGATCATGGAATCTCGTATCTCTCACAGTAACTATTAAAGTTTTCAGTGCAGGCAATTTTGCATTTTTAATAATGAATCCAAAATGTAGTGCATGCAGTACTGTGATTACTTTATACACACAGGGGTAAGATTTAGATGGATTGTGTTTTATATAAAAAGGGTAACAACAAAGCTATTTGACATGCAGTTGTGCGGTACACTACTGTTTGTATAGAAATTGATAATATATAGACTTGTTATGTTATCGTTTAGGCTAGCAGACTGATATGGGAATGGGTTAAGGGTGCCTAGATATCATTTGTGAATTTTCACATTCAGAGGGAGCTGCCGGTGCTAACCCTCACAAATGTGAAGGGGCTACTATACAAGCAAAACACAAATTATGAACTGAAGGTAAATATATTATACTTCAGAAGAAAATACAATAATATTATGAATTCATTTGCCAACAGAGCTCACTCACCATGATGAACGACACCCTTTAGCCCCTGGATGATGGGATCCATCGCTGGATTGTCCGTCAGTCCAATCTGCAGGTGAATGAAAAGTGACACATTAGCAGTAATAACCTGTACAAATTTAGCCAAAAGTATTGGTTCCCTTCCACTTAGACAAAAAAAATACAAACATATTAGCAAAGCAAAATGACAAACATATGCAGTATATCCACCATTCTTTAGTTCACATTTAATACAACAGAAACTTTGGTTTAGATTGATGACTCATATTATTTGACATAATATAAATAAAACCAGCATGGACAAAAGAGTTTTCTGTAGCCCTGTGTAAGATTTCTACATGTCCTGCCTGGTAGTTTGGGCCACTCTTGTTGAGCCAACTGCATGAGTTCTCTCAGCATTAATGGGTACCTTCTCCCCATTGCAGGTTTCATCTGCAGAGGTTCAATGAGACTTAGATAAAGACTCATAACAGGCCACTTCTGAGTAACCCAATGTTCTCTTCTCATGCTTTACTGGATGCTTTTTGAAGCATTTTTCAGGTCATTATCCTGTGGAAGGACCTACAGTATAACCTGTGAGTCTTCTGTTTTCACTGTCACCTGAATAGATTCAAGGCACCCAGTGCCAAAGGAGAATCTCTCAGAAGGATTGCGGCTAGCCAGCATGCATTTTGGCATATTCCAGTTAGGACTTTAAGACTGCAGCGGTTGGTGACTCATGAAGCTATTGTATCTTGACGACTGAAGTTCAACTTGGATCTATCTTGAAATTTTGTTGGTTCTTTCTCCACCAAACGTACTCTTCAATCCTTGAACAGTTTCCCCTATTGGCTACAATCCCATGGGCATTAAACTTCTTGATCTTATTGACAATGGTCATAGGAATATTAAATCTCTTTGAAGCTCTTGTAGCTTCTACATTGACCATTACTGGCTATTACCTTCTTTCGGATTTTCCATTAAATTTTACATTTTTAGTGCGTTACACACTGCAACACAAAACAGCAGAATATGATTCTCCATTTAAACTGGTTAAACGAGTGATTCTATCGTTGAAGACAGCTGTGATGCTAATTAAGAGAGAATATTCCGCTTGAAGTATCACTAGAATACAGCTTCTGAAGGGTATCAGTAATATTGTCCAAGCCATTTTAGAATGTATTTGTAGAAGAAGCAAGAATTAAATTCTTTTCAGAGCTTTTTCTTCCACAGTTTGTTTTGTTTTGCTGCCTACCAATTTTTTTTTTTAGGAAGCATGGTGCATTATTTGAATAAAGTGCGAGGACACCAAGTCCTTTTGTCCATGTCTGTTATAACTCATAATAGTGATTCTTTATACATAAGTTTTCTTAAACATCTGATGTCAGTCACAAAGCAGCAGAAATGCTTCAGTGAACATACAATGACGGCAAGGCTTACAACATAAAACGATCTATAAAAAGTAAAGAACACTTAGGGTTAAATATTTTAGCAATTTCTTTCAAAAATAATACTACTGCCAGAGGGTACAGAGTACTGAAGAAGAATATTGTAACTGGAGGAAAAAAGCAGCATTTCTCTGCTGTAAGTTGTCTTGGGTAGGAGGGCTTTGAGGCCCTATGTGATGTTATACTTCACACGTGGGAAATGAACTAAATCTCACAGAGCGCTCAAATGTTTCTGGTCATGCTGATATTTTTGCCATGGCGATTGCAGATGTGGCCCCAGCTAAACTGTTGCTTCAGCCTGGAAAGGCCAAGATATTGTGTATATATTTCTGAAAATACAGTGTTTTCTAAAATGCACAGGGCTGTTAGTGGTGGACAACTCTGCACTGTATTATTTCCATATAAAGAAAGACTGGATTGCATCAACCAGACAAAAAAAGAGAAGCTCATTTTAACAGCAGAGTGCCAACTTGATCTAGTCCAGGAAAGTCTCAACCAGAGCCAACGTGTGACTGGGGACTAACTGCCTCATTATCAATGTTTGTCTTCCACAGCCCACCTGCTGCAACCAAGTTTCCTAGTGATCACTGGGCTCTGTTTCCATCTGAGGACGCACCAGCTGTCACAGCACATCAGTCCCATAAATATGCCGAGACAAATATGAGATGAACAGGAAACAAAAGCCCAGCTTCTGTTTCACTGCCCAAGCTGCACACGTGTCCGAGTAATAAGCACACAGCATCCCTGGGAATTCGGAAGCTCCAATGGATTAAGGCTGATAAGTACGGGTGTAGCAGGCCCCTCTAAATAATATAGATCCTTAAAGTGCGGGATAGCATGCGCACAGCGGGTGGGTAATTGTGGTAAACGATAGGGCTGTCAGTATTCAGGGGGAAGCCATTAAAGCTTATGCATTACAGTTTTCCACTCCTGCTGGGTACTATCCGTACAAAAGTAACACCTGTGTTCTCATTTTATGAAGACAAAGAAAAAACCCATACAGTAAAAAAGAAAAAAAAAAATTAAGACTGTATAAAATGTTACTTCACACAAATTACAAAATTACAGTAGATATCAATTCAACAATATGCAATTGTCTAAGAAATTGACACTTTTGAGAACTATAATAAATATAATAAATAATAAATGAAAAAATTTATAAAACACATTTACTATCACAGAGGGATGGGAAGCTTAGCGTAATATATACATGTCAGTTCTGCTAATCTACAGAAAGACTATAAAAAAACACTGGCCTGTAAAAAGATGTCGGCTTGTTTAAATTGTTTTTCTAAAATAAAGAAGATTAGATAACTGAGGATCAGTAACCACAGAAATGGCCCAGTTCTTTATGCACTGTTTTTTTTCTTCTTATCAATAATAGCTCCCCGAGGTTATACTGCTTTCAAGTCCAAGAGTCAGTCCATGAAAGCCAGAAGCACTGAGAGCAAATCCCCTGTGAATCAGACAGATATCTGTGTGTGTGTGTCTGCACACAGGCAGCAAAGAAACTGTGAATGGAACTCATATGAACACAACAAATGTACAGAAAGAGGAGTACAATAATACAGTTTCTATAATGGACAACCAAGCACACAAAACGCAGCCTACAGTCAAAGCCACTGCGCGTCGTTTGATTGAATAATATACACAGCTTCAAAAACTCATTCCTGTCATGTTTTGTGGGTCCATGTGATAGATCAAGTATCATCTATCTTGATTCTTGATTTATGTCATAATTGAATAAGACAGATAAAAATTACTGCTTTTCCGAAGTATTCTTTGAGTTTCTTATTACAATGAAAGCCAGATAATTTGAGTTGGGTAATTCACCCACAGAAATATGAGGAAAGAGTACAAACTCCAAACAAGTAGAGCTGCGGCCTTCATTCAAAACCGCAATCACTAGGAAGTAAGACAAAAACGTATCTATCATTACCCAGTGCCCGAGTCACCACACTGCTAAGATTACAACTTCTACATGCAATTGTACTGGATGACTAAAAGCATTCAGCGGTACACAGAGTCAGAACAATGCCAAGCTTAAAGTACTGAGCCTGATTTACAAAGTCTAAGTGCCACACACATTTAAAGCATAAATCTGGATTTAGGCAGGGTTTACTGGATTAATATTACCAAGTTTACATTCATAAAATCACAATTCAAAATAATAAAACGAAGAAAACAGACAAAGGTCTTTCAGGGGTTTGTTAACTGTAATCCTTTTTGACCACATTTGCTTGGTTGCTCTTAATTAGAAGCTACGTGATGAACATGCTTGACTAATCGGCATTTACTTCACTGTCTTTTCCAAAGAGCCTCTTAAGTCTTTTTTTTTTATTATTGTGAAGCCAACATCGAGCCACTGCCATTGTAGAAGTGTGACAAAGCGTGAATATTTGAGACCAGCTCCGAAGCGGGACGAATCAGGGCCAAAGACCGCCCCTGCTGGCCTAACCCTACACTCGCGAAGGCGTGTGGAGGGGACTATTTTTGGGTGTTACTGACAAAAGCATTATAACTGAGAATTAGGTACAACTGCTAAATAATTTAATTTGTGAAACCCAAAGTCTGAAATGATAAGGATTTCATGTTTGCAGTAAATATTATACTACTCCACGTACGTAACAAAAAACGCCCCAGTCGAGCATCCTGATCACCACCGTAAAATAAATAAATCCAGGTGGGTCTGTCGTTGTTCACTGACATCCAGCTTTGTTCTTCTTTGCTACAACAGTACAAAAAATTACGTTGATAAAACTGCCGTCTTTTGTGTTTCTAAATGCTAAAAAGGTATTTTTTCTCCCAATGTTTTAATATTCCAACATCTCTTTATTGCAGCTGTACTGTATATTTCAGCTGTATATTTACCATTGATAATACTGACAATACCGGACATCAAACTAGAACATATAATGTCTCTGTTCACTTTCAATCACCTTCGCTGTTTTGCTTATGAAAAAAGATTTAGCATTTGACAAAGTGAATCATACGACACTAGCATATGAGGGGAGATGAAAATCACCATGCTGTCAACACAAAATAAAAAAAAAAAAAACAATTAATGAAAGATATAAAAACATTAAATGCATCATCAGACAGCTGTCAGAGACATGATCACACAGAGGAAAACGTGTCTGCTGCTTATTGTCTCACACAACGCTATCACAGAAGGCGCTACAAAACGCTGAATTCCCCACGGTGGACTGAGAGACACGACGCTTTCCAACGAGGCACAAAGACAGGTCTCCAAAAAAATAAATAAAAAGCGGAAACAGCCGCTCATTTGCCTGCACTCAGATGCCTCCAGGCTTATTTATTCTGCATATATAAAGTATTTTGAAAGAAGAGAATCCTATCCAGCACCTCTCTTTCTTGCCCGCCCCGGTCAAATGTAACGCATACCCTGGCACTCACAAGCACACACTCTCACACTCTGTGCCTCTAGCTTTCATTTCGTCCTCACCAGCACTCTTTTTCTAGCTGAAAGTAGCCAATAATGACTTCTACACACTGTTTACTGAGTAGCCTCCAAGCAGCATGTAACGTCACAGTGCTCTCTGGTGACATTTCTCGAAGACCAAAAGACACAAAGTCAGCAGGCTTACCTGGAAAAAAGCCGCCATGACTGCGATCACACGCCGCTCCCGTATAGCCGTGTTGAGGCTGTCAAAGTCATCTGGGTTGTACAGGTATATCTGAACCTGTGAGACAAAAGCCACAAGTCATTACTTTAACTATAATAGCTTATGGCACTGAAGGGAATAACAGCTGAGAAAACAATTAATAAAACATTTCTTGAGAAACAGTCTCACTGTTTTTTGTAAGCTTATAAAGGAATGACAGTTATTAGCTTCCCTGAATTCAGCCTTACCTAGCTTCAGTGAGAGGACATTAGGTCACATATTATGCTCTCCTGTTTTCAGCTGTCAGTCCATTTGTCTCACATTTAAGTAAAGAGATTCTAATGTCACTAAGGCCAGGATTTTGCATTCCCAAGTCTCTGTGTAAGATTCAAGCAGAGAATTACATGACTGCCCATTGTCTGTGCAAATTATCCAATCATCTACTGTCATGATTCAAAGCATTTCTTTCCATGTGCCGGCTGGGTTTCATGCTCTCTTATATCAAGGCGACAAAAGTCTACAGGCCTGCTTAGCTTGATTAGCATCAGCATCACGTACAAAGTAAGTTGTAAGATGATTTAGATTGCAGATCTTTTCACTGTGGGTCGTGTTGGCCTGCCGGTCTATTTGAATAGTACCAACCTCTCATGGCAAAATCATTCTGTATTTCTTTCAAAGCAGAGATTAAGTGTTGCAAAATTTGAAAAAGAAAAAAAAATCATACTGAGGGCACCCTTGGGAAAGAGCAGATTTTCATTCTTCTTTCCTTCTACCTTTTCAGTACCTTTCTGGGACTGATTTCCCACTGCTAGAGCTAGATTTTCAGTTTCAGACAGAAACTGGCTTGGCTAATTCCACTACACAGCCCAGAGCTAATTCAGGGCTGCTTCGACATGTTATGTGCCTATATAAACTACGCAAAGAAAGCACCACTCCAGAGTAACTGTATTGAGTGAACATATGCAAACATTAATCAAAACCAACAGCTTTACTGAGTTCTAGTAATGCACCGTTTTACCAAATATACCCGATTCACTAGAAAAAATACAGATAAGTTATAATGGAAGTAAGGCTTCGGTATTGTCTCTTCTCATAATGCTAATTAAAATGTTATTTGACAGTGCTGCCAATGAACACAGGAAAGCATGAAAAAGACTGTTGCAAATGCTTGTGTGACTGTTTGACTTCACAATACATGTGCTGAACATTCTTATGCCGCCACTGTAACCTTGTTCCTATACGTTGCAGATGCTGTGCCCACATTCTGTCATACTCTTACCTGCGCGGCTCGCAAAATAAGTTCCATCTGTTCTATTTTCCAAGAACAATGCCAATCAAATGCTCCAACACATCTACATTTTTTTGTGAAAATAAGTCAGACAGCTCCTGGAAGATTCAGGAGATGCACTAGAATCTCGCCCTGTTTGAATTCACTTACAGCTTTGCTTCTGAAGTCTTGCTGATCCCTGCTCTCTTTATCCTTTGTAGAAAACTGCATCTGTTGAATCTGGAGTGCTTAGACATACGAGGACTGGTTTGAGGCAAAAACATTGCTATAAGTTGTCTGTGTAGAGCCTGTATCACGCTTCGCTAACCCTTTGCCCATTTCAGAACCTTCCAGACCATTGATTCCACCTGAGAAAACCTCAATCACCAGATATTTCTGAGGAGGCATGCTACATGTGACTAGACAAACCACATATAATGACAAATATTCAACTATTATGCAGGTATTTCATATATATGTTGTTTAATTATTTCAACCTTGGTTCTAACCAAGGTTATTGTTAACTGCTCTTTTTCCTCCACTGCTTTTAAGATCATTCCAAATATTCTAACCCAACACTGAAATCCCAATGCTTCTCACAACTGCAAAAGGGCAAGAAAAATAGTCAAATTCAGTAGATTATGATTTGTAGTGCTTTGCCATTCACCATTTTCTCTATAATCAACAGAAATGACAAGCAAGTCAAACATGACAAGCATGATTAATTGAGACATTCATTGGTCAACATTACATTGAGTTTATATACATTTTTCATAATATACACCTGCCTTGCTTAGGTTTTAGGTACCTCTGCTGATGAAATGATAATATATTAATAAATATTTGTCTAAATATTTGTAATAGTTGTTAGATTGTCTGTCTGTTAAATAACCGATTGGTCATTCTTAAACGACCCAAAGAATAATGTTCATTCTCATTTATTCCTGCTTCTGAGAATGTACTGTAATAACTTCACCTGTAACTGGTTTATAATAACAAATATTTACCGTAACAAAACTGCACCAAGTCTGCAGCTAAGGCATTTGGTTTAATTTAATTGTAATGATTCGATTCATTCAGGCTCAAAACAATAAAGGATAATTAATTAAGATCTCAGCTGGAATTAAAATCAGCATACTAAAACATATTGACTCCTTTGACATAGATGAATAACACAGACAAAATTGTATGAGAAACCTTGATACAGTAGACACCAAAATTAAATTTAATAGCTATTGTTGCTATGGCATCAACGATACAGTTCAGGCAAACGGTTCTATTTTTTAGAGCCATCTTACACAGTAAAAATCATCAAGCAGCGTGAGGAAAAGAAGATAGACCATGTAACGGTTTTACAAAAAAAAGCAGAATCATACGAAATATTTCAGAAAACTGAACTTAAAAGGAATTATATTCAAAAGGCAGTTTTGATACCATATTTCCTATTAGTGAGTATCACTCTAGGTGTGATGGAAACTGGAGCCTGGAGTTACGAGGGTGGGACACAGGAGAACAGGTTTATTTAGGTTCAAGGACTCCAAATCAGCAGAGTGGGAGAAACAAAGAATACAAGAGCTGGAAATGTAATACTCTGGGTATGGGAGCAAGGGGAGCAATATAGACTGAAGCAGGACTTAAGGTGTGCTTCTGTGTGGGTTGTGTATATATTACATTTTGGGGACCAAATATCCTCACAATGTTATAAAAACTTGTTTTTTTTTTTTTTTACCTTGTGGGGAATACTTATTCGGTCCCCACAAGATGAAACTCATTTTTACAAAAATCTGACTGCAATCAAAAAACTAAAAATACCAAAAGTCTTGTATTTTGTTTGGTTACTTCTGGTCAAGATTAGGCCTGGGTAGGTGTTAAGTTTGTCAATGATGGGGTTAGGGTTATGCCCATACTGTAGATATCAATGGAGAGTCCCCACAAAGAAACAGACACCTAATCTGTTTGTATGTCTGTGTGTGCATGTGTGTGTGTTTTGTTGGTGTATGTGCGAGGGGCAATTTTACTTGAGAATTAATAGAACTCATTACTTTCTACCTTCAGTCACAACTGAGGGACAAGTGCAATGAATCAATACAAACTGCCAGTCACCTGACTCTCAATCGCAAGATGACCTTCTGTGTTAGGATCGGCCCCAGTCCTGTCCCTTCGGACTGTATGTTCCCTGTTTGGCCAGCAGGTGTCGCTGGTCTTTAGCTCCTAGTGTTTCCATGCCCCCATGGTCGCCATGTGGCTTAATGGGCTAAGCGGTCAGCTGTTGTCCAGACTCCCCTTTTATCTCAAACCCACAAGACTCACCATGTTTGTGTTTTTTTCTAACATTTGGTTCTTGTTTTATCCCTGTTGTGTATTGTTGTATTTTGTCATGGTTCCTTGTGTTTTATTCCTGCTTGGTGTTTGATTAATTGATTTGCTCCGCACCTCCCCCTCATGTAGTCCCCATTATCTGTGTATTTAAATGCCTTTTGGCATATTGTGTGTTTGTAGCTGTTGTTGCCCCATGTTTGCTGCTGTTCCTCTGTATTTGTTCTTGTGTTGCTCCCTGTTTTGGTCTCTGTCATTTTCCTGCTTTGTTTTTGACTCCTCAAGGCCCATTACTTTCTTCTCTTCTTTTTGAGTTTTAATAAAGTTCTGTTTTTGTGAGCCATGATGTCCATCCTTAACATTGTGCTCTCCTTCTCATGACATCATATAGATAAAAAGTCATGCTATACAGAAGAGAATTTGCACGGTATACCACAATGTTATCTTTTAAGAAGAGTCAAGCAGAGCAAAGAGAGCTAAGAACACACGCATACTCCCAGACGTGCCTGCATGCGAATTTAACAGAACCACATGTACACAAAGATAAGCACCCAAGAATACAGAAACAGCCCATCTGTGACAAAAATCCCACACATATGTCACCATAGCAGTACAGCTCACTGAGGTCTGGTGTTGGGGAGTGGGAGAGGAAGCTCCGGCTTAGTGTATGACAATGTTCTACACTGTGGGATTTAATGATGAGGCATGTCCCAGTTTGAGTTAATATAGCAAGATAAAAGGCTTCACAGCACACAATGTTTGCTTAAATGGATCATCACACAAATGGTACACTACAAAGTAACTGGAGACATTTAGCACCCTCCTGGTAAGATCTTGCTTAGTGCCTAAATAAATGCAAAACAAGAAGCATCACAACAAGGATAAATGAGCTGCCATTTGTATAGGACAGTTGAAATATGATACAAAGAACGTAATATATAAGTGATCTGGGAGGCAATAGAAAATATTCCGACCTCCACACACGTATGCACATACAGACACACAACGTAACAACTAAATTTTATTGGGTCCTCAAGATGTTGCACACAGGATGAGATCACCTTGTAGGACATCTCTTGCTGTCGGGGAGACTGAGGGAGAAGGATGGATGAAATGTGCTGACAGTACTCAAAAGAAACATAATTGTTAGTGAGGCTGTGTAGACCTCCTGTCTGTCCCTTGCCCTTTAGGTATGATAAGGTGGCAAGCCATCTTGCCTGCAGCTGCATGGTACATTTATGCAAACGCACTGATCTTTTCCACGCATGAGGAGAGGTGAACACCAAAATAAGCGTTACAACACACACACCTGAAAAAGCTTTGATCTGACAAATGACCAGATGTCTTTCGGAAGTTACCCGTACTCAAACCCATGTCTGCAGCAGAACAGATTCTTTGCTCTTGCGATAGAAATAAGCATAATTCTGGGTTGTGTCAAAATTGCCTCAGATTTATGTTCCGTTTAAAGCTTTTCTTGCAGATACATTATTTTTTTGAATTATTTTTTTTGAAACGCTGCTCGATTCTCATAACGCCGATGACAGTGTGCATGTCTGAATTCTTATTAGCAACTTGAATGCAAACAGTTTTACTGAAGGCCTCCATGTTCCTTTGACAGTGATTAATGAAAACAATAAAACGAACAACAGTAAAAATTCAGGCACATTAAACAAAATGCTTGTCTAGGTATATTTTTTACTCTGTCTTTAACAGAAAGCAAAGAATTGCAGTGCTTTCTCTGTGACAGAAATGGCAAATGAGTCACAAGTTTGCATTCAGTTTTGCAGTCACTCTGTGGAACCAGAGAGATAACAAAAAGAACTGCAATCAAAAATCCCCTTTAGGTGGATGATCGTATGTTTATACTTTTAAATTAGATCTTTTAACTAAATCTTTATTTTCAAAATCATTAATATCATTTCAAGTGAGGGGACCTGCAAAGGAACTGCATAATAATGACAAAATAATAATTCATCCACTTTCCAGAACTCCTTATTGAACTGCAAGGTTCTAGAAAACTTGGAGCTCAAGAAGTACATGGCACAATTTATCCACAGCCACACATGCAAAGGAAAATTTAGAGACAGAAGTAAAACTGCTGGGGCGGCATGGTGATGCAGTGGTTAGCACTGTTGCCTCACACCTCTGGGACCCGGGTTCGAGTCTCCGCCTGGG
>JAODJX010000109.1:23989413-24008734 GCA_026776945.1 Isichthys henryi
CAGATCTCCGGCTCCTCCGGTCTCCTTCTCCTCTGCCTCCTTCTCCTTCTTTGTGGGTCTGTCATTCTGTCACGATCAGCCGGGGTGCGAGTGGCGATCGTGCGGGCAGGCAAGCAAGCAGCATGCAGGCAGGCAGGAGTACGGGGGAAATACGGGGTTTATTGCCAGGACAGACAGGACAGGAGCACGTACTGCAACTTCACCATACCACAACTAACCACAATGACAGACAAGGGAAACAGGCAAGACCAGGACTTAAATACAAGAAGACAGAGCAAACTAATTAGACACAGCTGGGTACAATCAGGGAATCACACGTGGGTAACCAGGGGGCGTGGCACACGGATGAGCGGGGCATGACACCGAGACCCGAATCGGAATTCTTCAATCACAACCATTTTTCCTTAACCACCTGCTGCCTGAATACCGAAGGCCCATAGTTCACGGTACGATGCCAGGCACATCGCTAAAAGACAGTGGGAGACAAATTAGACATCAGATCAATAAGGACACTAATAAGCAAGGCTCCTGTTTACTGGAACTGGGACACAGCTCTCCCATCATCTATTCATCCTGTGAAGTGACGGATTGGTGGCTGTTACAACATATGTCACTGTTTAATGCAATGCTGGACACATTTGAAATAAATTTATATTCCCCAAAAAATTTAAAATAAAACAAATTAAATATAAAAAAACACAAAACAAAAACAGACAGCAACTGCAGCAGTATTATTAAAGCTGAAGAACTAGGGCACTGAATTTCCCCTCCAGCTGTTTAAGGATGGATATGCATGCACCCATGTTCAGGAAAACAAATATGGCTCCTACTTGACAATGCAATAAATTAATCTTAATTGAAGGTGCACATCCCAAGTTGAGAACATCAGAAATACTTTTGTTGGGGGTTGGCGGCAGGGGGGCACATTAGCTTCCAGAGGTTTCATATCAAACAAAGATGTAAATTGATGAAGCGTCAGAACAGGAATATGAAATATGAAACAAAATATGATTCAGCAGACCGATTGTGACTCATTCTTTCCATGTGTCTGTATGTGCTTATGTCTGCTTATAACATGTATGTGCATGCATGGTTTAAATATAGATCCGAGCCCTTATGTCCAAATCCCACCTATCCAGAGCACAGCTTTGACTCCTTCAACATTAACCTTTTTTTTAATGTCCCAAAATTTAGTAAAACATTTAAAGTCAATGGTTTAAAAGAATGTCAGGGTAGTGCTATAACTCATGTGTTTTTTTTTTTTAATCATGCATTTTTTATTGTTAATATTCGTTTCCTGATTGGACGCGATATTCCAGCATGACACCTTGATTTCAGTTCCATGTTTTTTGCATTTTGACATATTTCACATAGCATACTTCTGTCAAACTTCACTTTATAGGTAGTCCCTGCTAGACATAAGACCTGTGTAGAACCTCTGAGTGGCAATTCGTGAATAATGATATTTTAGTGGACTTTAGCAGGGACATTATGAATGAATAAGCTAGAGTATTAGTGAAAAGTCACATTGATGCATTTTTAAGTTTCATTTACACGCTATGTTTCAAAACGTTCAAATACCATTAAGTACACAATTTTTACAATATCCATATCACACTGAATACTTGAGTAGAGAAGTCAACTTAATTTTATAATAACTATTCCTTGTTGTTTGAGACTGTTCTAGCAAGACCCTCACAGTCAGAAGGTAAATGTCAAACTTTCCCAATGTTGTGCAACTACAAGCAAACACTAGCTAAGGAGACACCCAAGTCAATTTTTCACTACCTTCAATCATTACAGATGAGGGATAGATTATTTGAAAGAGTGATAATTACTGAGGAAATTGAACACATGGTTATTTCACATGCAACTGGCATGAAGAAACAGCAGCTGTTTAACCTGGGAATCTGCATAGAACTTGGACGCCTCTTTACCTGATCACGCACAGTCTCTTTTCCCAGTAGGTTAGGTCACAGCCTTGTGGCGCGAATAAGCAAAAGAAAGAGCACTTAGCTGTCAGCAGCTGAGCTACACACTGGTGCATGATAACTGGGGGTGTTTCAGCAGCACCACGCCACCTGGATAGGATGACGGCGAGCCAAGCACAACTACAGCCTGGCTGCTCCAGCAAAATGACCACAAAGTGATGCAACTAATTTTGACAGCTCCTCATTACGCCGAGCACAAAACGAACTCATCTGCTCTCGATCGGAGAGAATGTACTGGAGTGTATGACAATGCAACAGATAAACTGGCAACACTTGGTTCATTAGAAGTTTTGTTATATATCATTAGGCCCGAAGTACTCAGCTTCCAAGGAACAGGGGGCCACATTTCATCCATAACAAACATCAAAGCCTGCGATGTATTATCAAGTATTATTTCTATTCAATGTATTTAGCCTGCTACTGTTATTTGGATACAACATGTCTGTAAGCAACTGTACGCATGTTTTACATTATACATAAAGTATATTTAGTTGTAAAACAATTGGTCATAATAGAAGCTGTACAGAACATTGATATATTACAAACATATTTATGAGACTATTACATAATGTGGTAATGCAAGGCGCCAATCATTTAGTGTTATATGCATGTAAATAGATCATATGTAAATAAAACCCAAATCTATGTTTTTGTCATTTATGTCGATGTAGATTATTTATTTGTAGTTTCAGTTTACAACGAAATTAGTAAAATTCGAGAACAGCCTTGCTGTATTACTGGACACTGATTAATTGTTTGCTAGCTTTGTAGCTAAACTGTTTTTCACTATTTCTGTAATAATGACAATAAAGATCTATCTTATCTTACCTTATCTTATCTTTACACCAACAGAGATGCATACTGAAGACAGCATGTTGTCAATGCTGTAACTTTACTGTTGTCATGGTACTGGGTGAGGCATAAAATTGATGGCTTATGACCAATTTTCACCGAAATTAGACAAAACACTAACTATAAAAATTTACAGGACACGGTAAATCATGAGCCATAAAGTAAAGCTGGGCCATCTACTGAGTACCTAGGCCTTAGAGCAGGGATGGGGAACCTGTTCCATGGAGGGCCGGCCAGGTTCCCTACCCCTGCCTTAGCACGTCATGACCATCCAATACAATCCTGTCTTGTACCCTCTAGTCTGGAATATTTTACAGATTTATGAGGTCTGATTGATCATTGCTGTTGAGAGTCAACTAAATGGCGAAAACTGCCCTCAAGCGTAATTATTCAAAGGTTAACACCAAGCATTGAACAAAGATAAAGCCCATTTAAACTGGGGTACCTTAAACCCAAGAAGTTATCCAGCTAAGCAACATATCTCACTTCATGATACAGGCCCCTGGAGTCTGTCCTAGGCAGCGTAAGGTGCAAGGCTGAGGTACAACCTGGATAAAATCTAAGTCCATCACAGGAAATACATGCATACAACCACATATGCACAGTAGCTGCATTACAACATTAATTATTATTGATTTAATGTTTACTGTTTCAGTCTTTTGATTTGTCTATATTATTATTATTATTATTTTTATTGTCGTCATCATCACTGTTGTTAGTGTTATCAAGAAACCGAAGAGAAAGTCAGCTTTACTGACAAACCCAAGCTCTTACCCAAGGAAATACAATTAAGAAGACAATGTTCCATCATAAGACTTTTTAACAGCCATGAGTTATTATTAGCAAACAAGTATACTCAACAGTATCATCACCTCTGACATGACCTAATCTTTCATCAATGACGTATGCGTATAAATTGGTGAACTCCAATCTCTAATTTGTCTTAGACACCTGAGGTCTGCTTGGTGAAACAATTTGCTCGTTGAAATGAGTATAACTCACTTTACCCTCTTTACTGAAAGTGTATCTGTGACCCACGTCCTCCGCTAGCACGCAGAAATCGAACAGCAGCTGATCGCCGCCAGGACCACCCTTGACCCACCTACGCTGCCGAGGTTCTCTTGCGATCATCACACCATAGTACCTCCAAAACCACAGTTACACCTGTGGCCACAGACAGAGAGCAGAGCAGTACAGGAGGTTCCTCCATTCAGCTGCTCCTTATCGTCTCATATGTCCCATTGCGAGATACACAAGAACGCAAAGTGTGTTAGCTTCTGCTCTCACACCCAGGGGCCCATCTCGCAATGCCTGTAACCTGTAAGAGCGGTGCTAATGAAGCTGTACCTGCTAACAGCGCCCAAAGGGGTGTCGTATTAGTTCAGGAACCATGACGAGACAAAATTAACGAGTCACAGGGCAGAGACTCGGGGGGGCTTTTGGGGGCCATGTATTTTGGTTATGCTTTGCAAATCCCTTTATTAGCTTTGCTACATTTACAATGGCTGCATAACAGAGACACTCAGGATCTCATTACTCTTTCGTGTTTATACAATACTTTATAACATCCAGTTTGGTGTCAAAATATTGTTTGGTTTGCCTGTCTAAGGCCTCATACACTGTTAAAAATAGAAAGTTTTAATACTTAAGGTTCCTCATAGCACCGTAGGGAGCCTTATAGCACCCTCTGATTTTATTTGACACCTTTGAATTCAAAACTTTTTCATTTGGAACCATTTCAGTAAAAAGGTTCAATAAACGCACCTTCAAATGAAAGGAACCGTGTTGCGAGACAGTTTCAAATTTCCTTCCCGTAATGGATGACACTGTAACAGTGTTTGGTTTATACTTCATGGGTGAAAAAAATATGTTTCATCGTCAATCAAAAGCAAGTGTGGGCAGTGGTGGCTTAATGGTTAGGGAAGCGCACTTGTAATTGAAAGATTGCTGGTTTGAATCCCCGACCAGCAAGGTACCTCCGCCAAGCACTGCTCCCCGGACGCTGAATTAGCCGCCCCCTGCTATGTCACATATGGGTTAAATAATGCAGAGAAAACATTTTGTTGTTGTGTGCTGTGGTGTGTCAACAATGACAACTAAATTGTTAAAAAAAAGCATAATAAATTAATATACGTTCTGATGTATAACAGGTCAATATGTTCAGTATCAGTATATATTTAACATTCTGCGAGGATCGTTATTGGCAGATACCAAAGTATTTTATTGACTGTAAGTTGTAGACAGTTGTGAGATAATACTGATTACACACTGAGCTTGAAAGCTGTTAAACTTTGTGTCTGCACGTGGCATTCCTCACATTCTGGATAGTATGATAACAGTGTTATAATTACTAGGTGGTTAACGCTTTACATTAACTGCACTTTCATAATGTCTTTCTAAAGCATTTGTAGAACATTCAGTGCACCTTCATAATGCATTCATAAAGCATTCATAGAACATTCAGTGCACCTTCATAATGCATTCATAATGAATTCATAATGCATGGATGTATACCTTAACATTTTCAATGGTAAATGATCATATAAATATATACAAATATATATACCAAATACATTAAATATGTTTCACTAAATTATGATTGTGTTTCTTAAATTATGAATTAAACATATTTTGTTTATAAAGACAGCACCTTAGGGTACTGTACTATATAGAACATTAACAGAACATTAGCAAAAAGAACTGCTATGGTTCTTTAAAGATGCCTCCCAGAAAAGGTTCCATTTGGAACCATCTTGAGTTCCATATATGAAGCAAATTATAGAACCCCTAAGAATGTCATATAGAACCATCTTTTCTAACAGTGCAGGAACCAGAATATCTGGACTCCAGGAAAATCTTTAAACAAGCATTTGCATCTCCAGCACAGGAGACGAAGATGATTAATTTATTTAACACATTTTTTGGTTTTTGTTACTGTATCTAGAAATGCAATGCATTTAAATTTAAATCTAGATTTTCAAAAATTTATGCAGCAAATACTGCATGTTCAAATGGTCCTTGTGTATTATGTTTATTTTCCAACTGTTAACAAAAGAAGAAGAAGGCTTCTGCAGACTCATGCTTATAGCTAAACTCCTCTGACAACACTTAATACTGTCAGAAAAAAGGTGACGTTAGAAAACTATACTTTCTAAAGGTCAGTGGTCCTTAAAGAGTAGCCATTGAAGTGATTAAGCAATTAAAAACTGGCAAAAGGTTGAATTTGATGAAGCTACTTCGTTAAGATACTACTTCTTTAAGATTCCATTTTACAGTTGTGTTTATTTCATACCAAATATAAAAGATTTTATGAGTGCAAATCAGGGGTGGCCAAGGTGAATTTAAGAAAGATCTACTGGGGAAGAAATAGAGGAAATCCATACAGGAATAAAAATGAATTTGATATGAAAAATAACTGGTAAATTTAATTTAAAAGATTGAGTACCATGTGCTTCATTCATGACCCCAGTCCTCCCCCACTCACCTCTACTGGGAATCTCCTGTTGTTGATACTGTGTTCGGAGCCAGCTAACCCGCTCTGGCCCCAGTGGAATTCCACCTTCTCCGCTTTGAACCGGCCTGGCAGCCCCGCACCTCTGACAAAGTAATCGTCCCTCAGCAGGATGGCCACTGAAAAAAAAACAGAATGAGCTGGCTTGGACCCCCGGAACACTGAGACAGACAACAGCATGTCGCTGTTACAAACGCGAACAAACACATACGTTTCACCTGCCTCCAGCGTATTCACTCTTTTCAAAGTTACACCCGCAGTTGTATTTTGAAAGCTGTCTCCTCCACCATCTAAAATGGATTCTTGATTTTTTTTTTTAGTTTTTTTTTTCCAAAACATACTGAAAAAAAAAGTTTAGAGAAACCCCTGATTTTGTACTGGTAGCAGGTAGCATCATACATGAGGGCTCTCCGCCCCAGTCTGGAAGGTCAAGGGATCGATTCCTGAGGCTGGCAGAGAAACCTTACCACCGCTGGGTCCTTCAGCAAGGCCTTCACAGTACCTCAGCCGTTCCAGGGATGGTGGAAGCTGGCTGCCCCTGCTTTCTGACCCCGTGCCCTGTTCCCAAAGCGTGTGCTAATTTCCCTATATCAATGTCAAAATGATTTATTTCCACAGCTAAATTTTGGATAAGAGTAATATGATTTGTTCTCTTTCTGTATTCAGTAAGCACTAGTAGTAATCGAGTAGTATACTTTTGAACTAAACTGAACTATACTTACTACAATAAATTCATTAGTCATTCATGGCCAAGAATTAAGTCCTTTAAATCCATCTCTGATGTCCTTTGTACTGAAGCCTTCTTCAGAAACAGAAAGATGTCAACGTCTACAATATATTAAAGCTTAAGTTAAGCTGCAAAAATCTGCCAAAACACCATAGGAACACTGAAATGATTTATTTGAAAAATATGTCATGAATTAATTGAAGACATAGTCTCTAGAATATATTTGATGTCAACTTCAATTTATGAAAGATAAAAGAACAATCTTTAGGGAAAAGCCTAGTTAAATTTTTTTGTGCAAAGGGATGCAATGACACTAAAGAAAAATTACTATACCGGGGAATGTGATTTTGTGGTTTAAAAACAAATTGGTTCTATCATGGGAATAGAATGACATCTTAGGGGTCGTGCTGCAATGTCAACCATAAAAATCTGTATTAATAGTAAGAATTAAATGTTAATGTTTTTTCCATCTCTGCCTTAGAAATTGTTTCAGTTTTTTCAAATTTCCAGTTATTTTCTGATATAATGACTGTTGTTGAAAAGGTTGAGATAAAGTGGCACCCATATAATTTTTCCTGGCCTTCAAGAAGTTGGACTCAAGGTTGTGACTGCTGAACTTCCAGCAGGTCGCCTGGTCAGCATCGGTTTCCCCCTTAACAATGAGGAAGAAGCTTGAGTAAATTTCCTCTAAGCTTGATCAGAGAAAGCAAGAGGAACCAAAGACCCATAAGCAGAAAAGACCATGAACCACCACTCTCAAGCAGAACAGTGACGGATAGCGAAAAAGAGTACACAATGTGTAGCATATGGAGGGGACAGATCTGCAGCTAAGCTTCTCCGGTTGCCACGGAAGCAGGATGCAAGAGGCAGGCTGAACTGCCACCACTATCACTGGTGCAGCTTCCCGATGATGCTCATTTCAGACAGCCCTGCAACCCACAGAAACAGCCCCATGCACACATGCCCCTTGCATTAATCAGTGGTCCTTTCTATTTGTGCCGATGTGGAGAGGTAATCCTGCGTCTGATACAGTCTGGCCCTAGGAGTTTCATTAGCGATGCTAGCCTGTGTCTCGTTGAGCGGACAGGAGAGCAGGAATTAGAAGCTTAGCCAAGGAGACTTCAGCAGAAACCTAGAAAAACAGCAGCCCCTATGAAAATAAACCCTCAGTAAATGCATTTTTTTTCCCTCTTCATAAGCATTTGCCTAAATGCTATGTTTGTCAGGAGAACAGATTGCCAAGAAATGTCATGTTCGAGAAAGCATCGGAAGATACACCTTTATAATATTTAAATTACTTGTTAAATGTGGATATCAGATATGAAAATTGCGAGTAGCTTGGCAGTCTAAAATGAATGAATAATAAACAATTAATGAATGAATGCAAATAAATTTCAATTACCTCGCATCCCTTTGGATACCCAGTGAGTTACATGGCATCCAATTTGTATAAACACTATACACATGAAGTCCTTATTTCACAGGCTATCTACAATTAGGCAAATTACTCAATGCAACTAACACAACTATTATTTTTCTGAAAGGCAGATCAATAGATTGTTACTAATGCACTACACACTCAATACAAAGTGGTGTTTTGGAGCATGTTAAAAACAAATGTTTATTTTGTAAAAAGCAGAAAGATAGAATAGTTGCCTGAGTTAAATTATTGTCCGTAGCTTTTTATGTTAGCATGGAGATACATCTCACCGGTTTTTCCAGTGTTCTTCATGGAGGTTTTGTTGGATGATTCAATTTGAAAGCCATCCAGCGTGAGTTCTTGATATGTTATGGAAACCTGTGCATCCCCATCATTGATGTTGATGGGAGACTGATTCCTCCCTCGGCATTCTGGGTATGAAGAGGTCCAGCTGTCAGGCCCGTACGTCCCTGCAAGAGAAAAGCATCAAAAGAAGAAGTTACTCATCTGAAACGGCCAGACACATCCGCTAGGACACCATCTGGCCCCTCACCATCTCAGCTCCTGCATGTGCACTCTCACTCCAAATAAAGATTCAATAACCTTTTGCCTGGGATTTCGAAACTAATTCGTCAACAGTTTTTTTGGTGGCCAGCCTGCACAATTCCTGGGAGCCCAGTAATGTCTTTTCATTAAACGTGGTGGAATCTCTTCCCCTTGTTCCTCATACTTTATAGGGCATATTGATCTGCCGAAGTCTGGAGTTAACACAGAATCATATGCTACGGTCATGGGGATGTCAGGCTCATTATACGCCCAGCCGAACAGCCCTTCACTGCATGGATAATTTGGATGATAATGAGTACTATGGAATATGAAATGTACCACCATATTCAGCAGTAATGCATGATGAATGCAGAAATGTTCCTTGGTGAACAGCTCTCGGCCTTAACACGTCTAATACATTACCGCTGCACATATATATACACACATTTATATATAAATATAAGTTGAGAAATAACCCAGGTTGTATGACCTTTCAAACACCCCACTGAAAGTAGATTTTTGATTTTAAAATATGATCGATATAAATGATCTTGAATAGCCAGAGGTATGGGCAGTACACTGAGTTTTGGAAGGGGCACCATTCATCAACACATTAATGTACCCAGTGACCATCTGCCGGCACTGTTATAGCAGCAAGTGTCAAATTACCAGGTGAACATTCAGGTGTCGGGTGTCATGCTTGATAGCCATGACATGAAGACACGCTGTGCGGCGCCTGATAAGAGGGCCACGCGGCTTGCCCGGCCGTGTAAAATGCCTCGCTCTGCGCTCTGTGCCATCCGCAGAGCTGACGGACACAGCGGCAGCCCCGTCTCAGCTCATCTTATGGTTGTTCATTAGAGCGCTGAGCCTGTACTACATCGGAATCCGCCCACCGGCGCGCCAAGGTGAGCTGCCAGGGCGGACAGCGGTTATGGAAGAGTGGCGTGAAGAATCAGCCTCCACAGGAATAACGGACACACTGACACACACTCCCCCTTCTACATAAGCCACCAAAGACAACCTCGTCTGCTTATACTCTGCCATTCCACAGCCCCACGTAAGCTGCAAGAGAACGTACAGCACCTGAATCACACGCTTCATTTGAAAACAGCAGGGTATTGGCTGATGAGGTTAGCAGGAGGCAGGGGAGATAACCAGGCAATCTTCTCATCAGCTGAATATAGGGGTGGAGTTCTTGTTTAGATTAATATTGTGTTCTAGTGAAATACTCACCCTGTTTGCTCAACTAGGCTGTGTGTGGCAGTTAATTTCCGTTGGTAAAAACACAAAACAATTCAATTTTTTCAACTCATTTTTTTCCTTAACATCAATATCCAATTTTTAACATTTTACGTAAAACTGGTGATTGCGATTTTCACCAACTTCAAATCCATTTTTGTATGTATTGTCAACAACCTGTTTACAATACATACAAAATTACTAAGAAAGAACAAAATGAGAAAAATAAATGTCTCTAAGTAGAAAATTAATTTCTCTAAGTTAATTGTTTTTTTTTTTAAGTGCTTATCACTACCTACTTACCCTGCACAAGGTCAGGAGGAAACCTGGAGCCTGACCCAGTCAATATAAGACAGAAGGTAAGGGGACACTCTGGGCGGGAAGCCCATCCATCACAGGCACATACCAGCACTGACACACATCCACACACACCAGGGGCAATTCAGAGATGCCAATTAACCAAACGGCATGGTCTTCGACTGAGCAGAAAGCAGAACATATCCACACAGATGCAGCAAAAGTGAGACATGAACTCTGGGGGTCTGAGGTAACGGTAGTACACAGCAAGCCACCATAACACTCACGTGAAAGATTTTTACACTGACAACTATGCTGCTAAGTGCTGGCATTGTTGCTTTCCCAAGACAAATAATAATGACAATAGCACATTATCCAGAAAACACAGGCTGAAAATGTGGCCTTCATCAATTCATTTCAAGAAAGATACAAGCTCTTTTTTTTAAATACCTGATTATTATATAGGGAAACAAATAAACTTTACATGGCAATCCTTGCAGAAAGTGGTTAACTCAGTACACACAAATAAGACTTACCTAGCATTTCAGTACTACTTAATATTGGTACTTTGCAGCTTTTAATGCATCATACTTGGTGCTAGAGAAAAGAATGTGAGGAAAAAAACAATACAGTATAAAGGAAATAAAATGAATCTGCTTTATTGTGACACGTCATTAATGACAGTAGTTTTTTCTATTCATTGTTCATCTTTCCTCACACTAGCTGTAAAATTAATATCTGGGTTTTATCCAATCGGGGACTATTCTTTTACTGTAAAAGCACTATAGTACTGTAAGTAAAAAGCAATAGAACTAGATTGAGGCCCTAGTATCTTTACTACCTTCCATATCTTTCTGAAAGACTGGTTTACATTTGAAGGAACCGGAATGCAAACAAAGAGGTTTTTAATTAAAGCTTTAGTTGTCTAGGGAAAACACAATCCACAAATCAGCATTTAATTACATGTTACGAGGATTTAACATCAGAGATATAACCCCCATGGACGCAAAACATTAGTGTGACCAAATGAAAGTTTGCTTCTCAGGCTTCAGTAGCACATTTAATGGAATATCCATCATTACACCTAGTAAAATTCACTGCCTGGTTAATGAGCAGAATTAATGTTAAGAAACCTCTAGTAACATCTTGTGTATTTGATTCAGAAGCTATGTTATGGAAACCTCAAGCCCTGACATTAAAAAAAACCCCGATTAGTTATTTTCATCCATGTGCAGTATCAGAAGATATGTACTCACATCTGTACTTAAGTGATTAAAAACAATGTGAATTCAACATAAAATGTCATTACCACAAAATACCTTAAAAATACCCTTTTATGGAAGAATTAAAAATGCAGTCACTGGCGTCATTGGGCATAATCAGCTGTCAATACAATGAAGACCTTCATCACACGTTCATCACATGTTTCCCAGTCTTTCATCATGAAGGAAATGCCACCTTTGGAAGCTTAAGTACAGGTGAACAGCACATCTAAAACATGACATTTATGTGATCACCGTATGCAGATCATAGGTACTTATCAGAAATTAATCCTGTCAGTCTTAATGTATTCATGCTCTTTTGTTAAAATTCCTCAGCTCGGCTACGAGGCAGCTTGGTCCAGACGCTTTTAAACTTTAAAAATCCAAGTCTGGATGACAAAGTCCATCTGTTCCCTTGTCACAGAGAGACGGGTCTCAGTGGGCAGACAGTCAGCAGGAACTAGCACGGCCTTTTTTAACTAAACCAACTTCAGGTATAGCAATCAAAATTTTAATCAGACTTCAGAACCGAGCTCACTGGCCGCTTCAAAAGAATACAGTTAGAAGTAGAGCTGCAGCTTAGATTCTCAAGTCCTTTATTCTCAGACTAAAACAGGTTTCCCATTGTACTCAAAAGGTATTTTTTCCATGCGGCCTTTTTTATTTTTGTTAGAATTTTTCCACTTAGCATTTTTTAAGACATGCTGTGAATGCATGCCACCCCTTATCTTATTGCAAACCTTAAAGAAGCATTGGGCATAGAATACAGCAAGGAAATACCATTATTACATTATTGGCAATATAGGGCAACAGGTAGCTAAGACTCATAACTAAAAATGATTCTGCTTGAGTGGCGGGGGGGTGATCCACCAAGCAGGGGTTTAACCTGAATGGATGGTACAAAATGTTCAGCTGTCCAAGAGCGGCATCAATTATTTTGAGAAGTAAAACACAGATAATCCCAATTGCTGTTGTATATAATTTTATTTTACAGAATTGAACATGGGCCTGTTTTTGGTCTGAATACAAAGCTAATACACACATCTAGGTTTCCCAGCTCCATTTCCCCAATAATGATACACTTTCTTTTGACAGAATCATACTACAATAAAGTAATATGATTGTAGCTTCTCTCTCTTAGTAGGGTCTGTATGATTTTCCTCTCTACGGTGAGTAGGTAGCTTGTACAAGCCAATATGATCCTTAGGCTGGAACCATGTTTTTTAAAGGGCATGTAGCCTATGAAAGAAAAGAATGAAGTCACACAATGAGCGTACAAGCAGTGCCTGCGCATGGAGTGCACCACTCGTGTTCCTGACATGAATTAACTAAGTTGCATGTGATTAGCAGGCCAGAGAGACAGCTCTGTGGCCAGCTTCAGCCAGGAATGACGGCGGATACCCCTGGCACTGTAAGGCACAGCACGATCACATATTAACAGGCCACTTTATTAGGTACACCTTGCTAGTATCAGATGACCCCCAGAACTGCCTTAATTCTTCATGGCATAGATTCTAGAGGTGCTTGAAATGTTCATCAGAGACTTTGGTCCATGCTGATGGACAAATGTACTGGGACACCTGGCCATTACATGCACAGGGACATCCCATTCTAAATGCAATATATACTGACCAATTTCGTACATAACATTACTTTACGTTTGTTTACATTGTGAATATGTTACTGGGAGAAAGGTCTAAAGGTACACGGAAGTGATAGGGTTTGAATGGTTTTAGTATTATAATATTACTTAATATTTTAAACCAGCCCTTAATTTCAGTCTGTGCAAAGTAAATGAAAATTAATTTTCACCTGAAAATCTTGTTTATGACAGAAAATATGCTATTTCAGTATCCATCTAATTTTTATATATATTTATCCTCTGGGTAAATATAAATAAAACCTTTAAGCTAGTGATTTTTTTTTTGTTCTCTCTGTTGATTCAACGTTGCATTACAGGAACCTGATGAAGCATTTCATGGTTTCTTTCAGAGATCATATTCTTACCTTTATCTCAGTATTTCCGTCTGCTCTTCAAAATAGAGAGAAAAGAGTTTGAAATAAAAATATAACGAATCGCACATTCATATAACACAAAAAGCCATGTTACTTTGTGATTTCTCGGTATTTACATTGCCTTATATTTCACATGCGCAGTTGGCAAACTCCCATAAACATTCTGTTGGTTTATGGAGACCCACCCTACTTCCTGCATATTTCCTGCCTTTCTTGTGAGTGAAGTGGCATTTCAAATCCACTCCAAGACTTCGGATCTCAGAGTACCACCCAACCTGTGCACCCTCCTCTCGAGAGTGAGAACATCACAGACCACACCACAGGTACAAAGTGTACACTCCCAGGAGAAGAATCCCTGGAGGAGCTGAGGTTATGAGGTCAAACTGCATGCCTTTTTTTCAGGTGGAAAAATAAAATGAGAGGTTCAGTCATGCTGGGACATAATACACTGGAGTGCATGTAACTGTCAGAACTGCCATTTATGAGAAAAACAATGGCTCCCCAATTCTCCCAAATACACTGGGTATTCAAAAACAACAGTGACATTTAAATTCTTCCTGTCATTGTACGGGTGTTTTTATCCTACCGGAAAAAACCAACATCGACATCCTTATGAAATTTAACGTCAATAGATATCAAGTCTGTATAAAAATGAGTTTATCACTCCATAGGATATAACAAAATAATCAGCAAGACCAATTATCCATAACGGCATATAAATTTCTCTGTTTTGTTAAAGACGATGAAGGCCTCTGTCACAGAAGGACAGACCAAAGGTTCAACCAAAGCTGAGACCCAACATCACGCTGCAGTCAGAGAGGCTCTGTTTCATACATCCATTAAACACATCAGCGTTGAGGACACTCATCACAGAACATGTACTGTACTGGACCTAGTCCTCACCTCCTCTATTTGGCATGGAAGTTGTACACTGAGGGGGAGACCCTCGATGGCATTAATTGTCTGTTCCCGACAGTGAAAAAATATAGGGAGGGATAAAATGAAAAAGGTCAACACGACCCTCAAATCTCTTTCAAAGAAAGAAAAAAATACATACTTTCCCAAAGGGGAATTTCAGCTATATGCTTTACATTTTGTGCGGGTCCTTTATAAAGTCCATGAACAAATGTTGTGCTACTTACAAATAGGACAGAAGACATACCTATAAATATACTAACACGTTACCTTTTGTGTAGTTCAGTGCTGACTAATAAAAAGCAAAGCTTTTCTTCAAGGTTGCAAAATATATTACATTTGGAGGTTTAAATTTCATCAGCAGTGTAATCAGTTCCATTTCCTGCCAATTCCTGTCTGCTCCTGTACATTTCTATTGAGTAGGGAGTGAATTGTAGAAAGCTTGACTATTTTCTTTTATACTCTCCAACATGGAAGAAGTACTGAAGGCAGCCAGTGCCTTTAATCATCGTTTCAGAGCCGGCAGCAGTGATCCCTGCAATGTAGGTGTTTGGAGGGAAGGAGACCCTCCTTTTACCTAAGTAGCACAGCCCAGTTATATATGTTTATGTGTGAACAGCCTCGTTTGTTGACAGCCTGAAAGCAATAATCACGGAAATGATAATTCTACATAACTAAGCAGCTGACTAAAATTGAATTTAAAATCACACATGTAATACTAGATATGAGGTTTTACTCTGGCTTTCACTCATTAAAAACATCCACCCGTCCATTTATATAGAACTGATAATCAAACTTCCAAAATGACATTTGTTTAACATGCTTACGTAAGAGGTGACTGTATTACTGCTGATTTTAGAAACCGTACTGTACTTTGCAATGGTGCGCATGCAACATGTCCTATATGAGTCTGTAAACTTGATGAATAGAGTTTGACCAAAAAAAAAAAACTATGAAAAGAATGTATAGTTTGGACATACTGTTGTGCTGCAGAACATTTCAGTAACAATGCCAGTGTGACTAAGCAAAAGACCCGTTCTGTGTTCTCCCTACACAGAATCGTAGGAGGCTGAGCCTCTGTTACCTAATTTCTAATTGCATCCATAATGTCAAAAACTTTTCCTAATCTTGAAATTTTCCCAGGTAGGATAGGGAGGATGCAGGGAGACAGACTTCAGAGAAGCATACTTCATTATTGGCAAACAAAACAAACATGGAATGACTTAGGAAAAGGAAGTGTGACACTGGGAAGTCCACACTGCTCACTTTTTTACAGCTCTGATGAGGCAATGAGTGCAATCAGGTCCATCTAGATTTCATTAATAGTGGAAAAAGATATCAGAATATTGCAAGAATATAAATATATAAATGCAGTAATCAACATGAGAAGGAACGGGCTGTTGTAGAATTTTTGGAAAAGCTTCAACCAGTGGAAAATGCAAATCCTGTGCTGATAACCCATTAGGAATCACATTAATTCCCATTTACCAATATTAGGATCATTAGAACCATCAAAGAAAGAGTGAGACAGATCTGGGATGAGATATGAATAGTTTATTGGTAATCTGATAAGTGACTTTTTTTTTTTTGCAAATGTGCTCATTACACTTTTTCCTGTCGTATTTCCCAACGTGACTACGAGAGAAGATAGACTGCAAGGCTGCATGAAGGCTGAGGAACACAACCAGCAGCAACCATAGGGTCACACCACAAGTGTTAGTACAAGGAAGGATTTAGCATTATGCACTCTTGATATGTCCTTCACATGATCATTAACATTAATATAATCAGTAAATATCAAGCCATATAAATATAGAAACTTAAAATTGTAAGCACCCCATAGCTACAGTGGATACTATTGTTGCCTGAAACCTCAAAGACTGTACCGTGAAACAACTGCAGCTCAGGCTCTGCAGGATTTGCATGATCTCATATTGTGAGGTAACGGTTTTATTTTTCACGATCTGTGATTCTAGCCTCAAGGCAGCTAAACGATCATCAGATTTATCTTAGGTGGTACACAGGCAAAGACCTCGACACTGTCAACATCCAGATATGTGAATAGATGCTGCTGGAATGACAATGATGTATTTATCAACTGAATGAATCACCCTGGATGGAAATACTATACAAGAAAGCTTTTAAAGTTACACAGATTTTTAAGGTTTCTTTCTTTCTCTGTTGTATTAAGTTCTGTGATTTTTGGATACTATCAAAGCATGGATTGCACATGTAACAGTGACAACCAATGAAGAAGCCAACAAGTAATAGGGGCCGCAGTTTGTATTTGTCGAAACTAAAACCCCAGGAGCAATAAAAGACACATAAGAATAATTGCTTGATGAGGTAACTAGGAAACAGTAAAATGTAAATGATGTGCTTAGAAATATATGATTATTTCAAAACACAAATCAAGTTTTAAAATTTAAAAATACAGATGTAATGGTAGCAAATGAATAATAATTTGAATAAGAATAAGATGCATAACACTGGAACATACTGACAAAAAAAATGTAATTAATCGATATACGAAAGACAGAGGGCAATTTTAGATGAAGATGACTTGATTGCATGGCGTGGAAAAATCCAGCCAAACAGAAAACAAAGGATATTCAGTTCATGAATATTCAATACTTCAGTCTTTTAGTGAAAGCGAAATAAGGACAAGCTCAGTCGGATGATTAGATATGAAAAAATAACCTTGCAGCTGACAACAAACTTCAGGGAGGCCAAAAGACTAGGAGGGGTGAACAGTAATGAAGTACATTGAGTTGAATACTTAAGTAGATTTTTCAAGTTTCCGTACTTTACTTGAGTATCAGATTTTTTGGAAACCTATGACTTTTTATGCCACTACATCTGAAAGACAAATGTACTTTTGACTCCACTATATTTCTAGGAAGGTTCTCATTACTCATTATTTTGAAGCATAGCTTTAAAGTCCGTGGAAACATTTTTTTTTTCTAAAATGTGATATTATGTTTATCACAGGAGAAAAACAAATCACAGTAAGCAGCCCCTATGCTGTCAGTCAAGTTGCAGTTGGGCAGTTCTGGAGGTGTGTTACTGGGTTGGTTGTTTTATTTATTTTGTATTTTCCGAGGAAGTTGTATCGACAGCCATTCCACTGTCTGTCTGATGCACAAGAAAAAGGTCAGCATTCATATCTTTGTGGGGATCATCTATTTATTTTTGTGGGAAAAACTATAATCCCAACTATGACAACTATGACAGCCATAACCAGTCAGAAAACTACCATGCTGTTTTGTGTGGGTGGGGTGGGGAGGGGAGGCAAGAATACAGTAATAGCATTGACATTAAAAAGAGAATGAACTTCTGAATACTTTAGAAATTTTTTATATCAAGTAGTTCAGTACTTTAACTTGAGTAAAAATTTGACTGAATGACTTTCACTTGTATTGGAATAACATTTGACTAGGAGAATCTATACTTTGACACAAGTAATGGAGTTGTGTACTTTGTTTACCTCTTAAGACAAGTGAAGCAAAACTTGGATGGTCCTGTTTAAGATCAAATGTAAAATTGAATTTATGATTTACTAAGGTCCATAGAGATATCATGGCACAAAGCAGAATGTAGCTCTCTAAGGCTGGTTTCATGACATTTTTGTGTGTTCATGCAATATTCCACTAGTTAAAATACATAAACAAGGTTTATGCCTCAGATTTAATGCTTGGTAGACACTTATGAAAATAAAGCAGTCAGAAACAGCTGCCATTTGTACATGCTGGTGCCTAAATTACCACTAACTGTACACACTGAAATGAAAGGCCAAAGTGACAGTACTGTGGAAACAGCCAAGCCAAAGTCACTGAGTATTTCAACTTGCAATACGATTAATAGTTATATTCGCAGAAAACATTCTTAGATTTTTTAATAAAATAGCTTTACAATTTTTTCTCTATGCAACAAATAATTGGCCCCAATAGAAAATGAAAAAGTATACATTCCATGAAAAATCCTTTATTCACAACCACGACATTGAGAGAAATCTAGTTCATGAACCAACCTAAGGATTTCACTTGTATTCTTAGGCTGAATGACATAAGTCCAAAAAAAAACCCAAAATGCTAAGAACAACAACTGACAAGGCATTTGTTAGACAAGCATCAGTGCAATTTAGTCTGAGAATACACTAATTAAGAAGTAGTGATAATTCACAGGAATAAATGAACAAAATGAACCCTGTGAAATTAGTTTGACATGATAATGTTTTAATAATCATCCTTTACTCGTTTTATCATGAATTTCCTGTAGTATTATTGTGATATGTATGTGTGTGTGTGTGTGTGTGTATGTGTGTGTGTGTCTGTATGTGCACGCACATGGGTTATGTATATATTATTATTTTATATTATATTGTGAAAACATTTGCTCCCCACAATGTGATAAAAACCTGGTATTTTGATATCGCGGGGACCAATTTTTTGGTTCCCAACAGGGGAAAATCCATCCATCCATCCATTTTCCAAACCGCTTATCCTTACTGGGTCGCGGGGGGTCCGGAGCCTATCCCGGAAG
>JAODJX010000109.1:24008834-24020285 GCA_026776945.1 Isichthys henryi
TGTGACCCAGGCGGAGACTCGAACGCGGGTCCCAGAGGTGTGAGGCAACAGTGCTAACCACTGCACCACCATGCCGCAGGGGAAAATCAATTTTATAAAAATTTGAGAATTAAAAAACTGAAAATGCCAGAAGTCTTGTATTTTGTTTGTATACTTAGGATTAAGGTTAGTGCTGGGTAGGGGTTCAGGTTGTCATAGTTGGGATTATGAATATTCCCTTAGAAATGACTGGAGGGTCTCCATAACTATATAGATACCTAACCTGTGTGTGTTTGTGTGTGTGTGTGTATGTGTGTGTTATTATGACCTATCCCATAAAAATCATACCTACTGTATCACAATATTGCATTAAAGTGGATATGTCAGGTTAATACAGACCTATGAGAAAACAATTGTTTGAGTCAAAGATGGGCCAACATACTGATTAGTATGTTTAAATTTAAATGTATACTGTTAACTATTGTTATTCATGTAATACTACACAATGGTAGCCGCATATTAAAAACAAGGATACAAATACAATGTCATAGGTATTTAACTTAATGCTGCCCTCAGCTTCAGGTTAATTTAAATAAATCACATGCTTATTTTGAGTGCTTTTTTTCATTATGCATATTGAAGGAGATAATGATGCTGTAAATATAGGACAAGGGCAATCACAAGCAGTCAACCTGTGAGCCCCTTCTGTGTCCCATCTTAGATCCAAGTTCATCTGAACAAGTTTAAAGTTAACAGTTGGGCTGTCCTGGGAAACCATACTGAGTAATGTGTGATCCAGTGCACCAAATGAGTTGCTCAGCAAAGAACAGAATGCCTAGTTCTGAACCTAGTGACAGCTGAAATGAATGTTTAACACGGAGGTGTCAAACTACAGTCCTGGGGGGCCGGAGCCCTATGTACCTTAGTAAGCCTTCGTTCATTCCCTGTTCCGCCTCAAATGATTCAACTCAAGAGCTGCGTGGTAATTAGCAGAAGGAGTTGAATCAGGTGTGTTAAACGAGGGTAAACCAAAAACTGGAGGGTGGGGGCTATCATAGGTGGTGACCAGTTGTACAGTAAAAGAATTGTGTCCTTGGTAGGACAATGTTTTCCATCTGTTTTGTTCCTCTTTCATTTCCAGAACACAGAGGTTAACTTCTTCAATAAGCTTCTTCCAGTTTTTGATTTTCTCTAAAATATTTGCTGACATAATACCTCTTCTTACCATACATTAGTGTTATGTACAAGGTATACTTTGAAATTAAAAATCCCCTTTAGAGAAATCTGAAAAGCATATGAAATGTGAAGGTTTTTTTTCAATCAGTAGACAGTAAAAAGCATCAATGCTTCAGAAATCAGATCCCTTCGGAAAGCTGATGCTATTTCTGCATAGCACTGACTGCTTGGGAAAATGTGATTCCAATTAACTTGCTCAGAAGCATATTAATATTAATCGGCCTGATTTTCTGGCTTACATACAGTTGCTTAAATACACTTGCAACTAAAACAGGGAAATTCTCACTTATCACCAGCTTCATGATAATTATTTAGCTAAGACCTTTGTCCTGCCTTGTTAACTGCTACATGGTACTGAACAAAAAAATAAAGAACACTGGTCCGAAATATGATACTCTCAATTCAGCTTCTGTGAATTGTCACATTTCTGTAAATGGCCTTCAAAGAAACTCGTTCAATTTTATGCAATATTTAAAGCTTCACGCAATTAATTTCCTCCCACAATCAGAAGCCACAGACTCTGCCTGATGCACGTTTCAAATTAAAATGAGGAGACATCAACATTTCACTTGTCAAATGTGACCACTTTTAACAGGAAATGCTCAATACTGAAATTCAATTTTGCTATTGTTTAGTAGTCTAAGTAAGTAGGTGGGGAACATTAAAGGAAGAGCGGCAGGTAATAAGGGAGATTAGCGTTCCATTTTCACATCTGCCAAGTAACAAATCAAAAAACACAAGTTGGCATCCGTTTTAATAGAACTTTCAGTAAGTCATATTCAATAATGACTTTAGTTTACGTAATTTCTATGTATGTTTGCACCTGTAACCTCATTCTACAATGACAAATGCCTTTCAGCAAAGGCCTTTACACTAACACTCTTTCGTCAGCTTTGAACCATTTTTCAAACAAAATTGAATTGCTTAAAATATTAAAATAGTGTTTTTTTTAAAGCTTCTTTTGGCAAGTTAAATCAAGGTTATATTTTGTTTAGACGGCTTAATGATACATCAAGCACTGAATATAGAAAACAAAATGTTTATTGATTGAACAGACTAATAAAAACAAAACTTTGTGCTTCTTTTGTTCATTGAACAAAGGAGATCAGAGATCAGATAAAGGAAACTTGAGATTATTTGCCAAATGAAGGATGTTCCACATACTTTCAAAGATCACTGCAGGAGCTTGGTTGTGTTTAAATGTTCGTTTCAGGGTTAGCCTCTGCTCCCTTCATCTTGGTGCACAATCCCCTCTAATTAAGTGTCCGTAATCCAAGCTTCCATTCAAGCAGCACAGACAAGCGTTTAAAGAATTCCAAGTCCTCATTACTGTTACTTTACTCATTTATAAGGCTAAAACTTTTATGAGGCGTAATGGGTTAAGCTGGAAACTGAGCTACATGGGTCACCATGAATAGGGACATTTTAACTATAAATAATGTAAGAAGAGGAACTAGGGCCGGTCAATCCTATAGGTGACATGGGCGGCCGCTTAGGGCGCCAACTTCTTATGAGGCACCAACCTACCAGCCAATTTCCTGGGACAGGGGGCACCAGCAGTGATGTTACAGTATGTACTGTACGTGAATGAGGGAAAGTCATAGAGAAATCAGGTAAAAGTGATGCTGCAGAAAATGTGAGCAGGAAAAAAACAGCAATTCAGGCATCTGAGAGAATGAAGGTACAAATTAAAGTTGACTGTCAGATTTTTTTTTAAAAGGGGACCGTAAGGTTTGGTATGCCAGTCATACCGGCTAGAACCTTTGACACACAATGGCTCAAAGATGCCCGTCAAGTGGACAAGACACAGATCTTCCAGGAGCCCAAATGCCACATCCATAATCCGCTTGCCATTTCAGATCAAACCTGAGTGCGTAGCGGGTGAAGCCTCCTCAGATCCCTGACAGCTCCCTCTCAGTCCTGCCTTCAACAAGCTTTTTGCTTCATAGGGTTATAAATCATAAGGTCTGGAGATAATGTTTCTGTCACTTTCCAGTTTCTCCCTTGAATAAATTGATTAGAATATGAGCTCTTCTAACCTTAACATTCTGTCTCACTGCACTTTGAAGCTTCACCTCCACTTATAATATACTTGAGCCTATTTAAGTTTGGTAAGACTTATTTTAGGAAGGAAGGACTTTAAAATGACTACTGTTCATTGGTTTATGTAATAATCAAAATGAATTAGAAATTAGCAAGAACTATGTCAATATTTATACTCTCTCACTCTTTTTGCTTCTGTCTCTGATATATATGATTAATATCTGGTAACATACAGTACGTGTCACATACCCTTGTCCACAACCTCATGAACAAACACCATTCCTCACTCCTACGGTGATTCCATGAAAGAAAATACGAAATAAATTTGAAATGAAGGCTTTATTCCCATCACAGATGTGATGTTGTCACAGTCGTGCTAACATGTGTTTTAACTTGGACAGACCACTCCGGCAGCACCAGCCTAGAGGATGGCCTCAAGGTGACTTCCACAGCACACTCGTCTCTTCCTTCTCCCAAACCGGAAAAAAAAAAAAAATCTTTTTATTGACCAAAAAAAGGTTAAAAAATGCAAAACCTTTTTAAACAGTCGACAGAGTGAAAGGCATGCCATTATGCCTTGTCAGAGCTTTCAAAACATCCCTGAAACAGACTGGAACAAGCAAGTCATCAGCAATCAAAGACTTTCTTTTTTTTCTTCCCTTTTCCCCTCCATAATTAATTTTTCAGCTTGGCAAGATGACAGACAGCAGCTGACAGAGCAGTCCCAAAGCAGACCCACCTCCCCTTGCAGAAATACGAAAGACTCCAGGAGGACAACTTACAGGTCCCCTTCCCTGGCTCGGAACAAAGTGCCTTGTTTATCCTTTCTGAATAAAAAAGGCAGTGAAGAACTGAAACACTCATTAAAAGCCAGATATATTTATAAATGCTGAGCGTCTCAAAAGCAAACTCACAGAAACATACAGAAATCCTGAAAGGTTATCCTCTTCCTGTCAGTTCTATACAATAAGCACTATGTAGCCGCTTAAACCCAAAAGCAAGTTTTGGCAATGAAATAACTAAGGTCATGACCAGCTTCAAACAGAAGAAAGCTCCATACTGTAGTTTTTTTCAGGTATGGTGACCGGCAGGTTCCCCACTGGGATCACTGGTGTTAATCGGACTTTCATGTTAAATGGTATGAAGAATTAGCATGGAATAACAATTCACTGAAATATACCCAAAGCACTACTCACAGCAAAGTGTTTAGCATGTAGGATGATGAAGTATCCATTTTATCTAAACCATATACCTTCGCATGCACATAGGGGTTTGAGTTCATTCTCACTCTCTCACAGACGCTGAGAGACCTGAAGTCTATCTATGAATGACTCACACAATCTGCCATGACCTCTCTGTCTTCTACACTTCTCAGGCATTTCACAGAAAAGCTCAAACAAACAAACTTTTGACAGAGATCATACACAGTCCAGGATTTCCTATCATATAAGATATGATGCAAGAATACTAATGTCATTTGGGTCAAATATTCTGCCTGAAGATCTCTGAGCGGTAGGAGAAGCTCATGCCTGGTATAAGAGTCATATGAAGGGTGTCTCCTTTATTGCTTCTAGCTTACAATGAGTTGGTATCAAGAAAGGGGTTCAGCACAAAATTAGAGGAGTATTCCAATAATTTTAATAAAATTTCATTTCAAAATTACACATTTCACTTTAAACAGGCCACAACACAAGTTTTTCAGAAACAGACAACAAAAATTTCAAATACATATTTTAGGCAGGATTGTCATTGGGCCTATTTTTGGGGGGCTTTACCCCCGTCAAATAAATGTTTATTTATGGGTTTAAATCATGAATAGCTTTTTATATTCTATACGTTTGCCATCGCCCCCTCCAGTAGAGACTCAGCCCCCCCATCCATTCATCTCTAACTATCCCCCTGATTTTAAGTAATTTTATGTAGTCACTATAATATTGAAGACATTTCTGTTCACAAGGAACAGCCTTGTCCCCTGAGCACTAATTATTGAATAAGAATTCCCAGCCTGAATGAGTGTATTTACAAAAAAAAAAACATACATACAGCAGGGGATACAGCTAATAAACAACCAGCAAGCTCTGCAGACACAAAGACCTGAGAAACAAGCGTCCGCTCCTGGAATGAAGGAATTAATCTGTGGGATAAACACTGCTGCTCATCCAGCCAACAGGACCCTGACAGCAGCATGGTGGCCCTGTCATTACCGTTTTGTTTCATGGGAGAGGATGCAGGAGAAAAAACGCTGTTTGGCAGATTCCACCAAACAAAAATCTGGCCAAATTAGATACCACACAAGATGAAGATGCTAGTTCAAGCCCTATTTTTTCGTCTAATGCTCCCTACTTTTCTAAGTAGTTAAAACAGAGAGACAAATTGATTTGAATTTTACTTATCTTAATCCATGGCTTAATTGATTAATCAATTGGCAGCTGGATTGCCCACTAGACACCTGAGCCAATGAACACAACCCAGATTTAAGAAGCACAAACTATTTTGTAAAGATTTATGATAAAACTTGATCCAAATTATTTATTTTTTTCCTGGCAGCCCTTCTGCTATGTGCGTAGTCATTTGAAAAAAGTAGTACATAAGGTATTTGTATATTTGAGGATAGTAAACTCAGCACAGAGAATAATGTGTCTTGGACGTCTAACCGCTGATTAACCCCAGTTTGCCAAAGAAGGTATTAGGGAGGACAATGGGGTCTAATAAACAGAATAAGTTCACAAAGCTGAAGAACATGCAATGAAAAATCTTCTCTTACATTCCTTCAAAAGTGTTACAGATTAGGGAAGATTATTTATTATCCAGGACACCCTGATGACTCACTGGCTTCGGTCCATACAGCTCTAGGATCTCTTTGATTACTTCCACAGTTTTCTGTGTGGGATTTGCATATTCTCATTGTTTTAACATGCCTTTCCTGTGATAGATTGGCATTCAGTTCAGCTTTTCCCCCAGCCTCTGCTTCCTGATACAGGCTCTGCCATCAGATCAGCTCCCTGTTGGACAAGCGGTTTGGGTAAATGCATGTATGTACTGTAGCTTCAGGTATTTTTCAGTATATTTAAGATACACCAAGGTGAGGACCATGAAAACTCTATAATCCCTGATATCTCCATAGCCTAATTTAGACGGGAGTTAATATTCTGATTATTTTGTAACGTACAGGCTTTGTTCACACATTGCATAAAGTTGGAGTCAAGTGGCTTGAGTGCAGGAGTTTGTATCATTACAAGAGAACCTGGCTGCACAAATTCTAAAATTATTCAGTGATTGCATAACACCTTAATACTTAAACACCATATGCTGAATTCCAAGGGGCAAATTTGCTTGGTTGCTAATTACACTGATGAGCAACAATGACAAGCTGCCAATATGTTTGCTTTAGATCCTGAATTGTAAGGCATCCAGGGAGTTTCATTGGAAGCGCTTTGGGAGACAGTGTGCGCTGAACTTGCCATTACGTCAGAGGACTTGTCACAGTGCTATCTGATCGTTACATCTCAGCACCTCCATTTACAGATAGTTCCCTTCTCAAAACAAAGTTATCAAGTCATAAATATTTGACACAAGCTATGATTATTGCTGCAACTGAGAAGATTTTGTGTCTCCTCAATGAAAGGTTGCATGCCTGTCAAGATCTCAAGTCAAATCATTCTGAAGTCATTTAAGGGATCATTTACCGGCCCACTATCATGCAGAATTAGGATGAATAACACAAATGACCTATCCAATGGGCACATTTAAAAATCCATAAATTATTATGTGTACAGCCACTATCTGTACATGTATTACCATGTGTTTCAGGAGAACACTGTAGACAATAATAAGCAAAAATTACATCCTAATAAAGCAATTAACTGATTTAAATTGTTTGAAATTTGTAGTAGTGCAGAAAGATGGATCAAACAACATTGAGAAGTCGAAGGTAATAATTATGCTCTTTTTTTAAGTAGTACTCAAATGGTCAAATTCATGCTAGACCAACTGCTGAGGGGAAGCTTCTAGCATCATAACGTTTACTCTTTCATTTGATCGCATGTCATTTTCCTTAGAAATTTCTTCTGAGTATACTGAAGGAAAAAATTATATAATAATGCAATGGGAAATCGAAAGTAAACTGTATGTGCATAAAGGGCTTTATGTTTATATGTAATACTTAGTCCTACCACGTTGTAATTAAACTGCAACTCATTTTAAAGCTACTTTTTCCTCCAGGAAACTGCTGAATTATCCATAAAGCCAATCGTTTAGGGTATAGCAGCACTGCCTTTTCCCAGATTTTGTCCCGTGAGGTGTGAGTCCCACTCTGTCACCTGTCAGCCCAGTACAGATTCCCCTTCCGCACACGCGCCGCGCTCGTACATGCCAACTTCCATGGTTTTCCCATGAGGCGCGTGGTTTCATTTGCTCCACGGCCGTGAAATTAGTTTCTCACGGTTTGTGAGTTCAATAAAAACACAGACATTTGTGTCTTCACGTTTCACACGGGAATTCCCTTAGATTACAGGTTTAAAAGATGTCATGCAGCCCTGTGGTTGACAGATTTTTCTCAAAACTTCATATTTGTCAAAAATTTCAGTGGTTGATCTCACGGATGAATGTTTGATTTGGCTAAGACATATGAAAGCTGCATTATACTTTTTAATTTAATAGCGGAAAGTTTTTTTTTACCCATTTATACAACTGAATATTACTTACTGTAGCAATCCAGGTTAAGTGCCCTTCACAAAAATACAACGGCAGACAGGACCCATTTTAGGGTATCATGTAAACGTCCTTAAACACAACATGCCCAAATTTCTATTTACATTTTCAGAAGTGTTATTAATTTTACCGGCAAAAAGACATCTTTATTAAGGATTGCTGAAGTATTTACTTATTGCAGTGCTGCTTACTTTAAAATATGAGTATCTAATGCTAACGTGTTTAGTTTACAAATGACTGTAGGGAGCAAAATATGGAATTTTTTGATGAATTATTTTAAGCGTGACGCTTACTCCCCTAGCAGCAGCTAATCAGTCTGTACAGACGTACCGCTTATTGCCTTGGCTTTGTTTCTTGTGCATTTCCATTGTTTCCTTTGTTACCTCATTCTACTGCCAAACTTTAAGTTTCTTTGCTATGTAAGACATCCACAAAGACCTTTCATCATGTTACCTTGGAAATAAACCCATTGTGGGAATGATCATGGCCAAAAACCTCAAATCAGTGGCTAATTTACGAAAGGCCTACATCTGTGTTAACAAATTTGAAGCAGACCAGCGTGAGTATTAACTCCTGGGTACTACGGTAACAGAACACGGTGCAATTCGCTTGTGAAAATGTCACTGGCATGTGAGTGTGTCAGCAATGCGGTTTGGCTTAATTAAAATGTAAATATCAGTGTTTGCATAAAAGCTTAGGAGGAACACGATATAGTGATAACTGTACAAGGATGTACCAAGTGAGTTAAGAAATGAGGGATTTATGTTTATTTAAGAAAAATATATTGTAGTGAAAGTACAAAACATTTGATACATTTGCCGTTACACATCAGCAGCTTTTATGTATATATGTGTGTGCGTGTGTGAGTGGATTATGTTTATATTAAATTGTGGGAACCAAAAAATTCCCACAATGTAATGAAAAGCTGTTATTTTGTTGTTGTGGGGACAATTTTTCAGGTCCCCACAAAGATCTGTGAATGCTATTAAAAAAAATTAAAAATGCCAGAAGTCTTGTATTTTGTTTGGTTACTTATGGTTAAGGTTAAGGCTGGGAAAGTGTTAAGGTCGTCATGTTGGGATTAGAGTTTTCCCCATTGAAATGAATGGAGAGTCCCCACAAAAATATAATTACAAACCTGTGTGTGTGTGTGTGTGTGTTAATGCTATATATGTACAGTTTGTCAGCTGATCATTTCACAAACCTTTCCTGAAGTTACAGCAGAGCCCTGACCCTGAGTTTACCCATAGATTACTTGACCAGTAGCACACCATCTTTGGCTAATCGATATCTCATTAAATTATTTAACAACTTAGGTTAATTAGTTAGATGAGCTGCTGGTAAAATTTCAGAAACACATGGAATGGCTACGGTGACCCCGTAGATGGATTTACGAACCAAAGCTGTGTTCTTCTAGCATCCAACAAGACTTTCTGGAGAACAGAAGAAATTCTTGTAAATTTTTTTACTGTATTACTATTCATTTGTGTTTGATATTAAATGATATTTTTCCTAAGTAAATATCCCCCCCAGATACAGCCCAGATAGACACATCATTTTCTTTGGTTGTCTCAGACTGAAGAAGTGCTAAGGCACAGAACTGTGTGTGTGTGTATAAATATGTATATTATATGCAGACTTTAGTACTGTACCAGATTTCCGGAGACTATATGTTTGTTGAAATATACATTTTAGGTCATAAAATAAACTCTTGTGTTGTCTGACCCTCAACGATGCTCACTGTAGCAGAACGTTAAATATGAAATATGACCCATGAAAATGGATTATTAGGGCACAGCACCCACAAAATAACAGGAGTCTGTGGTCTACCTACAGTACCACAACCCAGGTACAGTATACTTAGAACAATCCATATGTTAACTCAGTCATGGGGAGGGGGGGGTATATGGCCAGATATCATACCACGATATTTTTGGAGAGAATCACAATGTAGATCATGATTTTATTTGTGCTTATTTACAAATGAACCAAACTGCAATGTATGGAGTAATGCCAATTTACCATTTAACAACTTCATTCTATCCTTACAAGAAACACTGGCTGTGGTTTTATAATTAGAGACTGACATATCATGTGCGCAGGTATGCATTACTCATGTGCGCAGGTATGCATTACTCATGTGCTTACTCATGTGCTTACTCATGTGCGCAGGTATGCATTACTCATGTGCTTACTCATGTGCGCAGGTATGCATTACTCATGTGCGCAGGTATGCATTACTCATGTGCTTACTCATGTGCTTACTCATGTGCGCAGGTATGCATTACTCATGTGCGCAGGTATGCATTACTCATGTGCTTCATGTGTGTACTTCAGTCGCTGTATAATGGTTAGAATTCATGCAAATTTCTTGTGGTAATAGCACAAATGCATGAAAATCGGCACGCATATTGCTTTTTCACTGAGATGTGCATTTGAAATTGCTTTGTTCCACATTGTTTTTGTTGTTCTGTTGTAGCCTCTGAACACGCAGGCACGTGATAGGTGTTTACCAGTTGGTTCTGTCGTTATGATAATGTTATTCTGCATACGGAAGTAATTTATGTGGTTACTTAAATAAGTTGCGGGAAAGTGAGATCTGATTAAAGGCGGGCGGTCAAGAAGCATGCGGAGATACGTCTTAATGCCAGGTGTGAACAGAGCCTTAGATTCATTTAGTTACTTTTAGCAAGCATCCTGCCCGCACTGTGTCTGATTCATCTGCATTTTGTTGCTGCCAGTATGCTTGTCTCCATAAATCAGCCTCATAGTGAAAATGGACTGAGCCAAAGGTCACATCTAACCACAACCAGTTTTATTTCACAAGGGGAAAAAAAGAACGTCAACAGAGTGAAAAAATAAAGCTTGTATTTGCCATCACTAGTATATTTCATACAATTGCTATCTAATAACGTGCTGCTGTGACTTGTTTATGTAATGAAGGTTTGAGCATGCAGCTTAAATGGAAGTATGTACCTAACTAAATCATAGCCTTGCTCTGAACTATATCACAGGCCTGGCCACTCACCAGCATGATGGAATGTAGGTGTGGCCTTATGAATTTATACAAATCTGTCTATTTTTCATTGTGATTACTTGAATATTCCTTTCAATAAAACATTTCCCCTGACTCCCTCTCTGAGGTTGAACAGTAACAGGATGGAGTGAGCGAAAAATCCTCCGTAAATCAGGCTCCCCTCCGCCATGCAGACAGGTTTCCTGGGCCCTGTCCATAGCCACCCTGACAGCTCCATTTCTCATCATATGCAGCCAGACAGATTTAGGGTCTGTAGCTGGTAAAAAGGAAAGCATGTAAATTTCAACATTTGGTGAAGATGGTGGGGAGATTAATTATTCATTTAAATCTACTGAAGCTGGGAAGTGCAGATAATATACAGTGATTCTGTTTGAGGGGGGGGGGGGGGGGGGGGGGGGGGGGGGGGGGGGGGGGGGGGGGGGGGGGGGGGGGGGGGGGGGGGGGGG
>JAODJX010000109.1:24031374-24044203 GCA_026776945.1 Isichthys henryi
TGTGGCCAGGGATATGCCAACAACACTGAAAAATCACAAGCTCAGTAGCACAAAACAGCTCCCACAGGCCCAGCATGTATGTGTGTGGTCAGCGCTATGCCAACAACACTGAAAAATCACAAGCTCAGTAGCACAAAACAGCTCCCACAGGCCCAGCATGGATGTCTGTGGCCAGGGATATGCCAACAACACTGAAAAATCACAAGCTCAGTAGCACAAAACAGCTCCCACAGGCCCAGCATGGATGTCTGTGGCCAGGGATATGCCAACAACACTGAAAAATCACAAGCTCAGTAGCACAAAACAGCTCCCACAGGCCCAGCATGTATGTGTGTGGTCAGGGATATGCCAACAACGCTAAAAAATCACAAGCTCAGTGCCACACAAAAGCTCCCACTAACTGCTTTAGTAACACACGAATGCACATGTGGGCATTATGGAAATACAGCACCAGCTGTATCTAACAATGTTAAATCACAGGTAATTCACAAGTCCCTTATATGTCTCCTGTACTTCCTCTCATCTCCACTAGCAATGCACCCGACAGCGAACGAATCAGCACAGAATTCTTCTATTTTACACAGCATAGAGTTGTGTTTGAAGGCTGTCGTGTAGAGAATGAACAGGGAGACAGGACAGTCCAGAGCTGGGGGTGCCAAAGGAAGGCTGAAGCAAAGAACACATGTAGCGCACCGGCTGTGTCGGAGTTAGCCACCCCTCTCTTAATTCTGTGTTGATGTTACCTGAAAACCAGGCCTGTGCTGCCAGTTCCGGTATCAGCGATTGTGTAAAAAGGTGCCCAAGCTCCAGCAGTATCATGAAAACAAATCTACTCCACGCTGCATACAATGTAACTTCGGAATTTAAAAAGTAATAAATTACACCCACAAAAACGAGAAATAAAGAAACAAATGCACAGAGCTATTTTAACAAGTAGCCACTCCAGACAATGTCATAAGCGAGAGAGAGAGAGAGAGAGAGAGAGAGAGAGAGAGAGAATGAGAGAATAATATTCAAATCAAATTTTAATTTACTCAAAATAAATTTGAGAGTTTGGTTCCTCACTTTTTGGGTGTAAATGTCGTAGCTGATTTTTTTTACAATGCACATTTACTTCAGTCCAGTCGGTTTTGATTACGAAGATTGTGGTTTTCTATTTCAGGGGAGTGGACCCTCACTAGACATAGACACACACTACTGAGCCTGGGGAAAAAAAAGAATCTACTGCCGTTTGTTTTGAAAAAAAAAAACAACCCAGCATACTAACAGAACCTTTAAAACCTTATGAAGTTCATCTTCTGCCTCTGGGATGGGGAAAAAGAAGACAACGCAATCAATCATATCTAAGCCGCCATCCGCAATGAGAACTAAAAGATATGAACATCCAACTCTTACCGAAGTCCCACCGATGACATCGCCTATACAGTATTTCTAGCTGAAGTATTCTCTTACTGTATACATTTCTCTGTATGTCAAGAAAAAACGCATTAAAATACTTCCGGCTTTCAAAGAGGTGTAAGGAGATTTGTGTCTTTTATTCTAATCCTTAAACAACACATTAAAATCTCTCAATATTGGTCTGTGTACATATACTGTACATGCTTTTCAGGGTCTGTCAGCTGTTCCTTTTTTGTCAGACCTGAGCTGTAACAGGCTTGCACTACATGTACCTGAATGCTACATATCTTTCAGTTACTCACTGCCCAAATGCATCTCTATACAATTTCAAATGCACGCAATTTGACAAATTAATTAACTGCTTAACAGGTTTTAAAAGATGCATTGTAAAAATAAACTAAATGTAAAATGTAAGGAATGCCATGATGTACAAATGTTGGCAAGGTGGTAATAATCCAATAATGACTGGGCTATGTTTGTATATGCTGGACATTTGTTGCAGTACTTGATGCAACCGTCTGTATCCTGAGGCATGTTGAATTTTGGGAAATAGCTGAATTCTCTGGTTAGCTATACTAGGAAAAAATTGCTTGGTCTTTTATATTATATAATGTTATATAAATGTATAAATATATTATATATATATATACACACACACACACACACACACACACAAATAGAGGTGGGGACTCTCTATTCATTTCTGAATGACGACCTTCACCCCTACCCAGCCTTAACCTTAACCATAAGTAACCAAACAGAATACAAGATTTTTGGCATTTTTCTTTTTTGATTGCATTCACAGACCATTTTTCAGGTCCCCACAATGTAAAAAAACAAACAAACAGATTTTTATTACATTGTGGGGTACTTTTGGGTCCCACAATGTAATATAAATCTAACACACACACACACAGATACATGCACACACACACACACACACTTTTAATATATACACACAGATATATTTTTAATGAGCTAGGGTGATTTAAAGTGCCACATTTCCGGATTATACGCACAATATTCTAAACCTTCTCATTGTTCTGTGTATCCAGAAGATAAGTAAACAAGGTCTTCGTTAACACTTTCAAAAATTACTTCATATGAAAAAATGGCAAAAAGCCAACAGGAGAAATTATGTGCATCTAACTGATGCTTTGAGGCCTGTTGTTTTCTTAATTTAATTCTTTAAATAAGCAAACACAATATGCTGAATTCTCTGAATTATTAATGACGCATCAACTGGATTGTGTGCCTTACACTAATCCATGGATATCAAAAGAGTAAATATTTGTTTAACTCATAACACACTCAATAGAGGCAATTTACAATTTAGAATCAACAGAAACGTCAAAAGAAGACCCCTATGGAAACATTAGCAACACATTCTGACTGTCAAATTTACTTGAATAATTTATCATGTACTTCAATAATAGATTACAAGTCAAAAGAAAGTATGAGAAAGAAAAAAGCAATGTTCAACATTTCTGTTAATTCTTTGGGATTTTCTTAAGAAGCCCTTAGCAAACACACCATCAAAGAGGCATATAGCTAAAAAGGATGAAACAAACATCTGTAGGATCAATGCGAACAGTAACATTGTTCTTTCTCTGTCTGATCTTACTGATTTCCATTTTCAGTAACCCTTAGAAGATTAGTTGTTTATAAGGTGATGAGTCAAAAATCTGCTTCAAAAATATCAAGTAGCAAGTGCACCGAGCATTAAAAACACTCTACTTCCCAAGAAGTGTTAAGGACTACTGCTCATGCAGACCTATGAGATTTCCCACACATAGTCCAGCTTTACTGAAACACTGATTAGTGATGGTCCATTAACACTCACTACGCGAAGGCAATTGTTTCATATCAGCAAATATCCATACAGCATACACAGTTGTGATCGCTTCCAGTACAGGAAATCAACAAGAGAATTTCTACAAACACATGTTATTTTTTCTTTCTCACAAATCTACCAAAAGCTAGCTTGCCTCCGAACAATACAACGCATTCTTATTTCTAATAGTATTTGTAATGTTTTTTTCTACTTCTTTTGTATGTGATTGCTCATTACTTTTAGCAGAACAAACTTGTCAGTGCAGAAACAGCGATTAGAATGGCACGCTGGCACCCCACTGGATGGGCTTTGAGAGAGACATTCTCAGAGAATTCTCTGTAGTGTGACTGGACCCTTGTTCAGTTTACAGCTGGGGGGGGGGGGGGGGGGTCCTTCAGACTGACAGGATGACAGGCCAGATGAAGGGTGGTGGCAGGAACAATCCACTACATATCTTGGTAAAACAGAAAACACTAAAGAATAAGTCAGAATGACAGTCCAAGTTTGAAGCTACAGGGAAGTAAAATGATGGTTGATCATCCTTTTCCCCAATGACACAGGAACAAAAATTTAATTTGTGTGTTCTGAACATTTTTATATATCTATTTGCCCATCTATCTTCTAATTGCTTATCCTGGTCAGGGTTACCGGGGTGGGGGTTGGGGGTGGTGGTGCTAGAGGTGGACAACACTGTTACTCAGTGAGTCACTATACTGCCAGCTTAGCTGTTTTTCTGCTGTGATGGTATATCCACATCCTACCTGATATTAAACATCCTTATGGACATAAACATCCTTATTACTGCAAATTAATTTTGATTTTTGTATATTTCTCTATTAAGCACAGCATCAGGTTGTAACTGTTAAATTCAAGCATTTGTTACATTTTTCCTTTCTTTCCTTCTAAGCTGCCTCTGCCCAGTTCTAAAGAATAAACACATAACAGTCTTCAACTGACACAATTTGTCTGAAATCTAGCAATTTTTCCAAGTTATTGTTTTTGGCTTTATTTGTCGCCATCTTACCTAAAACAGCCCAAAGCAACTGTCCAGCCGCAGACAACCACCATAAACAAACGGCACTTAGTGCCTTTCAGAATATGTAAGTAGCATAAGTGACAGGAACAAGTAAATGAGCCAAAATCCTTTTGAGTCTGACTAACTGTGGCAGCAATGCAGTGCCTGTAGTATTAAAGAAAGAACTGGTTGTTGTTGCCAAAGGAGGAATCCCACTAGGCACTAGGTCCAAAGCATAACCATTAAGGTCCACCATACTGGAGGTTTCCCTTTAAAATATTCATGACCTCCTTAGTCATCCTTTGATTAGAAGCATTGTAATTGATAGATTTTAAATGCCTAGGTAAGGTTTGTGTGTCCATTCAAAAAAGGGGGGAAAAAACAACCACAAACAGACACACACACACAGGTTTGTAATTTTATGTTCGTTGGGAGGCTTCATCCATTTTTATGGCAAAACCCTAACCCAACAGTGACACCCTTAACCCCTACCCAGCCCTAACCTTAACCTTAACCCCTACCCATCCCTAAGCTTAACCATAAGTAACCAAACAAAAAGAGTCTTCCTGCGTTTTTTGTTTTTTCATTGCAGTCACACATTTTGATAAAATTGACTTTCCCCTTGTGGGGACCAGAAAAATGGTCCCCACAACGTCGAAATAACAGATTTTCAGCACATCGTGGGGACATACAGAGTATACTTTTTGATATATTTCAGGCCACCCATTTTTTACCGACAAAAATGGAAAAATCCATTTTTACTTGGAAACATACAAGTATTTCCCTGTGCTCTGAAAACTTAAAACAGAAGCTAATTCATTAGTAACTTGTTGTTGTAAACAACTAATGAAATGGAAGCCTGGCAGAACAGCTATTTTAAAATTCAGACTGCCATTACGTAACACGTAGAACATCCTGTGAATAGTAATCACTTAAATTCTTAATACTTAAAGTATTACAAGCCATACCTTTATTACAAAGGGGAAATCGGCCCCTAGTTCTACAGTCATTGCATTATTCTCTCTGTATTGATACCCTGAATTATTTGCAAAGGCAATGCAACTAATTCTGTCTATCACCTGTTTCTACATATCTAAAATATTTTATTTAAAATGATTGAGCCAGATATAATGAATTTTAGCATTAAATGCTCTTTACTTACAGTAATTAAGCTGTTCAAATTAAGTATTAAATCTCCATACGTATTAAAAGCAAAGGATCTATTCTATAAATATCACTCTTAAGATGCAGTGGGGATAAAAATCACCAAAATTTCCCATTTCAGTTGAAGTTACTGAAAGTAAAAAGATCCACTGAAGGTAGTAACAGTTCAACATAAAGTAATAACAGGACCATGCGTATTATTATCCATGCAATCATCCATTTTCTGGGCACTTATCAAGTCCAGGTTCCTGGAGCCTGTCCCAGGCAGCAAAGGGCAAAAGGCTGGGGTACATCCTGGATGGGAAGCAAGTTTATCGCAAGGCACAAACCTGCATATCCATCCTCACAGAATGGGGAATTGAGAGATGCTGATTCACCTAACTGACTGTTTTTAAATATGGAGGTAGCAACTGGCACAAAATGCAGATACACGCAGGGTTATTCAAACACACGATCCTGCAGGTGTGAAGCAACAATGCTACCAGCTGTATTGCCCCATTCATAATAACAACACAATATAATAATAATAATAATCAAGAAGAACTGTCCACACGGAACAACCTACTGTATGCACAGAAAATGAGGTCGGGGACACAATAGAGATTCAACATACATCAAAAGGAGGAGGATACGAAGGCTTGATGGACTAGCAAGAGTTCCCTTTTCCCAAAAAGAGTTTAATGTTTCCAGAGTGTTTCATTACCACCTCTAATCCTATCCCTTGCATAAACCCAAGACACTCTACGTGTAAGTGGAGTCTGCAGGGTCTTTAGCACAGAGAACAGAGGTTCTGATGGTCAGTATGGTCCTAATAACAAAAGAAATTTATGAATGCGCTCAATTAATTCGTTACCAAACTCACGAAAGTCACAAGTGAAACCGGTGACTGTGTAAAGGGAAAACAGCGTACTGCTGTCAGCTTTGAAAAACACACAGAGTATTTTTGGCATTCCCCCTGATAGCCTCGTCTTCAGCGCAGCCATTCTCCTCCCAAAGCCGTTAACACTACACAGTCACCATCTTTGCAGGGTATCAGTCCATATCTGACCTTGTTTTCCCAATGTCTCCTCCTAATCAGCACACTGGACCCATCCTTACATTACAAAACTGCCAGTAAATGAGCAAACTGCGAAGGAACAACAAGTACATTTCAGGCTTTTTTTGCACCTTTGCTGCTCGATGAGCACATTTTTTCAATTTCCCTTCCCCACTTTCTCTTTCAAAGTCATGATTACTGCAGCTGCTTAATTCGTTCTATTCAAACTCTTCATTGCATCCCCACTCCTGCCACCAGGAGCCTGCGAGCTCATTATCGAGTCAGTCATCGCCGTTATTAGTTTAAGAGTCTGTTGTTCCCAAGCCCTGCTCTCACATTCATGCTCATCTGCATAACTAAATTATACCATGAGAAACCCTGAGAACATTCAAGAGCCTCAGAACCTTCTTCCAAAAACAGAATAAAAAGTATCTTGGAACAAAAGAGAAAACACATAAAAGCTCTAGTTTGTGATGGTGAGGGTAGAGTGAAGGTACAGCCACATCTGTGAAATGACAGACCGAAATTTTGCAGGAGAGGTAAATGTAGAGGATTGCTGTGTGCATTGGTTCGTTTGAACCTTCAGCTCCATTATCAGTCTACTTGATTCCAGCAGATGTTCTCTAAGCCTTATAGTCTAAGCCTCTAGAACAGATTATTTCCAATGCCACAGTGACAATGTCAAAAGACTGTCAGTCACAAGACATCAAATCAGCTTTGTGATCCATTGAATCTTCCATCTCAGAGCCAAGGAATACAGATGTACAACAGCTTACATGGAGTCAAGTGAAGCAATTATATTAGGTAACATTTCTTTACAAAAGCTGGACCTCTCCCAGACATGGGTTAGCATACTGTAAGTGTAGGAACTGAAGAAAGCCAGGAGGATTCAGTCATGAAGAAGCTTCTATGCACTAATTTGACAGAGTCGGGCACAACGGAGAATGGCTAATCTGTACGCTGACTGGACCTTCATGTACATTTGGTGTGTTGAATAGCAGCCAGTGCGAAATAAATGCCAACTCAGATATGATTGAATATCCAGTGGGATGGTTAGCTAACTTGGTAAAGTAATATGAGCTAGGGGTTAGAAATGCATGGTTTAAGGGTCAAAGGTTACCAGTTAGATGTTAAGATACTTGGTATACCACACCTGTGCATACACATGCAAATAATTCATTTACATCACAGACTTCAGAAATCTTGGAATGTACTAATTAAGAGGAAGTGATTTCTCATCTTGGGAGCTTAATCGCACAATGAGGTGACACATCCAGAAGGACAGGAGGGACGTTGTCTTGGCAATGCTTTTCATTAACCTGCCCCAGGAACACTCTGCCTCATTTCCTGTAAATTTTATTAATTTCAATGAGACCTGCAGTAGATCAAATATGCCCCTCAATGGTATTAGCACAGCCCTCATAGATTCTTTATTTGTATGCAATTTGCCTTTTAATAGATGCTATGCATTGTTAAGAAACAGAAAATGAAAGAAACGATTTAGAGCTAGTTTCCATGTGCAAATTGCTTCCTTCCAGCACAACACGTCGGACAGGATTAGAAAGGAGATTTCTCTTGGCTCTCAGTCTTATACGGCTCCATCCAGTGGCGGCCTGGCCAGCACATCCGTCTCAGGGCCACCTATGACAGAGACGGATGGTCCAGCCACGCCGGTGAATTGCTGATCTGATCATTAAATGATAACTGAGATGAATTTTACATGTGACACTGGCCTCACAGAATCCATTTTTGATAATTAGTGTTTCGGTGATTCAAGATCTTTCAAAAAATGACTGCTGTTCCAGCTTAAGGGGAGAAGTCTTACATCAAATAGACATGCGGGTTTTAACCGATGTAGGCCTAACTCCTATTAGTTTAGACACAAAGGAGACTATAAATTACAGAAGAGAGGGAAAAAACACATGTGGATAACTCCTGAAAGAGCTGCATATTCATTCCAGTGTCCAGTGAGACCTGTGGTCAGGAGATGCCCCAGCCCTGCCTACCCTATTTGCAGGATGAAGGCTTTTAAGTGAGTTTCACTTTTAACACAGCAGTAATACCTTATATTGCACTTTCACACCCTGCTGGAAGTGCAACTGTTCCGCCTTGGGCAAGGAACTCAACCTGAGAGGCTTCATATGAAGGCCTGCACTGCAGGCAGTGTAACAATAAACAAACAAATAAATAAATCTGCAATGCACCGGCATCCTATCCAGGGTGTTCCCTGCTTTGTGCCCGTAGCGTCTTGGGATAAGTTCACCATCGCCCTCTACGAAACATGACATTATAGGAAATGGATGGCTGAGTGAATAAATAAAACAAATAAACAGGTTCTTCTGAGCAACTGCGCACAGAGGTAAAACGTACAGAGTGAGATTCTACCACAGGACAGATGACTCCCACCAAAGTGCATAAATAAACCCGAATTTGGGAAGGCAGAGATACAGTGACTCTTAACCTGCCTTTACACATCCCCACCAAAGAAATCAGGTGGGGTCTGAACAGGCCCCGCATTTTTTTAAAAAAGAAAGCTTCTTGGTTTCCAAAAGCAGGTGGTCTGATCTAACCAAGCTTAACCGTTACTGAAATGCGATCAAGACCTCTGTCATAGGCACTATTTCAACAAAGTCAACTGCTGTCAACAGTGTTTTGTTTGAAATGCCACAGCTGATCTATCCTGAAATAGTTTGTCCCTGGCAACCTTTATGTCACACTACGCCTAACGTTGCCACAAGAACATGTACTCAGAGCTTTCCATGTCTTCATCTGAAATACAGCACAATACATTACAATAAATGCACATTTAAAAGCTGTTTTGTTGACATTTTTTTTTCCATAGTAACAAACAACTGAGGCAGGTAAGACACCAGAAGCGTGAAGCTGTCCAGGACAAACCGTGACCAATAAGAAGCAGAGGAAATTTATGTGAATAATGGCTGTATAAAACTCACTGTTCAAAGCAAAAAAAAAAAATAAAAAAATTCAGAAAAGCTGTAAAAAATAAACACCAAGAGAATCTAGTAGGAACTAAAGCAAGAGCGTGAAATATAACAGAGCATTCAGAGGAATAGAGGCAAAATCTCAATTTAAATACACTACAATGATTCAGTTGTGCAAAATATTACTATAGCCACTAAGACAAAACACTTTATAATGTGACACAGCCAGATGAGGTTAGTCATAGACACACTGGGCAGCACTGACAGCTCTCTCTCTCTCTCCTATTATGCCCTGTCGGGCAGCTTTTCTGTCTTCCAATGTTTTCTTTTCCTTGTTTCCTTCCTCTTGCTCAGAAAGCTCTGCCTCTCAACCTCGGGCTTTGAAGACTGATGACATTTCACAGTTTTTCTTTTAACTTTGACGCCAGCCTCACAGTCCTGCAGTGAATCCTAAGCGGTCTGTTCATCAGAGCCTCGAGTCATTATCAAACCATGGCCAAAATCCTTCATTTACACTGCGCACTCGGCAGAAAATGTTACAATGCACACATGCATACATACCTGCACGCATGCAAGCTCTCTGGAATGATTATTATTACAGGGTCCTTCAAACTGACAAGATGACAGACCAGAGTTGTGGCAGGAACAATCCACTACATATCTTGGTAAAACAGAAAACACTAAAGAGAAAGTCAGGACGACAGTCCAAGTTTGAAGCTACAGGGAAGTAAAATGATGGTTGATCATCTTTTTCCCCAATGACACAGGAACAAAAATTGAGTTTGTGTTCTGAACATTTTTACATGTCTATTTGCACATCTATCTTCTAACTGCTTATCCTGGTTGGGGTTGCCGGGGTTGGGGGCTGGACAACAGTGCTACCCAATCATTCACTATACTGCCACATTTTTTCACATATTATTGTGATATGCTGCTATATTGTCAGAAAATGTGTAGATTGAGTACTGTAAAGCTAAGCTGTTTTCCTGCTGTAATGGTATATGCACATCCTACCTGATACTAAACATCCTTATGGACATAAACATCCTTACTACTACTAATTCATTTAGATTTTTGTACATTTCTCTATTCAGCACAGCAGCAGCTTGTAACTGTTAAGTTCAAGCATTTGTTACATTTTTCCTTTCTTTGCTTCTAAGCTGCCTCTGCCCAGTTCTAAGGAATAAATACATAACAGTCTTCAACTGACACAATTTGTCTGAAATCTAGCTATTTTTTAACGTTATTGTTTTTGGCTTCATGTGTCGCCATGCTACCAAAAACAGTCCAAAGTAACTGTTCAGCCACAGACAACCACCATAAACAAACAGCACTGAGTACCTTTTAAGTAACATAAATCACAGGAGTAGAGTAAAGGAGCCAAAATAGTTGTTTAACTAACTGTGGCAGACCAGTGGCCTGTACTACGAAGCGGGGTTACTGGCTTATCGGGGTAACTTGTCAGATTTAAGGTACCACAGTATAAATGGACTTCATATTCATTAAATTCGACCTGATAAGCTAGTAACCCCACTTCGTAGTACAGGCCACAGGTTTGAGAAAGATGGTTTCATTTTTTAATTTGACCTTTGGCCCATAAAACTTGTTTTTTAGGAGCAAAGTAAGAATTACAGGCTAAGAAACTGTTGTCGTAGCTTCTCTGGCTCTTTCTGTTCAAAATCAATTTACAGTAACAGGCAGCAGAGGGATAAGTAATAATGCTTATTATGTTAAATATACAATAATATCCATCCATCCACACATACATACATCTTCCAGCTGCTTATGCTTGTCACAGTAAGCATAAAGAATCTGAGCTTGGCCACAGAGTATAAATCTGGGGATACCTTGGACAGGATGCCAGTCCATATCAGAGCACACACTTGTGCAACATTTGAAATTTAGACTTACAAGTTCACACAACTGCATCTTTGACTGTGCAAGGACACCACAGTATCCAGAGGAAACCCACGAAGACAGAGGGAAAAAGGCTAACTCCCCACACACAGAGCTGGGGGCAGGAAACAAATACACAAGCCTGGAGGCATGAAGCTACAGTAAAAACCACAGAGGCAGCTAGCCAGTACATCAGCCAGAGGGTCAGCTAATGTTACCTTCCACTGAAACAATGACAAACATGTCATTATTCTGGGACATGAATAAAACAACGCCTGCAGCTCAGAGAGGGAAACAGTGCCTCATCTGCTCTTCCTCAACATAACATTCACTTCTATTTCTCTCCAACCAATGATGTACAATCCAGTGTCACCAACTTCAGCCAGCTGATTGGCGTGTGATTTTCAATGCGATATAAGTCTGCACATTCATTTACTTGCAGATAACAGTTTTATTAACTTGTAAATAGTCTGTAAGGTTTGCTAACTACCCTAACGCTTTTCATATAGCCAATTTGAGGTTTATAATGGAATAATATACACTTGCCGTAATATTTCTTGTATAGGCGTGAGAGTCTGAAATCATGAGTGTCATAACAGATATGTGAGAGTTGGCAACTCTGACAGTATTTACCGTTGTTACCAGGTGTTAGCAGGTAGAGTAATTCTACAACACCGTTTATAACACCAACAACATTAATAACAATGATAATAATGAGACAAACGATGTCAGTCCATCCGTCTAGGCAAGGCCTACGACTCGGCAGCGGAATCACCTCCGTTCATTTAAATGGGTAAGCGCAAATTCGGAAAGTATCTTTTACTAGGTGAAGAGTAATATGGGCCTTTTCACTGAAATGAATAGGCCCATAATAATTAGAGGCTGCTCTGAAAAATCAGCAACAAAAGGACTGCACCACAAAATATGGAAGCGTTGCCTTTTGGATAAACAGTCTAGTGGGAAGCCTTGTTATTTTTTTTTTTTCACTTCCTTGCTCTAAATACAATTATGCGTATTTGTGTTATACCACATGGGACAGGCATGGTCCTATTCTATAGAGTAATAACATGCTAGCTCACTCTGCAGTGGGAAAAAAAGGAGTGGCATCATAGTTTTCACATTAAGACATGTTGTTTGTGCAGCCTTATATAAGCAGAATACATGACTCCACTTATCACTGAAAAAAATCACTCATTCTAATCCCTAGTCCAAAACACTTAGACCATCTAAGTCATACTGTTAGGCCTCAACAACAAGGGGTTTTATGTTCACCCCAGCCTCATGCAGGACATTCTGGGGGTCCTCAGAATGTAATGTTATAAAGCCGTAATTATAACAGAACAGATATCGGACATCATTTTCCCACTGAAGTAATGTATTATGTGAGATTTTCCACACCAACTAAAAAATTGAATTTATATGGCAGTTTACATGAATAGGAAACACTTTCTTATATTACTAAAATAGTATATATCCATCCATTTTCCAAACCGCTTATCCTTACTGGGTCGCGGGGGGTCCGGAGCCTATCCCGGAAGCAATGG
>JAODJX010000109.1:24048480-24060040 GCA_026776945.1 Isichthys henryi
GTGAGTGTGCCCTGCGATGGGCTGGCCCCCCATCCTGGGTTGTTCCCTGCCTCGTGCCCATTGCTTCCGGCATAGGCGCTGGACCCCCCGCAACCCAGTAAGGATAAGCGGTTTGGAAAATGGATGGATAATGCAAGTAATCATATGCAAAAAAATCAATACAATATTATATACTGTAGTATATCCCAGCGTAACTATATAACGACTCTATATAATTTATTTTAAATTCACTGATTTTTTTCACCCAAATGAACACATTCAATGCTCTTGCTAGATACAATATATACCTATAAAAACACATTAAAAGCCCAACTCATAAGTTCACCTGGAGGCTGATAGCCTTCAGAGAGCATTTCCTGTTTCCAAGGCAACAGTTAAGCACTGACTAACCAAACTAGATGCATCGAAAGTCACTGGTTGTTCAGGAGAGGAAGAAAAGTAACTCTCCATGCCTTTCTTAATACATTCTGCGGCAAAACTCGATTTTCAGTCTTTATTCTCCCTGTCGCAGTTCAAATGCATGAAAGCCCTCAACTCAAGACACTCCAGTAAATGCGAAATTGCTTTGGTTCGCTGATAGGAAAAATAGACAAGGGATGCATTCTCTACTTTTTAAATTAAAGCTCAGCAGCAATTTATTTGAGCAGTACTGAAAAGCACAATAGCTGTGAAATTAATATCCGGTGAATTAAAAAAAAAATGTATTTAACAGCGTACTACCTTTGCGGTAGTGTTTTTATCCAGCAGAACGACAGAACTTAAAGCTAGCTTAGCAGACAGAAGAGTGCATTTACAAATTCAATGGCTTACATAAATGGTCTGTAATTATGGGAGTTTTAGAAAATAATTCTAATGCATGAAAAACAAGGAATAATATTCAGATTTAAAAAGAGATTACAGTTTTCAGTTTAGTTAGTAGTTTGTTTTTTTTTTTTTGCTATTCTCTGCATCACTTTGAGTCTAAGAGAATACACAATATAGTTCCTTATTCCGTTACTTATTGCCTTTCATAATCAACTCACTCAAGTGGCATAATTCATTGGCTTGTTGGGCAGCACTATTGCCTCATCTCCAGCGCTAGGTGACTGAATGGTGCTTCTTCTGTGTGTGCGGTTTGCAAATTCTGCCTGCAGTTCAAAGACATGCAGTTGGTTTAAATGGTGTCCTTAAACTACCTATAGTGTGTGAGTGAATATACAGGTGCTCTGCAATGGACAGGTATTCCATTCATAGAGCACTACTGCCTGAGCTCCGGACCCCTCAGGGACGCAAAAGAAATCCGATAACGCAAAAATAGCTACATTTTTTTTTACCTACCCTGAATGCATGATGCTCTGAGTAAAGGGAACTCAAGGTTCCCCAAGTCCAACTGGAGTCAATGAAAACTTCACTGAATTAGTTCTGAGATGGCAACTGCAGTTCATCCAGTTCTGAGAATAAGCCTTCAAATTTGTAGTGTTTCTCAGAATGACTGCTGCCAATAGGAAAGCACGCCCAGAGCAATGTTCTGTGTTAGAAACAGATGCATTTCGTTGCTTGAAAAAGGAAGATCACCCAAGAGGGTGACAGAAAATACAATGGCATTGTCAGGGATTAATGATAATGTCCTAGTAGATCAGCTAAATGTGAATTAGGCAACTTGGGAAGGTGCTGCTCTGGCAGCCAAACGCAATGACTGCTCCCCCGGCAAATAGCAGCCTCCGCCCCATCCTTCCTTTCTAGGAATAACCACTATGCTTTTACACTGAGCAATTTGCTGGACCCATGAGAAAAATTCAAGCTATTGGGAGCTGGCCATTTACATCAGCTATACATTGCATGAGGAGATGTGTGTTTCTGATCAGGGAGTCAGGGTGTGGGGTAATTGCATGCAAGTAATTGGCAGTAAAATTTGTGTGGGAGATCTAAAGACAGAGATCAGTGTGTGTGTGTGTGTGTGTCTGTGTTTGTGTGGTCTAAGTGTACCTTACATTGTGGGGACATAAAAGCCTGATATTCTGACGTTGTGGGGACCATTTTTCAGGTCCCCACAAAGATCTTTGGATGCAATCAAAAAACTAAAAATGCCAAAAATCTCATATTTTGTTTGGTTACTTATGCTTAAGGTTAGGGCTGGGTAGGAATTTATGTTGACATTTTTGGGATTAGAGTTTTGTCCATCGAAATACATGGAGAGTCCCCACAAAGATATAATACAAACCTGTGTGTGTTCACGTGTGTGTGTGTGTGCGCACGTGCATCTGTGCCTACAGCTGAAATGCATGCTCACACACAGACACAAATCCTGCATTTCCCAAGTATTACCAGCATTATTACAGGGAAAGTCATACAGAATAGTACAGATTACCATAATTTCCATTTCAATTCTATGCAATTTGTACAAATCTGAAGTAGCATCCTGGATTTTTTTTTGGATCCATGGATAGCAAAACAGAGAGCTGGAATCTGAAGACTGAGATCATGTTACAGTAAAGAGCCCAGATTCACAGAAGCCAAACACCATGGTGTTGCTTAGTGTGGATGAAGTGTATAAACAGCACTTTTGCTTTGCCAAACATAAAAAAAAGTGCAGAATAAAAAACTGAAACTGATATTGCTGTAAGAGGAAAATGATTTCAGGATGCATTATAGACTAGCCTGATTAATGTTGCAATGATCTTCCACAGTAAACATGGGAAAATGGAGCGTGCATAAGGGCTATGATTAGGACACAGGGAGAAATTCACACTCGTCAAATTTCCTCCAGTCTCCATCACTATGAACAGCGGATATCAGTCACAGCAAAAACAAAATAAGAGAACACTGAGACTGAATGTCCCTCTATGATATATATATATATATATACACACATACACACACACACAATATTACAAAATCACAGATGGACAACAGCGGTCATCTTTTCTAAACCACCGCGTTAGTAACCCCCACCCCCCAGTTGAGGAGGAGCAGCCACAGGGTCAGGTATCGAAAGGCGCCTTGCTCACCTGAGTAGGCCCAGTAGGACTCCTTGGCAGCCCTCCGGGTCCTGATCTCTGCAGCTAACCCATGGTCTCCTCCTCGTAAAGATCCAGGCTGAACTCCTGCCTGGGCTGGGGACAAAACAAAAGCACGAGCTGAGCGAAAAAGGATGGCAGATGACACCGGCAGAACAGCTATTCATTGAATCTGCTAAGAAAAAGAACATTAAAAGCCCAGCAGTGTGACCAGGCAGAGAGTGTGGTTTAGATGCTAGTTCAACTGAAGCCTGAAATTAAACTGTGGTGGCTGCAATGACAATGAAAAACATAATATTTCAGTCATTTGTCATGAACTGAATACAGAATGAGCATAAACAGCTTCAATATAAAAACTAGGCCAACATTTGCTGCTGTTTGTCCAGTGTCGCTAGTGACAGGAAACAAACAAACCGATGACCGCTAGTGTTCTATCAACATTTTTCTTCTGATAGTTTGGAAATTTAGGATTGGCACAGCCATGGTTTCTGCACCCCGCTTGTAAGACAAAATATGAGATTTAATTAGAAGCGTGCTCCCAAAAATAGGCCCTTCCTATCTATTTTTTGCATAAGATATATTTGGGTCACAAGTGACATAAAGCTGTCAGCCGTACATTGAAGAACTTTTCATTTTTAAAATGGATTCTACACTAAACAGAACCCTACCTGTAACATTCATGTAGCAAAGGCGGCAGTGAGCTACATCCCGCACAGTCAATAACTTTTGAACTGGTGACGCAAGCGCACATTCCGTCATGTTTAATTATCACATCATCACAGTATTTCAGTGTTACACTAATCATTGCTCGTTAAGAACAATGCAGTAAGGAGGAGTACATCTCACACTTGGCTTGCAAGCAGAGAAAGAAACACACCCACTGACAAGTACTGTCACAGTAATAACGACTGTGATGCCGAAAGCATTTTTCCGGGGCGGATCTAAGCCAGTGATGTTTGGAATGATCCCATCTCGTGACACTTTTTTGAGGCATCATCATGGTCTGCATCAAACACATTAAGGACACCATACATTTATGATTTGCTATTAAATAAACTAACTAAGAAACCAAAAGTGTCTATGAATATATTCTATTTGAGAGAGACGATGTAATTTCCAGTCCTATTAATGGGAGGAAGAGAGTCTAAGTTCTTCATTCACACTCAAGGTGGGCATTTCACTTCGCAAAGCCCTGAAATAAAAACGATACTAAATTCAATCACGAAAGGAGTCAGAGCAAAATAGACAACGTCATCATTAACTCACAGTGTCTTCTCTATACATAAAAATAAAAGACATCGACTAAAACTAACATAATGAAAAAGACCAGCGTCGGTCAAGAAATCGTCTGGACCTCCACAACGAAGGAAAAAAGTATCAAATAATATTTCACACACACACACACACACACACACATTCACATGCACATATAATTAATAAGAGATCAAAACAGAAATGTCTTCTTTTCGTGTGTGTCCGTGTTCATTTTTAAATTGTATTTAATTTTAAAAAATTGGTTCCCCTGGGACCAATAAAGTTAATTTCATCTTATCCTACCATATAAGACAAGATCTTATCTTATCACTTCCATCTCGAAGGTCCCGCAGCAGCCCGGAAACACACACAAGCCACGTTCATTCGCCATTCCACATCCATCTAGCACCTTTAGCTGAAGGGCAAACACAACAAGTCTCATACAAGCTGCATTTATCCTCAACAACTTCCGTTTTCTTTAATAGCAGAAGGAAGAACAGATGTTCAAACCTGCAACGCATGCAGGGCAGCGGTGCTGGAGATTGGTTAGGTATTACAGTTTGGTTTGCGAGTTAATTTCCATTATGTGGAACTGTGAGTATAACACCCAGCAAATTGTCTCACCTTAGTTCCTAGCTAAGAATACCCGCCAAGTAAACCAATAAGCAAAGTTTCAGCTCAATGGTAGTTAAAAGGTCTGTTACAGTAGTGGGAATGTCCTGTTTCCATCAGCAGTAAATTATCTGAATAAATGTCTGCTGCTGGGATATACAATGCAGAGCAACATTCAAGCCCCACTGTGCCTACATTGATTAACAATGAACCTCACAATGGAAGCCCGTCCACTGCTGGGTGATGTGAATGAATGGCCATACATTCTGACTTAGTGTATCTCACCCAGAAAAGGTTTCCTCTCAGAACTTTGGCTTCGATCCACAGTCCAAGACCTTGTGTTTAGTAAGAAGTCATGGAAATATAGTGGATAGAAGTTTACTGCAAGGCCAGCTAAGTTTTCAGAACTAAGCTTGTCTTATCAGAAGTTGCTTTTTAATGGTAACTTGCAAAGGAAATATAAAAAAACAACAAAATCTCGAAGTCTTACTAAAATGATACCAGGAGTTACTGAAGTTCACCTGAACAGCAACTTCTGAATAAGATGGAAGCGGAGCAAAAGCTTTTTACTAGCATGAAACATTTCCTTTCTTGAATCCTTTAGCTCATTTAGAAAGGGCACATTGAAGGACGGGGTCTCTCCTATCTGCTGGAGTGATATTACTCTGCTGAATTAGCTGGAGGCTCATGGTCAAGCATTAATTCGAGAGCAGGAGGGCTGCCTGCTGGCTGGAGTGGTTCCAGCGGAAAGATTCAAGACCGGTGTTGCGAGGCAGGTCCGAGGGGAGTGTACCAGAGTGCTTGCTGGTCCCGGGGGCTCATCTCCTCATTTTTCTGAACCTGGGAACCACTCTGGCACCAATCAGGTAACAGATCTTTTTTCATAGCCTATGAATTCCCCTTTGACAGAATTCTGCTCTTAATAAAAACTGCACCTCATTCCTCACCAAAAAAAGAAACAGCCATTCCATGCTATTGCCCATTTTATACAGAAAATTATAGCTAAAGGTCTGGACTCATTTATTGGAATAATTACAAAATCATATTCTGTCCTACTACTTCCCCTCTTATATTTAATTAAAGCCCTACTTGTATGAATGGTTGTCTTCATCTGTTAAATTTTGTTCAGGATCGGTCTCATATACATACCTGTAGACTCACAGACCAACAGTGAAATCCAAAACAGAAGTGTGAAAATAAGATACAGCACTAAATACACACAAAAAAATGGCTTCACACGATGAAGAAGATGGATTAAAAATAAAAAAATACTTTTGATTAATGCAAAACTCCCATTTAGATGTGTCTGTCTGTTAATGTTTTCTGACATTAATGAAGCAGCCTGGGAACCGGATAAAACAGCAACTTCTTTAGAACAGGAAGAACAGGAGAAAAAAAAATTACAAAGCGTCACAAAAATAGAACTTAGAAAAAACAAGAAAGGGATTATAAACCTTTGTCAGTATACATGTACATCAAAGCAGGCCGAGCTAGTCGTCCAGTTGGGTCGGGGGGGGTTCATTGGGATTTCAAGGGGTCGAGACAGGAAGAGGGTCAGCCAGGTCTGGCCAAAGCCAGCGGGAAAGGGAGGGAAGCCTGATGAAGGAGGGCGGCGCGATATTACATTGCATTACAATCGAGATTATTTGGCGCATGCAAAACAATCAGCAGGGCTTCAGATGATGGCGGTAAACATCTGTCTGGACACTGGCTTTTCGGTGCAATATGAACATTTACTTTAGCCCATAATTTGGAAAGCAGATTAGTCATACACCTAAAATATTAATGAGATGCAAATTGTGATGTCCAAAAGTTAGTAATCCATATAAATTCGGTGTATCCTTGTGTTTATTAAATTCGGTTAGAGGAGCACGTCACCTGCTATTGTGTTGGAAGGCCTATATCATGAAAGAGATAAGCACTGGAGCGCGGTGAAGAAAGAGACAACTCAGCTGCTACAATATCTTTTGAAAGAGGAGATATTGTGGATAAAAAAAAACGGACGTCGGTGGTGCGGGGGTACTTTCTGCAGTTTCAAGTCGGACAGGTTTATTGAACATGAGGACACTCCAAATTTCTACAGATTTCTAACTTTTGGGCATCAACCTATGCCTTTCATTAACATTTTAGGCACACTACTAATCTGCTTATTAATTATCAGCACAAGTAAATGTCTAAATAGTACCAAAAACCCGGCACCCAGACCTGCGTCATATAATCATAACGTGATATCGTGCAATCAGAAGCCCATAGACTGAGCTCAGATTGTGAGCAGAGAAGTCAGACAACTAACCCAATACCCTACCGGGTCTGGTGGCAGTTGCCCTTGTACTGGGCCTTCATTAGTAGGATAATGGCGAGTCAGTGCACTGGATTGTAAGTGCTCCACCAGCAAAATACACTTCCCAGCATCCCTGAGGTTTGAATGCTAACTGACTGAAGCAGCGTGAAAGAGAAAGTGGCTAAAAAGACAGACAGGCAGGCAGGCAGCTGTCTCTCAGAAGCACTGTCATCTCCAAAGTACTGCACCAGGACCTGTAATACACGCTAGGATCCTTACCACTCGGCAGGGCCCCAAGCATCTCTGCTCTACCTCTTCAGCCCCTATCACTGCAGGCTGGAGTCCCTTCCTGCATTATTCAGCAATGCAAAAACTCCTCATCACAGTACCACGGGGTCTGAAACCTGGAGCTGCCACGGGGAGATCAAATGAGCCGCTCCATGCTACATCTCACGCTGTGCCTGTCGAGGGAGATCACTCACTCCTCTCGCACCTCCCTCCCCGTGGGACTCCCCGCATCGCTCAGAACATGCTTGGAGGAGCCGGTCGTCGGTTAAACAGAGATTCCGATGCACTTAAACATTCAACAGGCTCCTGCAAGGCGGAGTAAAGGTTTCTGTCTGCCTGTCGCGCTTCAAACGTCCGCCAGCCCATACTTCTACACAAATCCTTGCTACAGGTGAGTTGGGGCACATGTTTGGTGTTACCTCCGTCAAGGGAGATAGTGCAGCCTTTTTAGCACTGCACCCTCCACTGAGGATAATTAATACATTTATAATGAAACCCAATTGAGGCTTGACTCTCACAAACACTCTCCTATTCTGAGCTCAGCCCTTACCCAAAGTTGCATCATTGCATAGGGAATAAATTACCAGATGTGAGTTTCTCGTTCCCTCCTAACAATTAAACTCACTGTCCAGAGCTTCTCCAACATGAGTTGACAACTGTCACATCATAAAGTCTGGGCTTATGTACCGAAATGTGTATCTGACCTACTGCATTGCAAAAAAAAAAACACATTAAACAAAAAAAAAAAACGCAAATCCACACACTGCAGATGGAAAAAGCCCCTAGACATCTTATGCAAACCAGCAAACTATCATATTGCATTAAAAACATTACACATCCCGTGTTCCCAATGCAAATTCTACACGCATAAACAAATAATTGAATCTGAATCTGCATCCGATGACAGAAAAGCTTTTAGCCACACTAAAGTGTTGAGAAAGACATATAGCCCCATATTAAAAGTGAAAAGCTTCCTCGGGGAGGAAAGACAGTGGGTGGAAGATACACACATCATTATATATTATTTATTAGTTACTTTTTTGTCATCTTTTCAGCATTACTGTGACAGGCTCTTCAGAAGCAGTGCATGTATCTCATAAATCATGCAATAAACAGTTTCCAGTTATTTTGCACGCATGGTTGATCAGAAGGAAGATGAATCCCAATCCCGCAAGGACACAAGCATATTACAGTCGATAAACCTTTTCTGACCTTTCTTACCGCATGTGTTCCCGTAGAAATAACCATGACTTTTTTGTTATTATTGCACAGGCAGGTGAAAGCCACCCTTCTTTAGAACCTAAGTCTAACTCTAGCCTAAGCTCACACACTGGCGAGTGCAGATAAAAGATGACTCCTGGGCTTTCTGAGCGGATCAGCTCGCAAAAAAGTGCCTTTCACCAGAGTACGGGCCCACTCCGACGACTCTGGGTCACGGTGCAGTCTGAGGCATGTCATCCGCCCATTGTGGAAACGTAATTGGCGTCATTTTTCCCGCAAGTTGAGGGCTTAAGTCTGAGGAAGAGGTCTTGCATGACTGCTTATGACTTTTTCGATATCCCAAGCGGATAAACATTGAAGCAATGCCATTGCTGCTGTGCGTGTATGAGCTGACATGGACCCCAAAATACACAGTGCATCTTACCATTTTCCTGAAAAGTGAATTACATTGAATCCACGAGAAGGAAACCCACCAATGAAATGTCCATTAGCTGCTTTTTGGTTGTGATAAAATATCCATCCTTTTAACATATTTACTCCATGGTCAAAAAAAACATTACTGAAATCTGCAGTGGGAACTCGAACAATAATGGTCTTTGTTAATTTAAATTTCACAAAGAAAAGCTGGGGTCTTCGCAGCCTGAAAGCACAAAAGTCTCTTCTCACCAAGAACATAAGGATTCAAGAACTAAAATGATAAACTACTAACGGATTGTTACAATAACATTCAGTTTTTTGCCTGAGAGTTTGCTGCTTTGAGTTACACACATTCTGGGCAGTTTCTTCCCCACTTTGTGTTTTTCTTTGACATCACAACATTGCCAAACAAGTGTGCCATGATGGCAAAAAAAGACGACACCAAGCAGCACCATCTAATAAAAACCCCAAAAAAAGATTCAGGCTCAGTAAGCACAGTCTAGCCATTTAAGCCGGGCGACGCCAGCAGAGGAGTGACTTGACAGACTGCATATGATATCAATGCTGAGGAGTCCAGACAACTGCATCTCCTAACCACCTGCCAAAAAGGCAGTCAAACGAGGAAAACCTTCTATCCTCTAAATAAAATGGATATAGAACAATTCCACAGACATACCAAATACTCAAAAGGGACAGAAAAATACTCCACCCCCAGGAGGACAATTGTCGTGCTGCATTACAAAGTACAAGGGCATAGGCTGATGAATAGAATAACCACAAGCCATTTTCAAAAAAACCCCACCACTACAATCATATATTTTCGCATAACCAGATGGCATGAATAATTACAACCTTTCTGTCACTTTAATTTTCTCTTTCTGTTTCTGGTGTACTCAACATTATATTTGTGCAAATGATGAAATGCCAAAAAAAAATGAAGTTAAAGTTCTGTGCAGGCTTTTATGTTATGGGAACAAGCTTAATGAAATGTTACATGTGAATGTGATAGAACGAGAACATAGTTTTTAGTCAATGTTTTCTTTTTTTTCCCTTTCTTTACCTTTTTTCAAAATATTAGCTACCTTTTCTGTTTTTCTTTTTCTCTCCTTTATCTGTCTGGTGATTCACAGTCATTTCACGTTTCATGCTTCCTGTCAGGGTACTAATAGGACCGGCTTCTGTCCTCTCTAAAAACACAATTGCACTGCCCAGCCCTGGGTGGTATTCCAGCACATTAGGACCAGGCACGAATTTTCCAACCCAGTCAAAGGGCCAAATCAGCCGAAGACGTAAAAGCTCAGACCAGAGGTGCATCCTACGGCATACATCTGCCAAGGAAAGCGCGACAGGCTCACTTCCTGGCCACAACACTCCTAACACCCTCCTCCAAACCCAAAATAGTGCATTTAGACTGAAAGGATTTTTAAGGATTTCCTTTGCATGGTGCTCCATTCAACTGTAGACGTGGTCTATTTCTATAACAGGAATAAAGGTAAAAGGGGAGTAATAGCTGGGAAAACAGTGGTATAGACAATATAACACCTGATAAAACCTAATACACATACGACTGTTTTCTACCAATACTCTTCATGATAGATGAAAAAACAGATAAAATATATTTAAAGGCCATAAGAAAACATGGTATTTGGGCCTCTTATTTGTTTGCAGTAAATATACCAAAATAAGAGGACTCCTGGGAAGATCACGAGTAGCGAATCAGCTGGCTTAACGGCATACGATCGTAATCAACCATGTTTCTTTAAACCATCATGCCATTGGGATTTTCAAGGGGTTTCCATGTAGGGTTACAGATTTTATAATTTCCAGAAAAGCTGTTTGACTAATAGCTAAACTGACATGTTTAGTCACAAAAAAAAAAAATCTCAACAGCCTGTACCGAAAGCAGAATTAAAAAATGATTCAGATACGATTAGTTTCATACTACGGGCCACATCTTTCTAAAATTTCTCTCTTGCCTATATGCGGTAGAAAGGAATTTGCAGATTTAACGACAAAGCATATCCCAAGACGATGAGGGACAGATACATTTATAGCACCACACTGGAACCCAGTCGACAAACAACTCAACCCATCATATCACGGCAATTTCAGAATATCCCAAGACGGCCCCCAAGGTAGCGTTACAACAATTAGCCCTAGATCTCCACGTGCTGCCTCAGCTCCCTCAGATCACTTCAGTGCAAGCCAGTCCCCTGGAAACACTTCCCCTGTTAACATAATTAAGTTGGGGAAAAGGCACTGAAACTGACGCAATGAATCTATACCACATAGTGGGCCAGCAGCGTAAACAATCCCTACCTTCCCCATCCAGATACCAGCCATTAATACAAGGACTAGACTTCGGTTAGCTGTACTGTAACTCAAAAGTTCACGCTATTTGTTTACATGCTTACTGTCACGATCTCGGGCGAGCAGCGGCGATCGTGCGGGTTGGAGGGTAAGGAACAGGCAGCAGGCAGGAATACGGGGC
>JAODJX010000109.1:24060140-24075573 GCA_026776945.1 Isichthys henryi
GTACAATCGGGGAATCACAAGTGGGTAACCAGGGGGCGTGGCACACACGAGGATCGGAACGAGCAGGGCATGACACTTACGCTTCAGGAATGCTACACAACCTGTACCGGCTAAAACCAGGTTGTAGTGCATGTACCTGAAGGGGTAAGCATTCGAAAAAGGGCTAACAGCAATTAAACAAAATTCTGAGGTTCGAGGTTCTTGAAGGCACTTCTGGAGAACCTGTTCATGATGCTGCCACATATCAAAGAGACTAAACAGTAAAGAGCTTAGAATGATGCACCTATACAGTGCATGGCTGATACTCGGATTACCGTGTGGGATGAAATCCTGCAAGCAGAACAATTTTTTTTATCGTGTGATGATTAAACTAGCAGTTTCCCAGACGCCTGGTGCTAATATCAGCTCGGCCTGTTCTCCAAAGGGCCACATTCACGTCTGTGTATGTGTGGGCTGATGAGTATGCCTATGGAGATGGATAGCCACGGTGGAATAATTAACGGCCTGGCACAGGCCCTAAGATTGCGAACAGGAAGAAGTTGGTCTCCGGAGAATCTAGAAGGTAACCATAAGTCAACAGCGAAAAAACAAAAAAACAAGGCCTCTTCACCAGAGACTACAAATCAATTAGACTGATCCCTTTTAAAAATTTTCAAGAACAAAAATAATAATAAATAAAATTGTGCTGATCCTGCGGAATAAGGGCATTTGCATGCTGGTCCACAGTTGACCAGGGAAGACCTGAGAGCAGTAAAATGGTTCCCTGAGGGCTTTAAACTACATATGAGTTACAGTAGCATAATACAGACACAGTCAAACAAGATTTTAAAGGCAAGAAGGGCCTTAAAAGGTTTATACGTAACCTCACATCCTCTATTCATTAAATACACATATTTAAAGCATTAGGTGGTGAAATTACTTTATCAAAGGTTTTTTTGGGTTAAAAAAATCCCAGGCATGCAGAAATCTGACTTGACACAACAGAGCGTGTAACATTTCCACTTCAGCTGTTTTCCTGCAGGTGAACCAATTTAAACTGTACTGGGTCAGTCATCAAGGATCTCAGTATGGTAATAAATTTTGATCACATTTATAACACATCAAAACTTGCATTTCATCAGCATCTCACCAGGGAAAATGTAGCAATAAAGCCCCTGCCTTTTAATGTAAAAGCTATTTCATATGACTTCATAGGTCCGTCCAACTGAATTGGTACTTCCTGTTGAGGCACATAACCTGTACAAAACTACACTACAACAGGCTTTGAAGAAAGATCATTTGCATCTTTTTTACATAAGTTTGAGGGCAACAAAAAGGGTACATGCACATACCGACATACATACATAAGCACACACGGGTTTGTATTCATATCCATTCATTTCTATGGCCATAACCCTAATTCTAATTATGACAACCTAAAACCCTAACCAGACCTTAACCATAAGTAACTAATCAAAATATAATACTGTTTTTTTTTATTGCAGATTTTTTTTTTATTAAATTGAGTTTCCCCTTGTGAGGAACGAAAAGGTGGTCCCCACAACCTCAAAATAACAAATTTTTATCACATTGTGGGGACACTTGCTTCCCACAATGTAACATATGCATGACCGACACACACCTTTACCGGCATTCCCACAGTCCTCAGCAGACTTGCTTTTAGCTTAACCGCTAAAGATTTCTTTCATACACTTATGTTACACACAAAGGACAGAGAGCATCCCACATTATCTGTTGATTACTGTCTATGCTTCAGTAATGACAGCATGCAGTCCACAGCTCCAGACTGTCATATATGCCACCCATTCTTTCCTTTGTGTTTTTCTATACTATTTTTGTGTACATTTTTCCTATACCTAAGTCCACCTATACCTTTTGGGAGTTACCTCTGGTACTGAGTGTGTAATCCTCTGATGAAAGGACTGGGACAGGGTGCTGTGTACGCCTGGATCCTCCCAGTCAAATCAAAGATGTTTTAAGGCCTTTTTAATACCACTCAAAATGAAATTTAATGCCAACTTCATAACTATACTGGCAAAACTATGAAGAATATAATAGAAAAATCATTATTGCCTTTAAGTCTTAGAAAATCATTATTTACAGAATCTGAAAAAGGACTATAAAAATCAGTTTCTTTTCAGGTAGACATTTGTTGAAGCACTCTGGCTTGTTGTAGAAACGTGGGCTCTTAAGGCTTACATATCAAAAATAAATTATTTAAATTATTAAAATGAAATAGATGTCTATATGCAGTGCTTCATTGATATGTACTAAGTATGTACAATGTGTAAATATCTTTAATAACACCTGCCTGAAACGGATGTGCCATTTAGCCTACGGAATGTTTACAGTCCTTGAAATCAATTTCCCAAAATGCAGGAGAATTTAACACACAAACAAACCCATCTGTTTGAATACATATATTTAGTTGTCATTCTATCGCTTTCCTTCACCTGATCGTTTATGCCCGCGCTGCAGAAGAACAGATGGATTAGACAGACAGACAGACAGACAGACAGACAGACAGACAGATAGATAGTCAGTCAGTCAGTCACTGACTGGCAGGAGAAATGGTCCTATATAAATGTATAGTTGGTTTAAAATCAAATCTAAAATGCAATTCCATTACTTAAAAGTCAAATGGGAAGGCTTATTCAGTTGAATGTTATTACTGAGTGTATTAGTGGTTACTAAACAAGAAAACACATAGTGCTTTTGTTAATTTTTCATCCGGGTTAAAGTCCTGATATGGAAGTGAGAAAGAAACTCCCAGTCTGCTCAATTACAATTAAGAGCCATCGCCCACGTTTGGGTTTAATCACAGAGTTGTCAAAGGGTGCGATGGCAGAGTAAAGCGAGACCGGGGGGCAGGGACATAAAGGGTAGGCCATGCTGATTTCTGACGTCTCTGGTGTTCAAGCAGCACAGAGCCACTGTGGGGAGGTACGACCTCAAACAGGACTTGCGAGGGCATTGTTGGGAACGAAGACTTGACACAGTAAAAAGCTTTACTTTTCGCAGCTGAGTGTGAAGCAGCTGGGATGCTTTATAACTGTTACACAAAATAAGTCAGAAAACTGCACTGTGTACACGTTGAAGGATTATTTTGTGAGGCTAATGAGCATCATAATAATCTTCAGAAACTGTGTGGGCTGACAAAGAGGACTGTGTGACTTGGAAGTTTGAGATCTTGATGAAATCTGCATTAGGACTTGTGCTAATTACCATCATTATTATTCATTACCTTGACAGTTGCCCTTGTCATGAAATTACAGAACAGGACAGCACTTCAAGAACATGCATAACAATGAATGAGTGAATGACAGGAAGAAAAAAAAAAAGACAAAATTTCACAAAATGTTGTGAGGTGAAAGTGGTTTTAACTGTGGCCTGGGGACCTCCCAGATTCAAAGCCAGGGTTGGAAACTGCCACTGTTACCTTGAGAAAGGCAGTTTGTGCAGATGCCTGCAGCACAAGGTCAAATATATTTATAGGTTCAGGAGAAGTGTGTTATAAATACATAAAAGAATCTGCTATAGGCCTCTGCTGGACAAGCAGCATCACAATTAAATAACACTGCTGAGTTCTGAAGGGCAATTTCTTGACAGTATGTTACAAGGCTGCTATTTATTCATACTGGGGGTGCAAGACCCCACACACCCACATGCCCACTCTCATCCATATATGTGTCTCATGGAGAGTAAGATAGGGTAGGAAGAATTTCCCCATAGAGATCAATAAAGTATCACTATAAGATAGGGATGTGTATCTCCACTGAGGCCGAAGCAATACACATTTCAATGCACTGCCAATGGTCCAATACATTAAAGATATATATAAAGCAACTACTAATGCGATACAATATGACTCATCCCATTGCAATACAGTGCAATTCAACACAATGAGATTCAAAACGAATATGATGCTATACAACTCAATATGTTGCAGATACAGAAATAGAGTGGAGGAATCAATCTAAATATAAATTTGGTCAAATATTATTGGCCGGCATAGAGCCTTTACTAATAATTATATATTAATACATTAGTTTTTACCGATGCAAAGATGTTAGAAACAATGCAGTATTCAGTATTCATCCCAAATTGTATCTGGTGCACCCTTTTTTTTATATTTATTTTTTTAAATCGGGACAATGCATCTGAAACTTTATGCCGGTGCACTGAGGCGAATCTGTGAGTAGTTTCTCTGCTATGACAGATCACACAAGGGGAAAGAGAATGAAAAGAACAATTCCACAAGAATTTCAAGACAAGAATCAGTCTATTCATGTTTAAATTCAAGCACATTCACTATTTGTCTGTCTTAATCCAGAATATAATCTGGAATTTATAGATCATTAATTCCAGGACCTCTCCTGGAGCCGACACCTTATCATGGTGGAGGAGTTTGCGTGTTCCAATGATCCCAGGAGCTAAGTTGTCTGGGGCTTTATGCCCCTGGAAGGGTCACCCAAGGCAAACAGGTCCTGGGTGAGGAACCAGATGAAGTGCGGCTCATCAGACCCCTTATGATGAATACAAACATTCACGTTTTCCCTGGAGCCAGCCCTGGGGGTGGGGCTCGATGGCGAGTGCCTGGTGGCCAGGCCTGCACCCATGGGGCCTGGTCGGGCACAGTCCGAAGAAGGCACATGGATCCCCCCTCCAATGGGCTCACCACCTGTAGGAGGGGCCAAAGGGGTTGGGTGCAGTGTAAGTTGGGCAGTGGCCGAAGGCTGGGACCTTGGTGGTCCGATCCTCAGCTGCAGAAGCTAGCTCTAGGGACATGGAATGTCACCTCTCAGATGGGGAAGGAGCCTGAGCTGGTGCGTGAGGTTGTGAGGTTCTGACGATAGTTGGGCTCACCTCGACGCATGGCTTGGGCTCTGGAACAAGTATCCTTGAGGGGGGTTGGATCCTCTTCCACTCTGGAGTTGCAGAGGGTGGGCATACTTATTGCCCCCTAGCTGGGCGCCTGTACATTGGGGTTTACTGCAGTGGACGAGAGGGTAGACTCCCTTCGCCTTCAGGTGGGGGGATGGGTCCTGACTGTTGTTTGCGCTTATCTGCCAAAGGGCAGTTCAGAAAACCCAGCCTTTTTGGAGTCCTTGGAAGGGGTGTTGGAGAGCACTCCTCCTGGGGACTCTCTTGTTCTGCTGGGGGACTTCAGTGCTCATGTGGGCAATGACAGTGAGACCTGGAGGGGCGTGATTGGGAGGAACGGCCCCTTGACCTGAACCCAAGTGGTGTTTTGTTATTGGACTTCTGTGCTTGTTACAGATTGTCCATAATTGGCACCAGGACAACCTAGGCCGCAGTTTGATGATCGACTTTGTGGTCGTGTCATCGAACTTGCAGCTGCATATATTAGACACTCGGGTGACGAGAGGGGCGAAGCTGTCAACCAATCACTACCTGGTGGTGGGTTGGCTCCGCTGGTGGGGGCGGAAGCCGGTCAGACCTGGCAGACCCAAGCGAATAGTGCAGGTCTGCTGGGAACGTCTGGTGGAATCCCCTGTCAGAAGGAGTTTCAACTCCGGCAGAACTTCACCCATGTCCCAGGGGAGGCGGGGGACATTGAGTCCGAATGGGCTGTGTTCTGCGCCTCCATTGTGGAGGAGACTGACCGGTGCTGTGGCCGTAAGGTAGTCAGTGCCTGTTGCGGCGGCAATCCCCGAACCCGCTGGTGGACACCAGTAGTGAGGGATGCCGTCAAGCTGAAGAAGGAGTCCTATCGGGCCTTTTTAGCCTTTTTAGAAGGCAGGTGATGAGTACCGGTGGGCCAAACGGAATGGAGCTTCGGCGGTCGCTGAGGCAAAAACTTGGGTATGGGAGGAGTCTGGCGAGGCCATGGAAAACAACTTCCGGACAGCTTCGAGGAGATTCTGGTCCACCATCCGGTGGCTCAGGGTGGGAAAGCGGTGCAGTATCAACACTGTTTATGGTGGGGATGGGGCATTGCTCACCTCAGCTCGGCACGTTGGGAGTATTTCGAAGACTTCCTCAATCCCACCGACACACCTTCCATTGAGGAAGCAGAGTCTGGGGACATGGACTCTGGGGCAGAGGTCGCTTTGGTGGTTATAAAGCTCCTCGGTGGCTGGGCCCTGGGGGTGGATGAGATCCGCCCGGAGTTCCTCAAGGCTCTGGATGTTGCAGGGCTGTCTTGGTTGACACGCATCTGCAGCATCGCGTGGACATCGAGGACGGTACCTCTGGATTGGCAGACTGGGGTGGTGGTCCCCCTCTTCAAGAAGTGTTCCAACTATAATGGGATCACATTCCTCAACCTCCCTGGTAAAGTCTATTCAGGGGTGCTGGAGAGGGTCCATCGGATGGTCGAACCTCGGATTCAGGAGGAGCAGTGTGGTTTACGCTCTGGCCATGGAATAGTGGACCAGCTCTATACTCTCAGCAGGGTCCTGGAGGGTGCATGGGCGTTTGCCCAACCAGTCTACATGTGCTTTGTGGACTTGGAGAAGGCATTAGACCGCGTCCCTCGGGGAGTCCTGTGGGGAGTGCTCTGGGAGTATGGGGTGCCGGGCTACCTTATAAGGGCTGTTCGGTCCCTGTACGACCGGTGTCAGAGCTTGGTCCACATTGTCAGCAGTAAGTCGGACTTGTTTCCAGTGTGGGTTGGACTCCATCAGGGCTGCCCTTTATCAACAATTCTGTTCATAACTTTTATGGACAGAATTTCTAGGCGCAGCCAGGGTGTTGAGGGGGTCCGGTTTGGTGACCTCAGAATTAGGTCTCTGCTTTTTGCAGATGATGTGGTTCTGTTGGCCTCATCAGAACGTGACCTTCGGCTCTCACTGGAGCAGTTCACAGCTGAGTGTGAAGCAGCTGGGATGAAAATCAGCACCTCCAAATCCGAGACAATGGTCCTCAGCCAGAAAAGAGTGGAATGCTCTCTCCGGTTCAGGGGTCCTTCCTCGAGGGGAGAAGTTTAAGTATGTTGGGGTCTTGTTCATGAGTGAGGGAAGGATGGAGCGGGAGATCGACAGGCGGATTGGTGCGGCGTCAGCAGTGATGCGGGCGCTGCATCGGTCTGTCATAGTAAAGAAGGAGCTGAGCCAAAAGGCAAAGCACTCGATTTACCAGTTGTTCTACGTTCCTACCCTCACCGATGGTCATGAACTGTGGGTAGTGACCGAAAGAACAAGGTCGCGAATACATGCGGCTAAAATGGGTTTCCTCCTCAGGGTGACTGGGTTCTCCCTTAGAGATAGGGTGAAAAGCTCAGTCATTCGGGAGGGACTCAGAGTAGAGCCGCTGCTCCTCCGCATTGAGAGGAGCCAGATGAGGTGGCTCGGGCATCTGGTCAGGATGCCTGCTGGATGCTTCCCTGGTATGTCCCACTGGGTGGAGGCCCCGGGGAAGACCCAGGACATGCTGGAGAGACTATGTCTCCCGGCTGGCCTGGGAACGCCTCAGAGTTCCCTCAGAGGAGCTAGATGAAGTAGCCAGGGAGAGGGAAGTCTGGGTTTCCCGGCTTAGACTGCTGCCCCCGCAACCCAACCCGGAAAAGCAGTAGATGATGTATGGATGGATGCGTTAAAGCTATGTAACAACCCATAATAACTTCTGCTGCTCTGCAGGCATTATGCTTAATCAAACACCTTCCGCGACAGAAAACCAAATTCCATAAAACAGCTCTTATCCAGCTGTTCCATTCTGTTCACCTACAAATTTTAGCACCAGCAAGCTTATCCATTATTAGCAGTTGACACAAGGCTAAAAGGGATTTTAATTCTGGAAGAAGCTTACAGTAGATGACAAACCTTGTCCTGTCATCACTTTATTTTTCTGGCAATCATCCACTGACCTACTCCATGAAGCAAAACCTATAGCTAATTAAAGGTGAGCTTCCAACCTATGATAGATCATGTGATCAGTTACACCAGGATTTAGAGCTCAGAGAACATATAACTAGTAAATCACATTTTTTTCTGGGTATTATGGATATGAAAATATTTGTCAAAATCTTTTACCCTTAAATTTAATTCAGAGTAGGGCTGGGTGATATCATATTGATATTATATTGCACATGTGCATTAATCACCAGGGCTTCGGATGACAGGCAAAACATCTGGGTGAAAGCCAGTTTTGCGGTACCATACAAATATTTTTTTATGCCCACAATATGTTAAGCAGATTAGTATTACCACTAAAATATTGATATGTGTTTCGTGACACCCAAAAGTTAGTAATCTGTATAAACTTGCCATATATTTTTTATTTATATATTAATTAAATTCGGTTAGAGGGGCAGACCACATAATTCAGGGCGATATACACTGAAGTGGCGGCGAAGAAAGGAACAGCTCAGCAGCCACGACCTCTTTTAAAAGAGGAGATCTTCTGGATAGACAAGGTAAAAAGACATCGGTGGTGTGGCGGTACTTTTTTGCAGTTTAAAGTGTGACACGTTTATTAAACATAATGACATGCTGAATTTATACTGATTATTAACTGTTGGGCATCATACAATGCCTCGTTAATATTTTAGGTGTACTACAGCCCTAATTAAGGGTAAAATTGTTTTAACAAAAGTTATGGCTGAAGTGTAGCATGCATACTGTACAGTGTTGAACACAGAAACATTACTGTGATGTGGTGAAACTCCCAGGCTGTAATCTTCATCCCCTTGGTGTTGGGCCTTGTGCTGATTCCCACCAACTGCCCCACAAGGTAAGACAACTGCCAGGATTGAGCTGACTATCATAACCCTATGGGCCTTCATAAATGCACTCGAGAGCACTTTTCACTGCTCTAAAAAGGGTAAAGAAAGCAAAGCTACCCAGGAGTGGCTGTAAATGGACTGGCGTGGGCAGGAGTCAAGATGAGCAAAAAGCAGACAAAATCAAAACTGAGTCATAAATAAAGACATTTTAGACGATAAAGAGGACCTCAAGAAGATGTCTCAACTGGGAATCAGTAATCAAAATGCTATAACTTATATCGGAACTCAGGAGCTCGGTCCAAGCTGCAAAACTTTACACTTTTCTGGGTTTACCATGTGGTCAGAGAGTGTGTCCTTGGCAGGTAAATCATCAGCACCAGCGAGTGGGTACTCCACTAAATCTACAAAACAACTTCATAAACTGCAAAAACCTCACATTACAATTATTTCTGTAATTTCAGTTTTTCAATTTTTAAATTACTGACAATATTCTCCCTGAAATACAAAAATCCTGATTTTGCAGCCATGAGGGGTAAAGAAATATTTGTTGACGGAGACTCACACCTTTTGGTGAGAGAAAGAAATAGTTAAACAGATAAATGTTCACATTAACCACACTCAGGGCTCAATTAGAAAGGTTACTTCTTTCAGATGAGATGCATCTTGACAACAGCGAGGCAAAGCATTAGATGCAAGCATCTGTCACAGTTTGGGGTTGTCAAATTTCACTGCTGATGCCCTCCAGTCATCAGGTGAATCATCTCAGATAAAAGCTTAAGATTCAGATGGTGAATCATAAGCTCCACTCCTGGCATCATGTAAAAGATAACATTACAAAAAAGAAAAAAAAAAAACACCAATTGATATAAATATCTTTCTATTATAGCGAGAAAAGAACTGATGAGAGGTCTAGAAGCTCTGTGTGTCAAATTTTCACCTTACTGCGATTATAAATATCAAAATCAAAAAACACATACAGCCGTCAGAGTAATGCTATTCATGAAGCAGCATTGTGAAGAAGAGTTCCTGACCTGTTTTTGATAATGAGGTAAAAAAAGGACCCATTGTGAGTAGGGAGACACTGTGAAATAACAACATCACACAAACGGAAAGTAAAGGCAAAAAAAGGTAAAAACCGAAAGCTAGCCAAATTCTACGCTCCAGCTTGATACTGTTAATTTAGTTTTAGCGTGCCCCCCATCCCAGCTTAGGTTGATAAAATTATACAGAGTATGTGAGCCTGGGATATTAGGGAAAATGAGACTCGCTAACAGGACGCTGTGTACATTACATCTGTCCGCTCTGCAAATGATAAGCAAATGAGTCCACTAGTAGATGACCAATCACTGTGAAAGGAAGGACCATGCATGACCTGTGCTATTTATATAGCAAACAGTATTGGCTCTTTTTGAGTGTGAGAAATTTTCATTTAAGTTGACTGCAGTAATCCAGGCTGCATTACGTACTACAGCATGATGAAAAATACAAACTTAGGCAATCATTCCTGCAGAGGTCACCAAAAAGATTCCACGCGCGCAGTCAGAGACACTGCTCCGAATACAGCGTAATCTTCAGCAGACATCTGTGCAAAGTACGCCTGGTAATTGGGCTATTAGCTTTACATTTACTGCATCTGGGTACTGCAGCCATTGCAAAGTCAACAGGATGGATTTATAGAGGAAACTGGCCTGGCCACTTGCTGATTAGGGCTATCAGACTTTCAGTGGGCTAATTAACAAGATTAATCATATGCAAAATGTTTGATTACAGGTCATGCGTCTTATGCTTCTTAATTGCGAAGCACTTCAGTCTGTGCATTTACACTCAAGAAAAAGAGCTACTTATCAAATCGGCAGCAGACTATTTACTGCATTGTATCCTGTCCCATCAGCTATTAGGCCTACAGAAATACAGCGCGCATAAATTACACTGCTATACTGAAGATTTATTGGGAGGGGAGAGTTTTATTCATACTGAGAGAATTACAATAGTGCACAAGGTCTAATGTTAGTGACTAAGATTATCAACAAGAGTTATGATTTCTTGCTTGCAAATTAGAAACAAGAAACTCAAGGGATCAATATTCAGATAATTTTGCAAAGCATAATTCATGACTTGGCAACCTTGACAGTGTATCTTAGTCAGAAAAGCGAGGCAAAGTTAATAAAATAAATGCTTTTATGCTCCACTCTCCTGCTCACCTGTCATCAGAAAGGAACTTGCATTGCCTGACAAAGAAGCACTTCAAGCAGTGGCCATACATTTAAACGGTTTCTTAAAAGACTTTGATCACAGCAATTTACTGTTCCAACATAACATTGCTTGCTATGCATCTGGAGTCTGCAAGCAAAGTAGCATCACACCTTGGGTTCATTGGCATTGAATTTGTGTAGCCTGATGGGTTGGAAGTACAGCAAACAACATACAGAATTTCACTGCATATATGAAGATCACAAATAGATATTCCCGGTCCAGCACAAACTGTAGCTGAAGCTAATAAAGCTAAAACAGACATACATCTGTAGTATGTGCAATATTCAGAGAAAGCTTTTGGGGTGGCGGCAGTTACTCTACCTATGACATGGTTAATTCATTGAATCATATGCATCTGCAGGTTTCAGCAAATTTTTTTGCTGCATCCAGTTCTGTGACACACTCATTTGCCCTTATTGTTTTACTGACCGAATACCAAGAGCAAGCTCCACGTCTAGGCATGCCTCAGTTAGCCTTTGATGTTACATAATGATCAATACAGCGCAGAAGAAGCAGAAAGACTGTAATGGAATGGAATAAAGCTGTGAACTGGTTCTCCTCAAAGCTTTTTTAAAACAACATGCCGCAGCCTGTCGAATACCCAGCCGAACATGCACAGCCTAAAATCTTTAAATCCAATCTAGTCGCTGTAACGGTATGAAGACATTGATTTTTTTTTAAGAAATGTAAAGGAAAAAAAGGCTAACAGGGTGTGAAAGAAAGAAAGAAAGAAAGAAAGAAAGAAAGAAAGAAAGAAAGAAAGAAAGAAAGAGAAAAAAAAATAATTTTTGCATGAAGCCTACAATTACCTGAATGAATGCATCACCTGCCAATCGAGATGCTCAACTTCTCAATAAATAGCCTGTGTGCTAATCCATTTGGGCAACTTCATTAACTGTCCAAAAAAGCCATTTCCCAGCCTGTAGCATTAGCAAGATTCAATAAGACCAAGTAGCACCAGAACCTTGCCTTTCCTAGGTGTTGCATTATGAAAAAGCAGAATCTGCATACATACATACATAAAGACGATGTGCATTTCATTGCAGTAAGTAAAGGTCAAACAACCTCGCCTGAAAAGAGAAACACTAAGAGGAATCCAGACTCCCATCTCATTTGGCATACAGAGAAATGTTTACCACTGAAAGACACAGATAATTTTTCCAGCCTCACACCTCCAACACAGCAAAACAGCACGCCCCAAACTTTGTAAAAATTCTATAATTGTCATTTTAATATCATTTTCATATGTATCGACATGGAAACAATACCTTCAGCTGAAATGTATAGCGCACAGCTGCAAATCTGCTTCTTCTCATAAAAATGGTTTTTAAGACACAGAGGAACAAAAAATGGAACAGAGGCCACCAAACCTGCATAGACCCAGGTGGACAAAAAAAAAAAACACTGAAAGTGGTCAATTAGAGCCGCCACTCAAACTGCACTGGGAGTCCTTGGGACAGGGAAGAAAACCCAGGTCAGCTCACAGTAGAGCTGCAAATTCGACATGGGCCCAACTGCATCCTTATTTGGCTCCTTTCATTTTGTAAGTAGTTCCTCGCAGACAGGAGAGCGTTGTTTCAGAGCACATTTCAGCATGCTCCCCTAAGGGCAACGACCTACAGAAGTGAGCCATGAACTGACTGGAAACCCTACAAGATTCCAGCACAGGGAACAGAGATGGTATCTTGTCCTTTTCCTTCTTTCATAAAGAATCATCTGAATCCCACTGCGATGCACTGCCTTCTATCACTGTAACTCTAATAAGTTTAATCACACATTTAACATTTGTTAAAAGATTTCACACCCCTCCCCCCGTTTTCCACTTCAACTACTCTCTTCTATGAATTTCTGCTCAATAAACAGTAAACTAATGCGGGTCTTTGAGTATATATTGGAATTTTTTATCATAAAAAGTAACTGCTTAGTAGTTTTATAAAACACGTTGAACAGTCTTGGGCAGGGCTACATACAGTACTGCAGGAGCGATGCAGGTATGGTGAGGCTGGCAGTCCTCACAGCTGTGCCTTTGCTAACGCACGTGCACCTGTAGATGTGTGTGTGTGCACATTTTCAACACAGTGATAAATCAGAGCATCTTCTTAACAGGAAGCTCCCATCTTGAAGACAACAGTGTCTCAGCAACAAGAGCATATATCATATTATACACGGTGTACATGACAAGGTACTGTAGCACAAGTGACAGTGAAAACGACGTCTTCTGACTGACTTTTCCTCAAGCTGCGCGAGCTTCTGAGCTCAGAGTGTAATGGAGAACAAAAAGCATATCTTGTAAGCAAAGCAGTCGACGTGCCGTATCTATCAGCCATGATGTTTCTCAAATAGAGGACACTGTTTGCTGATTCCAGCTCTCTAAAAACAGCAAGAGAAGCAAACCCCCCCTGCACACCATCAAATCCCAGTTAGGGGAGAACACAGAATCACCCTCTATCTACTTGCTCAATGTGGATTCCAGCAGCTTTGGATCCACCGGGAACTGAAAAATGAAGGATAAAAAATAAAAAAAAAAAATAGAAATATTTTTCCTGGTTGGACCTATCACTGCAGTAGCATTTCCATTCCTTCCAGCAGAAACTGGATTTCATTTGCTCTCAATTTTTATAACAGGGTACCTTCTACCCCCAGTTGATTATGACATCCAATATACATTTTCACATTATGTCCCAAGCGGTGAAGGAAACTGAAGCAAATTACCAGTGTTGTGCATCTATGCTACCTTGCTTTACTTTTACTGTACATTTGCGATATGCTGACAGATTTGAATTAGTCCATGTTGGTAACTTAGTCTACTATCATAAAAATGCAGTGGCCATTCGTGAGCTAGGGGCGGCCACAGGGGAGAGAAAAGGCAGTTTGAATTTGAACAGCGTGCGGGGGGGGGGGGGGGGGACAAAAGGTGTTTTATTAATAGCAGGATTAAACATAAAACAGGACAAGGCTCACAACACCAAAAATAACAGTGATGCCACAACCAAAAAGAAAATAACCTGAAAATGGAGCCAACACAAAGTGAATGGAAGTTCTCAATGAAAATGTTCATTTTTGTCTTTTTACTTGACAGGTCTTGACAGTTTAGAATAACCTCTGTTAGAGCACAACCTATTTAACATACTTTATGCAATATATAGTTATTTAATTTATTGTTATTTATTTGTTTGTGGCAGACTGTCATCACTGCCTTCTGCTCTTAGCTTCCTGGGATGAATTACACCTTAGGTTATTCAAATATATATACTTTTCTGTTAGATAATGAATTTTGGAAGATCTCATTGAAAAAAAATTCTAAAAGCATAGTCAAGAAGAATACAAATAAACACTCAAACCTAAGTGCCCAGCTAAAGTATTAGCTGTTGAGAGATGCTACTCTAAGGTCAACAACCATAAAAGATCAAGAAACCTCAGTGGTTAAGATGGGAAGAACCATGGATGAATCAACGGTACCCAAAACACTTCACAAAAGAAGCCAATATGGCCGACTGGCAATTTGAAAGACACTGCAAAAAGCAAGCCATCTCAAAGCGGTGGTATTTACAACAAAGCACCTGGATAATGCAGTAAGGGTGCCGTGGTCAGATGACACCCAACTTTTGGTCTAAATGCTACGTTGGGGCACAGATCCAGCGTAACACCATGACAATGCTTCTGCTCAGCAGAGACTGAAAAGCCTGAGGAAAATGGAACCTGGACAAGCAAATATGAGAGCAAAGCACAAGCAAAGAGAGAATGAACCATTTCTTTTTGGACTAAATGGTGGAAAAAAATCTTTTGTAGCAGGTCAATGCGCTGCAGCACAAGGCCAAAACTTCACCAAAACGGCATACAAGTAAATGGCACAAAATTCCTAATATGAATCTTATTGAAATGCTGCAGACTGATTGTGCTGTTAATATATGACCCTCAAAAACAACATACAGGTACTGTAGGTAAGGTCACCATAAAATACGGTACATACACTAGACAAGAATCTCTTAAGTGTTAAGGTTGAAAATACTTGTAGTAATTATACATATCTGTTTCAGTCACATTTTTCATGGCAGCAATTGAAAATAAAGTATACATAATTAAAATATTACATAATTTTATGTGGTCCTTCCCAGAATTTGAACAGGCCTGAACATTTTTGTAAGTCACTGTATATTTTAATAAGCAGATTACAAAAAAATAAATATTTGGGTGACTGATACAGTCGTATATTATTCCATAATAGCTTGAACAACTTTAGTAAATAAGGATAGATGTCTAATACAGGTTTTGATACATATCTTCCTCGAACACCACAGAAAAACCAAAAAAGACCATTTTCTAAAAGGATATTTGAGGTATTTGGGTCGCAGAGCTATGACTGAAGCCTAGAAACATGTTAACATGTTCTGCCCTGAGGTTCATGAGAAGAGGCTGGCTCCTTTGGCAACGTTCATATATATATATATATATATATATATATTCCTAGTATTGTCAATTTACATAACAGCAATT
>JAODJX010000109.1:24075768-24119794 GCA_026776945.1 Isichthys henryi
CAGAATCTCATCCACACCAGTATTTAACTAATTCTTAAAATAGACGCATGGGTATTTTGTCACTAGGGCATAATGCAATAGAACAGTTAACACTTTTTCCAATGTAATTAAAAGGACACTACAAAAGCATTGTTCGACTAACGCTTAAGCAGTTTACGTCTTTACAAAATCAATGTTAAAAAAAAAATCTAACTCAATCTCAGAATTGAAAAGAAACAGTACAGATTTACACGACAAGGGTAACCCTTCAAAACACGCAGCTCTTGCATCAGCAATTGTCTAGCGAATATAACGACAGTGGGCAACACACTCCCACAGCTACAATGCTAAAAAGTAGCCATCTACAAAAATAAAATTGGCCTTGCCAAAAATGATCTCACCTGCTTCTCCCCGATGGACGAGGGCCAGTCCCCAGGAACTGGCAGTGTCTCCTCTGGCTTGGACACTCCGTGAACATCGGCGTCAGCCAGGAAGGATGGTGCACAGTGGCAGTATTTATTCTGCTCTGCTGTGAGCAATGCTAATTGAACTTACTCTATACTCTATCCAGGTCACCATAAAGCAAGTAGTTCACAAATTGGATTTTCCCCCCTAATATCAGAAGGGTTCATAGAAGTAGAAAAGCAGCACGTCACCTCGGTATTAATTCATTGACCCAAGCTTCTGCTTCTCACTAGTCTCTTGCTTGGTTAGGATGTGTGGGTATCTTCATATCTTCATATAAAGTCATGTTGTCTTTGCAAGCAACTGTATTGAGTAAGTCACACAGCTGCAATAAATCTTGGTGCTACATCATGTTACCTTATTTTCCATAAGTTTCCGGTGAAAACTTTTTGATGCTGGAGTAAGGAGAGGTCTGTAGTTCATACTTGGGGAGGGGGGGATGCATAAATTGCACACCACTGAGTTAATGGCAAGAGGGAGAGCAAAGCCTTTTAAATGCTGCTGCTGGCATACAGCATGTCGTTTGGCAGGGCTGCCAAAGGCTCTCTTGCTAATAATTTAGGGTCTGACTAATTAATGTATGGCATCAGAGACTGGTTTGACAGTCCAGCTGGATGGCCTTTCTGTCATAAAAGGTGCCAGAACATTAACCTGAGGTCTCATGATGGGGAGGGAGGTAGGGGGAGGAGGTGAGGAAGAAAAAAAAACCAAAATCTACCCTGTCATAACAGCAAATGTGGAGGATCAAGGTTACAATAGCAATGTGCCTCCTGGTAAATGATGGGTCACAGTCCAATTAGCTGGACTATGACAGCACCTGACGCCATGGGCACGAAACGTCGACCAACAGCCCAGCATCATTAACCCTATCCTACAAAACAAAAACACAGACATGTGCCTGCTATGATATCCAGCCTATGTACTGTACACGTATATATCCATTTAATTATCATCCCTGGAGTACTGTCATCACATTTCAAACTGCTCAAAGGCCAAAAATGCTGCATTTTAATATACTATTTATTTTGCCGTTTCTACCCTCAAACAACTGAAACACACACATACGTAACGGAGGGGAAAAAAAACCTTCTGCAAAATGCCTTTCAAGGTAGCTTCCTTTACAGGGCTGTTTTCCCAGGTAACATGGTCACGGAATTCCATTACTGCCGATGCTCAAGTCTTATATTTTTATTTGACTGCAAGGCTAACCCGAAGTGGAAACTTAATGATATTCCGTTACCAGCCATCTGCTGCCTTCAGTGGGGCCACACAGACTTCCATTGTGTATGGAACCCTGTTACTGAACTATCTTTGCAGAGTTGGAGAGGGACCCAGGTTACTCCAATTCACTGTCCCATTCCCAGCTGACCACAACTAACCCCATACATGTAAAACGTTGTCTTATTACAGCAAGGCATGCAACTTTGTGATATTACATGACTTTGCTCCCATGAAAATCCTTTCTGATAAATGAAAGTGATGTTTGGAGGGCTGATAAAAGCCATGAGGGGTGTGAATGGGTTGGGGGGGGGGGTGCATGCAGCAATAATTGTTCAGATGTTCTCTACTCACTTTAACACAAAAGGCAACGGAGCCATATTTAGGCTACAAGGTTAGAATTTTCTTTTAGTATAATCCAATGGCTATATGTGAAAAAAATGCAGCTAGCATGGAGAACAATGCCAAGACAATACCCAGGGGAGACCGCATCTTACAGCCAGCCATGCTGTGTCCGTATGTAACGGCGCTATGCCATCCCGAGTGGAAGAAATAAGTGCTTTTCTGTCATACCTGGTCCACAAGGCTGGGGGCAGATTGCGAGGCTATGTGCTCTAAATGTAATTGCGCCAGAGGTTTAACAGCTTAGGATGCAAATAAACATCTGAGCATCGTAATGGGCCTGCAGACACTTGGAATACGGTTATTCACATTAGAAGTACAAACAACACAACACTCAGTCTTAAATCTCTCTTAGTGAGATATGAAACAGGGCTGGAGTCACCTAATACGCCTTCCTTAGCAACAGCAAAGCGGAACTGCACTTACAACATGCTGGCAGCTTAGCCTGTGCTAACCTCATTCAGATCGGATGAAATTAGACTTATTCAGGATCAATAACACTGGAACAACAATAAGATGCATTCAGTTGCAAAGAGCCACAAATAGCAATCAGTGCATGCATCCGGCCACGTGCTTGCAGTAACATGAGCAGTCACTTGTTCTAAAGCAGATACATTCTTTTAGTTGTCAAAAAGCACACTAGTATGTATATGTCAGACACCAATCACGAAAGGTATGCCAGGAGTCAGAGCAGGGTCAACGCAAGAGGACGTGCAGATGATGCAACAACAGATGAAGTCAATACAAACGGTGCGTGGACATTTTCCAGATTAAATGTGGCACTGAGGTTGCACCTGTCATCAGCCACCCCTGACAGGAGCACGGTGGGCATTAGGGCTACATTCCACCGAGGGGTGAAGATGAAGCTACTGACATGCACGGGTAAGACAACTCCCATCACAAACGTAGATAAAGAATTTTACGAAGAATATGCTCGGGAGAACAAGAGAAGCTGCAGGGGATGGACACGTGACTGGTGGTCTCCTCTAGTATTTAACTTCTCATCAAATCTTAAAGTGCTACAGTAAATATCCCAGTGCACTACGAACATGCACACCTGCTAATCAAATAAATACTGTATGAAACGGGCCTCTCATCTTCTGCCTATCCCAGCGACTGGAAAGGTGGGCTTGGGATCCTAGATCCAGCTGTGGGGCGCAGTTACGCAGAACCCGAAATCCTGCCCCTGGAAAGCGGCGGGCAGGGGGCTGAAATGGGCCGGAATTAAAGCCGTTCTTTGCGATTCCACCAGTCCTCCTCAGATCCATCTCCACAGTCAGGGAGGGAGGGAATGGCAGGAGATGGGGCACCCAGGGCAAGATCACCCAGCCCATCTGTCTAACAGTTCATTTTGGGGAGTGAAATGCTTCCAGCTAATTTGTCAGGAAATTGGATTGGGGAGGGGGGTGGGAGGGAGAGAAAATGGCAGAAATGGAGAGATCCAAAGTCGTTTTTGTCTGATCACCCCACCCTCTGCTGGATAACAGAAAAACCAAAAGATAACAGGGAATGTGCCCGTAGGATCAGTACCAAGCAGCTTCTAGAAAGCCTGAAATAGGAACTCACCTTAAAAAAGGTCGACGTTTATCAACGAATGGAAGAACGTGTACTTGGCATGGATGGTTCTGTGATGGCATATGTAAGAACAGTGCATCGGGACCAAGGCCTTTCATCAGTTCCAAGATGCAGCCCCGATTATTTTTAATAATGGTCACAATATGAAGAACAGAGCAATAACGTGCATAACTGACAGGGAAGCCGCTGGTGGTGCCTCTTCAGGGATCAGGCACCAGGTCCCTCTCCCTTTACATCTCCTCTCTCCTGAGCTCCAGGCCCTTCATTCACATGCTTCAACTTACTGCCTCCCATCATTGTGTTTCAGGATTACTTGTAACAGTATAATTTTTTTTAAGTAAAATTCTCTTCTTGTACATTGAAGAGAACAGAGGCGACGGATGTGAAACATTAAAATGCCGCCACAAAAAGCCACAGGAGTCCAATCTGCCTGTATTATGTTCTGCCTCAGAAGCTTTTTAAAGTTTCAGCTAGACGGACCAAAACACATTATTATCCGAAGGTGGGAAACAACCAGGGGTTCCTTTTAAAGAATGTGCCCATCTATTTCACTAAGTATTAAGGCACTGACGACTAAGATCAAGTAAGAAAATGGACGAAACAGGACGAAGGTACCTGATCACCAGCTTTAGCAAGTTACAAGGCTGCGGTTCTTTCAGGGACAACTGACTTCATCACCACTGCCACCCAAATATCCCAGCTCAGAATTCAATATCCAACTGGCAACTGTTTTGTGGACCAGTTTTATTTATTCGGCAGAGTGGACTCGTGATCAAGAATAAATAGCGTCAATTTATTAGCAGATGGGGCATTACAGCTTAAAGGGCCTCCCTGGTGAAAGGCAAACTTGTCTCAAGCAGCGTCTGCCAGCCTCAATCCCAGTGCCACCTTACGGAGCAGCCTGGGAGTAGAAAGACAACCACGCTGTAAGAATTTAATGAGGATATCCTTCAATCCCCAGCATCTGACTCTGTGACAGGCTGCTTCTTGCCATGTGGTTATTTTATGCTTGGGAAACAAAGTGGGTACCCACACAGAAGCTAGCCCAGTGGGATACAGCTCGTGCAAGCGCTCAGAGTAGAGTACCCAGGGACACAATCTGTGGGAATTTCTCCCTCCCCAACAGGGCCAACAAAGGAAAAAAAAAAAAATCAGATTTTTAAACATTGCTCTAGTTCTGGATTTGACCCAAAGTGATATCAACCAGCAAATCCAAGAGAGCAGGAAAACAACAAAGACTAGGAATTGGATTTATCCTGCTAGCTAAAGCCATGCGTCGCCAAACCACAGAGAAGCACTTTTTGAAAGCTGTGAGAAGCACATGCGACACTGAAGTCCTTGGGTTTTGTGACGTAAATTATTCGGCTGAAGGTGACATAGCTAAATGAGAAGATGTAGTTAGCTAAAACTGAGAACTAAGATGAACGTCATCCTTATCTTCAGGGACGCAGCTGAATGACGGAGAATGTCAGCCAGACAGGGGTTACAAGGCATTAAAAACTTCAGGTAGCTTAGCCAATGATAAAACAGTTGATTAAATGTGAAATTTAACCAAATAAATCAACAGAAAAATACTCCTTGAAACATACTGTGCTAAACATTACTGACTATGAACCAGCAGCGTAAAGTAACTATAGACAATCCTACGATGCTTTTATCTATTAATTCAAAATACTGTCCAGTTCATGCTATTGTTTATAATACTCCCTCTGGTGGTGTGCACGCACTTTAACTATCATGTGCAAATGATCCCAGCTTTCGAAATCTTCCATTTATAAAAATTGAATCTTTTAGTTTACCGTCATAAGGTTCTGGTTTCAGCCCTAACAGATCAATGCAGACACAAACACCCAAAAATTAGCATGACACTAAGCTGTGAAAATTGTTTAGATGCAAAGAATCAAGGTAATATCAACAGCAGGAAGTGTAACAAATGCTAGAGGGAAAAAAAAAACATATTTCGGCATTGAGCAACTTGTCCTGTGATCATGAGCTTTTGTTTTCTGACAGACAAACAGTAAGTGCCAGGTGTAACCTATATTAATATTGAAATATTGATTACCAGTTGAAGACATATTTTTTCCATGTTATAAATTAAATTATTTAATTAGAATAAAAAAAAACATGGGAGAGATTTATCTTACACTCTGTGATAAACACTCATTTATTAATGAAAAGTATAATTGTTTTAACTATTCTGCAGCATTTTTGGAACGAAACAGGAAAACAGATCAAAACTTTGCAATCAGATACTTCAAAGAATCTTTTTACTAGATACCAAATATTACGAGGTATCTATGTGAACAGTACAAACCTGGAGAACCAGCACAAACTGAGTACTCACCCCAATCTCTACTCTTTTCACCAAAATAATACTTCAGGCTAAACAATTTTAAACATGTCAAAATCGTAATACAATCTAAAAAAATACCAAAAATGTTTATTTTCCATTCACGATGTGAAAACTTTCTAAAAGACATTGTTAAATATACGGGACTGTGCCAGGTATAAGCCTATCCTTGTGATTGATGAGAGCCTTTTTTTCCATTATTGAATTTTGGGAAATTTGTCTCTCAGATTTGTGGCACTGTATGTTCATTGCAATGGTTTTCAGGAACATAAAAACACACTACAAGGTACCAAGACTTGCTGATAATAAAATTAAACATTTCATATTTTTTTGTTAAGGTGGGGTTTAGAGGTAATTTCACCTGTAACTTTCTAATTGCCTGTAATGACTCCTACATTTCACATACAAAAATGACATAACACTGAGACTGCTTACAGCTTATGGTCTCCTTTTAGACACAGGGAGGGCACATTGATGAATCCAACCATCCATCCATTTTCTGTAACCACTTGTGCTATTCAGGGTCATGGGGGACCCGAAGCCTATCCCAGAGGCTACAAGAAGCAAGGCAGGGAACAACCCAGGATGATATGCTAAGCCATCACGGGACACACTCGTGCCAATCACTCACACATGCAATCCTACAAGCAATTTTTTACTCCAATTCACCTTAGCATGTTTTTGGACTGGAGTACCCAGAGGAAACCCCATGACAATATGTGCCTTGTTTCCACCAACATGATGCCGGTGCTGGACTTTTTCCAAATTCGGAACTAGTTCCACACGTTTCCACTGCAAAAAAACTTGCTCTGAGCCAGAGAAAACGGCTCCAGTATGTCACTATAGAAAAGCCACATAATTTGGCACCATAACATCACCGAAAGTGGGACAGAGTATCACGTCCAAACCTACCGCATAACTGGAAAATTCAATCCATAACCAGCATAGTTTCGTTTGATATCGCCAGTGCCGCCCGTCAAACAACTTGCCAGCTTATTAGCAGAATAATGTTACGAAAAATCAATCTGCTGGCCAATTAATAATAATAGTAATAAAAAAGTACAATTATGTTGCAAATAAATAAAATATTGCAGTCTGCAAAGTTCAGTTTTTAGCATTATTGGGTGATCCTTAAAAGCAAAGCAGTAAAACAGTGAGCGAGAATAAACTAAAGCACACAAACAGGGGAGTCTTTACGGGGACAAAATGTTGTAAAATAGCTCAAAATTGTATGGACTGTATTTGCTGAAAATAAGATATTTTTCATGTAATATTAACTTGCACTAAAACACTAAAAACACTAAAATTCATATAAATAATGCAGCGTTGCATTGTTTTTTATTCTGTGAAAAACGAAAGATTGATCTACTGGACGGATGTAATAATAAATCATAAATGTGTCGCAGGTCAAATAAATAAGATATGAGGCGGACTGCAAAGTTCAGTTCTTAGCAGACTTTTATTCTGCAATTCTTTAAAACCCAGCGGTAAAACAGCGAGCGAGAATAAACTCACACATACAGATGGATACAGCCTTTACGGATACAAAACTGGATGCAGGCAATAGAGACAGCGCCACAAGTCATACTTTGAATTTTCTTTTTCGATTCGGCAACTTATAAAAACTTGTAAAATCCAAAACAGACTGAAAAAAACGAAATACAGATTAACCTTTACTTCACTTTCACTTCTGCCTACGTAACATTTCTGTTCTGTTCCTTTTCAAAACCAGTGGAAACGCGTGCAGGTTCTCAAAAGGTACCAAGTGAGAACCAGCCCAGCACCGGCACTGTGTTGGTGGAAATGAGGCAATGGGATGAACTCCATACACATGGGACCCTGGCCGAGACTCAAGTCCAGGTTCCCGAGGTGTGAGGCAACAGTGCTAACCACTGCACCACCATGCCACCCCAGAATCCAAAAATTAATATTTTATAATGAGAACCAGTCTATTACATTACATTTAATGCATCAGTGCTACTACTTTGTAAATTTCAGCCATTCACCTTGTCTCTCTGTACCCATGTCAAAAAAAGAATCAAAAAACATGGGAAGAGGAACAATAAATTTCTGCTTGCATTAACTTTGTGATCACTCAATCTCTGAATTAGCATAGCGTTGCTTTCTTCTACATTATTAGTGCACCATGAGAAAGGCAGGAGAATCACGAATGCGTAACAAATACCCTTTGTTCCACAAGTGGTCCTTGAAATGCTCTCAGCGCATGTTTTCATTCTGCACGGCTCACTTTTGCTGTTGTGTATCTGAAGGGGACAGTGTTGGGTGTGGGCTGCACCCCACTTCAATGTTTAAAAAGTTCTATATTGATACTGTAATCGTTTCTCTCTTGTAGCACTGACATATCTAATGGAAAATATAGAAAGGATGCAGGGGGTAGTTCTGAATTCTGATTCATATGTATTCTCTGGATGGTCTTTTAATTTTTCCTTTTTCTTTTTCGTTAACAGCAGTTTCAACTTCCATTCCAGGAGGGCTTGGAAGTGTCCATCCCAGGTCTGAAAACCCTGCTGGTAGATAAGTAAACTGCAGCAGCCTGATACACGGCAAAAAAAAAATACAATATAAATTCCTGGCATACATGATATACTGAGAGAAACTGGGGCTGTGGTAGTACGGAGAACGGGGTCCATGCAGGTAGCTGCAAATTAGGCTTTTGTGCATTGGAGGAGAAATCAGACCTGTGGCCACATATCAGTGAACAGGTGTAATTCTAAGACTGAATAACCTGAAGAGCCTTGACAGCCAAACAAAGATACTGAGAAAGAATGGGGGTAGCTGCACTGTACAAAGTCACAGCAGTATTTCTATAATATGCTCAGAGAAGGGAAAAGCCAGCATAAAATAATCAAAAGGAAAAAAAATTAATTTACAAAACTGCCAGCAAAACAAAGATCATTGTTTTAGCTACTAATACACGTTCGTGTACTTTATGAAATATATCGACGACCCTATTAAATACAAATAGTTCATAGCATCAAAATACAGAACAAAATTGCTTATAGGCCAATACAAAGCTTCTTTGATTGAGAGTTTTTGCTATCCTACTACACCTTGTTTACAAGGCAGACAAAAGAAAATATTGACTTTGTATTTACTGACATTACTACTGTAGTCTTATACAATCCTTGGTTTTTGTGATCTCCAAGACAGCACGTCCCACACACACAGGAGTTAAAATGGGTCGCCTTGCACAATATATGATCCACAGTGTTTTTCTGACAGCAATCAAAAGTCGGGAATCTGAATTTGTACAGTTTCCAGTCACAGGCAACTTGTAGCTACAAGGGGAAGACTGATGTTCGCATAAGTCCTTTGACATTCGTTCCTCGTGCAGGTCCTACAAGTTGGCATCCCGATAATCTCTGCACCTGACTGAGCCCACCAGCTACAACAATGTCAATGTCAGGCAGCAACACAGGAAAGTCCTTGACTGTTATAACCTCTGTCCTTCTATTGACACCATCATGTACCTGGGGCATAAATCACTGGTGTAATGAAGCCCACGCGGGCTGCAGGCATGGCTGCGCCTGGCAGCCGCAACATATCGTGGGGCAGTAAAGTGCCCCCATGTGCTCCCTCTGATTTGATTCATCGCTCCTCTGCTATGCTGCAGGATCAGAAGAGGATGAAAGACGGAGATGGCTGACTGAAAGGTCAGGAAACAAATTCAATACTCAGAAGCATGGCAGGTCTCTTGATGCCGAACCGCCCTCTCCTAGAAGCACCCTAAACTCGTGTCCCTTGCACAATCAAGTTAACACACTAGGAAAATGTCTGATCTCAGGATCAAATGATGCACTGCATATGAGAAGGTTGAATTTTAAAACTGCATCTGAATGATGCAGTAATATGTGAAAAATATCGTATCACCCTGGTTTCATTCTAAGTTCTTTGAAGTAAATGTGGTATTTTAAGTGACACACATATACATATAAATGACACAATAAAAGATGTATTGAATATTTTAAACTTCGCACGAGAGCATAATATGTATAATTTTTACATTTGTTTTAAATGGCTGACTTTTAAAGAACATTGAATATCTGCAGAGTATATTGTCTCACCCTTGGCCCATTCTTTCAGGTAATATAATTTCCTAGAATCTAGCATGGATTTAGAAATCAATGAGAAGAACATAAAAGGTATAATGCTTACTCCTCAAAACAGATAAAATCTGACCAGTTCTGTATCACAAAATATAACGAGATATCACAAAACAGAATTTTACAGTAAAAAGCAAGTCACGCTGCAGTGACAGACTTTTAGAATATTCCCTGTTTTAAAATGTGACAACATTTGACTGAACGAGAAAGCTATTTTAAGAAAAATTCAGCTGGTAAAAGTTACACTCATTGCATACTGTATAACACTATAATTATTAAGCAAAATTCAGATCTTCTCATACAACAAATGAACTGCAATAACAAGCAAATCATAAGGCAAATGCCTTACTGTGTGAAGTTCAGCGTGGAAGGTCTTAACCCACCAGATTTGTCTTGTCACTGCCCTAATTTTACCTGAAGTCTTTCAACAGGTGTGTGACACACACACAGACACACTAATATATATATATATATATATATATATATATATATATCTCCATCCTCAAGGTATATTTCAATACTTTAATCAAGGTCACCCTAATTTATTTCATGCCTCGATACCATTAACCATATCCAGCCATCAGTTTTCTTCTTCCAGTCATCTCTGTACTTACAAATTACAGGCAGACGTGCATATTCCGTTTCTCTAATACTCCGGAGTTCGCGATTTCCTCCGCAAGCGTCCCTATTCTTCCGACGAAATACAAGACGTGGGGAGGCGAACACAATCACCATTGCAACATAATCGCGACTCATCGCGCATCATCTACTCGGGATTCTGCTACAAAAAGCACTGCGCCAAAACAAATGAATTCATTGAGGTTTTTTGGCATCGAAAGGTCCGGAACACGAGCAAGAAAACGGTATTTGATATTATAAAACTGACACCTAAAACAATGTGAATATCTGCGCACCTGAAAGGTTCAAGTCGAACCCACATTTACTTGTCTTTTGTCTACATTTTTAGACGATGTTTATATGAATTTCGCTATCATACGTCACTTTCATGTAAATAACATGCATATTACACGCTACTTCAAAATGACATTAGAAGCATCGCTGTCACCACTTATGTAATATCTGGCGTAACTGTTATTTGCGTTTTAACTGTCAAAGAATATTTCATAAATTCTTTCTTATGAAACATATGATAAATACAGCCTACCAAGGAAAACTACATCGTTATCTTAAACATTTCACCAACTAATTAATGCTTAGACATGGATTTTAAATTAATTAACGGAGCCAGTGTGATTATTGTCATTAGCAGTATACGATCTAAAATTTATCATAAATCATAAAATTACTAAAATTTTCTTTTCAGTTAGACAAGCAGTTATCTAAAGTCACCATTTTAGTGAACAGATTTGGTTCAAGTATGTTATTAATAATATTAAACGATTGACGAATAGCTTTATTATGTTAATTGAATTTTAAAATGTCGTGTTGTGAACTATTTCAGTTTAATGGGACATTTAAAATGAATTATACTGCAGCCTTGGGTAATATAACTGTAAATCACAAAACTTACCAGGATGAGATTCGGCCCTGAGGAGCACGAAAGATGAGAAAATTAAAGAGGAGATCCACCAACACGATTCCAGTAGTCTCCGCATGTCACAATACTCATCGAGAGTGAAAGGCAACAGCTGACAAAGTGTAAAAAAATTACTAGATAAAGGAAATTTTAAAAATCAAAACAAGTAAACACGTGTCAGTGTAATGAACTTTGTTACAAGCTTCGGTTTTGTTAAATATTTTAAATATCACCGGCAGATGAACAAGTTTTCTTCTCAAAATCTCCCTAATGCAAGCAGTTCCTTCAAATTCGGAGATTAAATGTCAGGCACGATCGTGCATACAGCCCTTTCAGTTCGTTTAGCGAGGATGCAGAGGACAGATCTCTGCTTAGCTGTGTTCGTCTATGCAGGACGGAGATGCAGCGCTTCTTGCAATAACAGAAAGGGAATTGTTAGAGCTGCGCTGGAAGCTTCCCATTCTTCCATCCAGGAAGTAACTAACATGTGAGCCCGGGTCTGGCAGCGACTTTAAAAATCCTAGATGAAGGGGAGGGGAGGGGATGGAGAATCGGAGCGCATCCCCGGGATCCTAGCGCCGAAGGATGATGATAGCCGCACGCTGCTGCGTGTACACGCGCGGTATTTAATTTTTACAGCTATGTAGAGAATCTATAACTGAAATGTATTACGTATTAATAGCTATAAATAACAATTATAACTAAACATAAGGTTTGGGGAGCGAAACATAAAACGTAGAATGATCCTGAAGCTGTGAAAATATACTTCTAGATGATTTATTTAATACGAATTTACCACAGTGGCTTTGGTACCGAATTTGTTTCTGGAATTTTTACTTCGGTTACATTATGACTCATAATACCTGTCGGATAAATATGGTATATGCGGGTTCATTTTATTTATGCAATCGATCACTCATTCATTCAGTCCTCCATTCATTCTGTCAGTCAGTTTATTTAATCCATTCATTCAGTCTTTGTAGTTTTGGCAGTAAACATTATGCACATTAAAAATCGATATGGAAGATAAATTCTATCACATTTCACTGTAAGAAGCAATTTGGTGCATAAAATCTTGTCAAGAATATTTTATGTTCAGTCGAAATATTACTAGGCCTATACAGATATATAAATATCTAAAAATATGCATTATTTGTACTCCTGCGTGGCTGAGCACATGACTGTTTATAGCATTACCAAATAAGTAGCTAAATTTGTTTTTGACCTATGGAGACTTTTATGAAACTACAAAATACTTGGGAACCCGCATAGCTTCAGTTTAATAGGACACTGTTCAAAATGTGTGATTTAATATTTACACCTACAACTACAAATCTACACTATACACCTAAATGTGACAAATGTGACAAAAAAGTGATTAAAAATAAGAAGAGAAAATAATTATTGTCAGCCCTGTGTTGGCCTTCATTAGTTTGGCAGGTTCTGAAACACCATACTTGGCTCAAAACTTTTGATATTGATGTGAAAATGAGTTGTTTTTTTCCCCCAGAATTCTTTTACTCACAGCTAAGAAACCCAAGGTCTTTTGAAGGTATTCATTCCCTTACTTAAGAAAAAAACACTATGCTAATTTCTAAGGACATGCTATTAATCAAATTAACTTGTGAGAAATACAGTTTGTTTTTGACTGCTTTTTATCCATGCATTTGGGAAACAAAACTGTCTTCCAGTGTACAGTAGTAGTAATTTAGTCTTTGGTATTTGAACCTGTGTCTGTTTGGTCATGAAACCAGAGCCTTTAACAAGCACCACCATCTGCCAGCCCACTACACCACCTGTTATCAGGTTTTCTTCACTCACAGAACTCCAGAACTGTGAAATGTCCAGGTTCTTGTTTGTAGGGTGCCAAATGCAACGGAAAAACACTTTCATTTTTTCCCCTGGATTTAGACAAAATATCACATTTTATCTCACATTTCATAAGAAATTATGGGACTTGTTCTATATCTATTTATACCAAGAACCCTGCCATAGCATTTTGTTTCCTTAACTTTTAAAAGTTACCTGGAAAAGTAAATGTGTTTTGTACTCCATACTTCTTTGTCAAGTAAATCATCTCATTCCAAAAACTTGCTACCCAAGCAACAACACAGGGTGCAACCCTAACCCTAACCGAGACAAAATTAGGGGCACGTATGTTGAAGAAAAGGGGCGGGATTAAAATGAAGAACAAAGAGCTATGGAGCAAAAGCGCTACAGTGCTTCTGAACCCCCCTGCCCCCCCCCCTTAATATTTAAAAGATTAATATATAAATCTTATTTATGAACTTCTGCTCATTTTAATTATGAATGCTAGTTATATGTGGTTTAGGAAGGTAAGGCATGTCGTTTTTCACATAACAACAGTCCAGTCTCAGCACTTGCTCCTAAACACATAAAATAACACACCCATCTGGCCAGCATTATTATTTAATGGTTTTCCTGCCTCTCACTATACATCCTTGATTCTGCAAAAAATACTGCTAGTACCATTTTATATTTATAAAATATGGCATTAATATGGAGTTGTCCTCTGACCTCTCATGCTAAATTAATACAGTACACTAGGTTTTTTATTCTACATGTCCTGGTATTGCATCATTAGTCTATCATCTGTTCAATGGTGAGTCAATGTCGTTTCATCAATGGAAATTCAGATGAATATGTGATTTATGAAAAATTCATTACAACATGTTCAACGACATATTTCTATCCACAATGCATCCAACTTCTATAAATGCAGCAGAAAATTTTTGGTTCTTTCATACAATTTGTTGTCAGATTATTTATTATATAAAATGGTTAATAGTGTGTTAGACTTCACAGAAAGGGTTCTTTGAGAAAAAAAGTATGATGAAGAATATAGTTTACTTAACTTCATGAGGAATTACAAAGAACATGCTAGCATGTGTGCCATCAAATGCATGAGTATACAAACTTACAACCTGTGAGGTCTATTCTCCCATCAAGAGCTGAGGTCAAAAAAGCACTTAAAAAGATAAAAAGTCAGAATTCCAAGAAATTAAGTCGCAATTTTGAGAAATAAAGCCACAGTTATGAAAAAGACTCACAATTAAACAATCTTTTTTATGTAGTGGAAACAGGCTTCAATACATGTTTTTTTATTCTCCTGAATTCCCAGAATGGAAACTGAAGAAACAATTAATAATTATATAAAAGGACGTTTTGTGGAAAAAAATAAGATTGATCTGCTTGGCCAGATTGTTTTATTTCACAAAGTTTCATATGAAATCGATATGGTACATTTAAACATCTGTCAATAGCAGTAGACCACCATATGCACCAGTCTGCACTCATGTATATCAGGTATGTGTTAGTTCAAACAAACCTAGACTGTCGATGCTGGCATTACGTGAATGTGTTTCAGACATTTTATTACAGTATATACACCGATCAGCCAGAGCATTAAAACCACTGACAGGTGATGTGAATAACATTGATTATCTCGTTACAATGGCACCTGTCACAAGTGTCATTATATATTAGGCAAGTGAACAGTCAGTTCTGAAAGTTAATGTATTGGAAGCAGGAAAAATCGGGAAGTATAAGAATCAGAGCGCCTTTGACTAGTGCCAAATTGAGATAGACAACTGCATCAGAGCATCTCCAAAGCAGTAGATTTTAAGTGTTCCCAGCACGCAGAGGCCAGTACCTACCAAAAATGGGCCAAAAAAGGCCAATTGGTGAGCTGGCAATGGGGCCCTGGGGGGACATGATGAAACTTTTGGAAAATTAAAGCAAGAAACATCAACGAGGCAACGGGAACAGGAACGACATGCAAAACAAGGACAAAGACACCAACCAGGACACCAACTGGCAAAGCACAGAGAAAACAGACACACACAGGGGCACCAGAGACGGAAATACAGAACCTAACAGAGCGACGGGGAGCAAACATAGGGGGCAGTAATCCAGGGGACAAAGAGGGAAGGGCGGGGGCAACTAGGGTGCCAGAGGGTACCCTAGTGGGTGGAAGGCGGGAGCTACAGGGGTCACAGGCAACGACGAGGCCCTCAGTGACTGCGACGAAGGACCCGGAGGGGACACCGAAGGGGGCGAGGAGGAAGGCGGAGGGACTGCTAGAAGAGGGAGGCGAAGGGGACACTGGAGGAGGCGAAGAGGGAGCAGAAGCCACAGCAGGCGAAGGCAAAGCTACAACCCAGGGAAAGTACAGGCAACCGACAAGGCGGAGCTAGGGGAACTGCAGGCAACCGACGAGGCATTGGAGGCGGAACCACAAGTGATCAACGAGTCACCACAGGGGTAACTGCAGCCGACCATCAAGCAGGAGCCAGGGGGACCACAGGCGACCACTAAGCTGAAGCAAGGAGGACCGAAAGCGAACCGAGGGGCTCAGCGGGTGGGATCCAACCCTGGTGCAGGTCTTCTCTCCCTCTCGGGATACTAAGAGACAAGGACATGGTCGGGATCTGCCATGCTGGGGTGGTGGTTGTAGTGACCAGCCTTGCTTTGGCACATTTATATTCCCCTACAAGGCTCGAGATTTGAAGTGAAATTTCCATATGGCCCTATGCTGCTGAGGCATCTCAGACGCCCAAGCCTCCTCACTTGTGTGTCCACCAATCTCTCCAACCGATTTGCATAAGATAAGATGACCTCATAGAGCGTAATTGGCCACATCTGGTGTATCAGCAATCCAAACTGAAAGCACCAAAGCGTCACCTTCCCTGACATAGCAGTGTTGTTAATATGCTTGAGGCCGCTGAATGTACCTAAGTTGTTCTACCTGCTAATGTATTTGAGATCTGCATTGTACCATCAACCAAGGCTTTGATGAAGTTCTCCAGGATAGTTGGTGTGGGCTCATCGTTAATGCAGAACCTTTCACTGGTGAGCCAGCTTTTGACAATGAAAATAGTACAGGATTTACTAGGAATGATCTCAATCTGGACCGAATGAAAGTTTCTCTGAAGCTTTTCTAGCACGTTTTTGTTGTTGTTATTGTGGTGATGTCACCTATGTATGCACTGATTGGAGGAAAAAGCAATTCATTCTTCAACCGTTCCCCTCCAACCAACCACCTTAATGCAAAGATGATTAACTCTATTCTTCATGGACAATGCCAGGGGAGAAATGGTACAGCCCACCATTTTGCCTTTCACCGAGTACTGCCAGGCGGTGGTGTTGTCCTGTGTTTTAATGCAGAACTGGAGATCCTGAAAGTAAGCTTTACTGTAACTAGCTTTGTAATGCTATCTGGGACCTTGAAAAAGTTAAAAGCTGTCCATAACATTGTGTGAGGCATCAACCGAAAGGCCTTGGCTAGATGTAGCAAAACCATGTTTAGGTCTCTCATTTACTTCTTGACAGTTTTTATCTAGTGCCTTACGGACATTTGCATGTTCCAGTCATTCTGAGAAATCACATATTCCTGCTTTCCGCACTTACATATTGACAAAGTTATTACTCTGCAAGAATGCTGAGTCGTTGGGCCACAACAGAGAAGAAGATCTTTCCTTTCATATTCAATAGGCAAATATATCAGAACTGGTTGATTATTGAGGAGTTCTTTTCATTGGGAATTAGGATCCCTCCTAGCTTTTGCATGCCGTAGGTATAATGCCTTTAACTCATGCCACTTTTATTACCTTCTAGAGGTCTTTCAGGATGCCGGGGCTATTCTTATTGATTCTACCTGTATACAGAATGCCATTGGGACCTGGGACAGATGCTGATCTCATACAATACTGTGCTTTCTACCTCATTCCATGCTTGTTTGGCAGAGCAGGTTTTCCTGTGGTGCTCCTACATCCTTACAGTTACTCTAAGGATCCCACTCTTCTCCTTGGAAAAGAGGCTTTTGATGAACTTGTAATATACACTGCACTCATTAGAACATATGGTAACACTTTACAGGGGTACTAATCATATTCTTAAGTAATGCTTAATTATTTCATGACTCATGATGATTTACTGGATGAATTAAGACAAGATGTATTATGAATTCCTGTTGCTCACCATTAAATAATAATGAAGTCACAATGATTATGTGACTACTTCACAATTACTAGAATATAAGTTAAGGAGTGTTAATTTACAGTTACGTCATTCATTAATTGATGTGAAATACCACCAAATTAGCTGTATTCCAAGAGTGCAATGAGTAAACTTCATTTCCTGACACCTTAAGAGACATGTTAGTGACAGACATTAGCACTAATGGGTATTAGCATCCCTACCCACCTCCCATGCCTCAGGTTTGAATATTGTGCTTATCCACATACAGTAATACAGGTTACATCCACAATCTTTAATTTTGGGTCCATGCATTTGATTAGCCTGTCTGTTAGTACAACAATACCTATTAATTAGACATAACTGTAGTATACGGATTATTTTGTGATTTAAAATTATGTAGAATGTGGTTTATATGGATGGATGTACAGGTACAGTCATTGGTAGAAGTCAATTAAAACTGGTTCATTCTTAATATTTGTTATTACATATTTATTTGGCTACAAGGTTATTATGACCAACACCGAGGACAGCAGCTGTTTTTTGTGTGTTCAAGTGGCTGTGTATTTTCCGACTGACACGACTGACTGTAGTTTACCGCTAACAGGTGATACGGAGGTATTGCGTTCTGCATGCATACTTTTTGCTAATAGGAGAGATGGCAATGGCAAAAATAGGTACACTATTGGAGCTATGCAAGATAGCGCAGGATTATAATTATGGCGATACTTTAACTTAAACATTGAGAGACCGAGTCATTTGTGGATTAATAATGACCGAATCCATGCATTTATTATCAGAAACAAATCTCACATTCGAGCCACATCATCAAAAATTTCACTGTCAGAAGAGGCAGCAAGTAAAACACGCAACATTTGCAAAATAAAGTTACAGCTCTTCCGTGTCACAAATTGACGAGAAGCGCAGAGAGTGGAGACCACAGATGCAGATGAATGGAGCGATTTTGCTGAAATTAATACATGCTACAGATGCAAAGGAGGGAACCATGCAGCAGTGGACTGTAGGTTTAAGACAGAAAAATGTCATACTCGTGGAAAGATTGGTGATATCGCGAGAGCCCTTTGAACATAACAGAGTAAAAGCGGAGAAAAGAAAGTTAATAAAAGCAGTGCTGGAAAAGGAAGGAAATAAGAATTAGTCCTACAAAGTAAAGGATGATGATAGTCATGGTGAAAGTGATGGGCAAGATGAAGCATTCACACTGGCCTGTATTAAACACAGTGTGGGACAGATGAGCAATAAAAATAGCGGGAAAGTGGATACATATACTGCTGACATGGAGGTAAATGGCGAAATAGTTTGTTTGGAAGTTGACACTGGATGCAATCTGACTGTTATGAATGAAACTGAAAATTTCCAGGATGCATGGGGGGAAACAAAAGGACCACCACTGAAGATGACTGATATTAAACTTGAAACATATGCAGGTCAGCCTATTAAAGTAATACAAACGGCTGAAGTTGATGTTAACTATCTGGGGAAAAGAAAAAAAATGCCACTTGTGGTAGTCACAGGCAGTGGACCTAACCTCTTAGGAAGAGGATCTGTTTAGGGTGGGATCAGGTAAGACGGACAAAACAGGTACACCACGTAAAAACAGAGAAGGGTGCGCTACAGCGAGTTTTGGTAAGCAATGAAGAGGTTTTCAAAGAAGAGTTGCATACATTATGAGGGGTCCAAGCTTAAATTCATGTATCTCCTGATACTGTGCCTAGATTCTCCCAACCACAATCAGTGCCCTATGCAATGTGTGTGAAAGTGGACCAGGAAATAGACAGATTGAAATAGAAAGGCATCATTGTTCCAGTGAAGTTCCAGTGGGCTGCTGCAGTGGGGCCCATTTTGAAACTGGACAGGTCCATAAGCCACTGCAGAGACAACAAGGTGACAGTGAATAGAACTGCACTCTTGGAGCATGACCTGACATGACGGCCAACGTGCAGCAGAAACAGCTTCAACAGAAACAAGGTCATGACAAGAACACCCAAATGGGAAGTTTCTCGCCTGGCCTGCTGATGAAGTCTATCTCTGAAATTACAGCTGTGGTCCTAGGTAGGTTCCTGCAGTGATAACTAGCTGCATGGATCCCTTGCCTGTGCAGTACTCAATGGTACTGGAAAAACCTTAAAATATCATGTGTCACTTTGCTGATGATCTAGTACTGGACACATTTTTTTGACCAGGTGAGGAGTGAGGTTATGGTGAGGGTACAGAATTTAATGGTGGATTCAGAAGAAAGCCAGGATTATTAATGATGTTCCAGAAGCAGGTTTCCAACCTCCCTGCCATGGAAAGGATTATTGAACACCTCTTTAAAATACTGGGAAATCTTGGAATGAATGGAAGAGAAGACTGCTCAGATGACAGAGGGCTATAGTCCACTCACATGCTTTTCTAGTAAGTAGGGTGATAAAAAAAATTGACCCAATCAGACTCGTAAGGTAACTGTGTAGTGTTGTGTTGAATTAACAGGTTGCACTTGCATCAGGGAACCACAGTGATGTTCTAATGTCCCAGGGTTCAAGAAGATGAGTGATGGTCTGGGAGTCTCGGACATGACACTGGAAAAGGCAATGGACTGAGGAGTCACTGCTGTGTTATTGCTTAGGGATCCAGATGCAGAGCCCACAAATGTCAAAAACAAGCCACGGGAAATTTAATAAGAGGTATAAGCTGGAGCCAATAAGTCAAAAGATCTTTCCTGAGAGTCCAGGGAAAGGCAGGCACGTGTGCAGACACAGGAAAGTGGGGACATACAGGTACAGCTGTACTGAGAGAGGGATTTGGAAACACACAGAGGATCCAGGATCACAAGCAGACAGAAGTGATGGCTGAGTGAGACTTCTGGTAGAAACAGAGGTGAGAGAGAATAACACTCGGCAGTTTCATATGGGTCAATAGAGTGATTAGAACAGTTTCATGGAACTGGGTGATCACAGGAATGAGTTGCAGCTGTAAGTATTCTGGGATGTGAGAATGGCAAAGGGGACATGACTGAGGTGCAGGCAGCGAATCAGAGCTTGTCTTACAGCACTCACAAACTCCTACATTGTTCTTAATACTTAGGGATATTCCAGCTCAAGTTTGCAGGGTTGATCTTCACTCAATTTAATGATTTTTGAGTTTGGGAAGACTTTTTTCTATTGTAATAAAGTCAGAATGCTGTTACATGTATTAGCATGTGAGTGAACGTTAACACTGGTCAGAATTACAGAGAAATCGCACATGGTAAATAAAGTGGTCTACAGTTATTAATAAGCTGACAGGTTTGTTTCCCGTCCAACCTGAAGAGAAAACTTTTCCCCATTTGGCCAGCAGGCATCGCTGGTCATTCAGTTTTCCTCCTCTTTCTCATAGCCCTTCAGCCATAGTGTGTTCCCCTGCTCCCTGGGCTGCTGCATAGCTCAGTGGGTTGAGCATGTGCTCAGAGCCTGAAAACTCTCCAATTATGGGTTTGAGGCTGGCTAGGAACCAGCCTTGCCTGTTTTGTTTGATTATTTGTTTTCTGTTTTTCCCTAGTGTTATTAATTTTCTTTTTTTTCCCCGTTAAGCTGTGCCTTGCTTATGTACTGTTCTGCTTTTATTATTGCATTGTATCCATAGTATGTGGTTCATGTTTCCTAGTATTAGTGTCTGTTATGTTTCCTAGTTTCTGTGTTCCCTGTTTCTTAATTTCTGTGTTGTTTCTGCTTCTACCCATTGCTTGTTGTGCTGTGCTTTCATTGATTAGTTACTTTGGTTATTATCCTCTCCTGTCATCATGTCTTTTTAGCTTTGTGTGTTTTTAAGTGCCCGATCCTGCTCTTTTCTCTAGTCCGACATTGTGTTATGTTACTGCCTGGTTGTTATTCTGTTCCCTTTCCTTGTTCTACTCTCTGTGTTGCTATTCTATGATTTCTTGTAGTTAGTTGTTTTCTCTTTGCTTTTCCTGTTTGCTTCTTTTGACCCTTTGTGGTCCGTTCATTTTGTGCCTTCCCCGTTGTGTTCAGTATCCTTAACAAACACCTGTTGTCTCGTCAGGCGCTCCATGGATCGTTATCTTTTCCCCGCCTACACCATCCCCTGCCGTGACATAAGCAGGGCTAGGTCAGGCGAGCATGATTTAAAAAGAACTCCTACTTCACTGGATCAACCTTGATTAATAGAGAAATAAAGTCCAGTGATGCAGTCCACTTTATACAATACAAACTAACAGTTAGCATTGTTTTCATAAAACAAAAGTGAAATGGAGAGCCTTGTGGTTTTTGCAGCATATTAACAGCTGTAGTTCATTGATTTTGTCAGAGAATTACATGTTAGAAAAAAAAAATATATATATATCATTTTCATCCATACTGAAAAATGGTATTGTTCTTATTTGGGTACTACATTTATGATTATGCCTGCTTTCATATATGGTTTATATAGTACATACATGGTTTATGATCATACATGATACATATTGATATATGGCCATATATGTATTGTATATGTATTCTCAGTGCAACATACTAAACTTATATGGTGAATGTTAAATAAGAGTTATATGTATTCTTACAAGACTTTTTCACATGGGAATATCCATGAAGTTGCCAATTCCCAGGATAAACCACAGCCACATCTCTTAATAACGACACCCATTCCAGATACAGATAATTTTGTTGACTGAACACGTACAGATAATCCTGTACTTGCTTACTCCTAGTTTTTATTCCTCAGATAGCCAAAAATGTATGCAGGATCAATAACCAGGAAAAATGTCAGAAGCTGTTCTGTAACAGAACAGAATCGCAATCCAAAAGGCAAAATTGAAAATTCAGACATAGGTTCAGAAAACATAGGTAACAGAGACCTGAGAAATCAAAAAGGAACCACTCAGTAAGAAGAGCAATGCACAATCTACTGCTGATGTTATGTCCGAAACGGAGGCTGACGCATAACATCTGAGGCTTGTATCATTTTTAGAAAATCAGTTGATGACAAACAAAGCTTTGCTTCCAAGAGGGACATTTTATTGATTTGCTTTGAGTTTCGAATTCTTGATACAAGGAAGTGAAGCCACACATATTTTTGGTTGGTTTGAGGATTTTGAGTGTCATGTTGAGGCTGCCACTGAGAGCTGAAATTTTTATACATATATATTTATATATATATATATTTTTTCTTTTTCAAAGATATGCTAAAATAGTATGGACAGATTTGTTAGTACCCCTAAAGAGTTTATTTATCAGAAATCAGAATCGGAAACCAGAAGGCAAATCAAAATCAAATCAGAATCAAGTATTTTTTTTTTTTGTATTTTTTTTTTCCCTTGCATTATAGCAGTGGTTCTCAAACTCGGTCCTCGGGCCCCACTGCCCTGCTTGTTTTCCAGCCATCCCTGCCCCACACACAAGTCCCAGCTGTCTTTCAACTTCCGATTGACTGAACACACCTGATCACTCCTGTATCAAAACACTGTCCTGAAATCCATATCAAAAGAACAGGGTGAACAAGTGAACAGGGCTTTATAAGCTCATATTGTTTTGAAACATTTCAGTTGTTTTGCTTCATTCTGTCTCAGTCTGATTGCAGGTGAACATATTTCGTTTCTTACTAAAATACTTGACATAATTACATATTTTTTTCTACATTTTTAACATTTAACAATAAGTATAAAATCGTAACTAATAATAATAATCATGCAAAATCTTTGAAACTGTAATTATAAGCTTATGAAATAATAGACATTTCACATCTACTGTATCCATTCATCCATTTTCTGTAACCACTTGTCCTATTCAGGGTCGCAGGGTGCAAGGCAGGGAACAATCCAAGCTGAGGCACCAACACATCACAGGACACACTTACGCACCATTCACTCACACATTCATATCTAGGGCCAATTTGGTAACTCCATTTAATTTCAGCATGTTTTCCTCGACTGTGGGGGGAAACTGGAGTACCTGAAGGAAATCCCACGACGACAAGGAGAGAACATGCAGACTCCATACCTATGGAGCCATGGCATCAGACCCAGTAGTATTCAATTAGCATTTACTGAATACTGAATATGCCTTTAATAATAGCACATGCATTCTCATTTGCACATTTCTCCAAGACAGCATCCATGCAGGCCACTATATGTTTCTTTGATGCAATGGTTAGAATTCTTTGAAAGAACAAAATTGTTTGTAAATCATTTGTCTCAATTGTCTCTATCTCTCAGAAGCCCCATTTCTGCCATCACTATATCCACCAGTAAGTGTCACTAGTGTACACTGTGTTAAATGAAGCTTCAATTAATGAAGCTTTGGGCAAAACATTTCAATGCTTCAGAAAGAGTCATTTCACCATCACATATTAAATATACAGATCTGAATCTAGGGGATATTTGAAGATAATCTTTGAAGTATATTTGGTTGCACTGAAGATCCTAGACAGGCTCCTGGACACTGGAGTCGGACATATGACTCTAGCTTTGCAAATTAGCGGGCTAATGTTTACAAATACTTCTTACAGTAATACTGCATTAACTGCTATTTAGTTATTTTTTAGTTTTCATATTTGTATATTTATATCATGCCTTAGCTGGCTCAAACTAACAGGATGATAAAATCAGCACTGGAATTTAATAATTTTGCTACTGGGCTCATTCAGTAAAAAGTAGTGACTGACATGCAATTTGTTTAATAATCAACAGGCCACTACTGTATTTGTTTATTTTTACTTGCCCTTCAATTAAATAACTGGCCTCAGACAAGTCGGCAAGCTGAATTTCCAGCCAAAATGAGTTATCCATCCATACATCTTCCAACCCCTTATTTTGGGTCCAGAATAATTCATTTAAAAATATCTCTAATAAGATGAAAATTTAGGGACAAATGTAATGGGCAGCATCTTCAATGTACAGCTGCCCTCAGTGTTACTGGAATTGCCCGTCCTACTCACACAAAATACATTTTAACATTCTAACGGGGAATTCATTTCTGAAGAAGGATAGCGCAATGACCAACAGTGCAGGATTGTCTCCAGTCGTGTGGCAATTACAATGAAAAAAATATATCACAATGGAAGAAGCATGCAGGCATTCAAGTGGACAGCTTTGGTGTGTCACATGGCACCAGTCATTCCTAGCACAGGAGAGAGACTCTGACCCCGAAGGCCAAAAGACCAGTAAAAGATCACCATATGGGACTGCCAGGGGTAAACATAATGTAAAACACTAAGCTTTCCTGAAGTGTTTGACTGCTCTGGCTTTCTTATATGCCAAGGATGTAGCAGCGCTATGCCAATATTAGACCCTTAAAGCTATACCTTCAGATTCTGTCTTGCTTGCCGGATAATCCACGGTGAGTCATCAGGCCCCACAGATCTGGCTAGAAAAATAAGAACATAATGTAAAAGCGCCAATTATATCAACATGACATGATGTACTGTTTTGATTTTGGCTACTTTATGTGTTAAAAACATGTTAATTTAACACAAAGACACCCCAAGGAGGATACTTTGTTTCTTCCTTTTTCAATTAGAACCAGAGTGATGCTATTTTTCATGAATGTACAGCAAAAATATTCTTATTACTTATTAATATATGTTGAATACAAGGAAATGCCTGCAAGGGACCCATACCATTTTTTAGTGATGAATCTAGAAAAAGTGTCCGTAGTTCCCACATACAATGGCTGATACATAAGTTATTTAAACAGTATTGACATTTCTCATTGGCATCTCCAGAAGTTCCTGCTTAAGAAATAAATGTAGACGCATTATCATTACATGTATATTTATGAATTAAATGTACAATTCTTGGACATCAGCCCTGCTTTCAATACAGGTCAACCAAGATCTACTCTGTGAGAAGCTCAGGACCTCTGATGAGAGGCAGAAGCCGCAGGGGCAGCAGGTGACCGCGAGGCTGGAGCAGGAGGGACCCTCGGCGAGAGCGAGGGAGGAGCCGGACGGAATGCCTAAGGTGGCGAAGAGGAAGGCGGAAGGACTGGTAGAGGGGGCGAGGAGGGAGGAACAGGTTCAGCTGTACTGTATGTAATGCTTCGATTCCTCTGTAAGCAGGACATGGGTCACTCTACCACATATGGTGTGTCACCTGCTCACAGATTCATTTAACATTCGCCTCCTTATCTGCTCTCAGAACCCTCACACTGTCCTCCTCAGTTCCCGGTATAGACTGGAATTGCTACCAAGTTGTGCACTGCAACTCCTCTCGATAATATTCAGGGTACCCTTCGAAGTGAAACACCCCCGTCTGGGAATACCAACAACACCAACACAACCCTTAGCAGCCTTCAGGGTCTTATCACGGAAGGTCTCCCACATCACATTAGAGTCAGCAGTTGCACCCAAGTCTGCAAGTTCCTCACACTAGATGCTTTCAAACATATCAGAAACAGCGTGATCTGGTTACGTCCAGCCTCATTCTCTGAGTAGGTGGTAACCAACTGAAGCTAAGCTGAAGCTGTAGAGTGGCAACAACAAGTCTGTGGTCAGAATTCACAAACTAGGCAGTTCTAGTAAAAGGTCTTACTCAAAGAGACATTGTGGAACATACACTGAAACAACAGACAATACACCCATGGATTGCCTTAGCACCATGGAGTGCCTGAGCCTCATAATATGCTTGTTGAAAGGAATGACATCAGACACAATCGGGAGGAGCCAATCTGCCACAGCTACTCCCTGAGTATGGGAGCCATCAGAGCATCCAGACCAAAAATCAGTGTATTTACCTACAGAGATCTGACTACTCCCCGGTCTGCATACCTCAAAGAGTGCCGACACTGAAATGTGGAGTTCAAGAAGCTCTGACAGCAGAAGAAGATGGTCATCTTGCAAGAAGACAAGACATTCCACATGCCTACCTGGATGGGCTACCTCAAACTGGGACCCAAATGCTGCCATGTAGCAGGTGACGCCTCACGATCCCACGAAACAGGTGCGGGGTAGAACCTGCAGAGCAGGCTCCTCAGAGACCTCGCATGTAAAGAACAATGGGACAGAGCATCTGCCTTAGTGTTCTTTGACCTGGGAATGAAGAACGCCTGGAAGTTGAAAAGGGTGAAGAACAGAGCCCACCTCGCCTGACAAGAGTTGAGGCATTTGGCAGATTCTAAGTATTGTAAATTGCATTCTGTAGGCAATAGTTTTTTGGAGAGATAGGTACAGGGATGAATCTTACCTGACTTGGGCTCCAACCCCAACTTTGGACGTGTCAACCCCCACTATAAAGGATTCCTCAGGGTCTGGCTGTTGTAGGACTGGAGTCGTGCAATCGCTGTTTCAGCTTGAGGAAGGCATCGGACGCAGCCTCCGGCCAGACTGGCAGTTTTCTCCTTCCTTTCAGAAGGCCGGTAAGGGGTCTTGCCACCATACTGAATCCCCGAATATAGCGGTGAAAAAAATTGGCGAATCCCAGAAATCTTTGCAACTGTTAGGTCGGGTCCAATCAAGGACGGCGTTAATCTTACTGGGATCCATTGCTACTTCTCCTGGATGGATTTGGTAACCCAGGCAGTGAACGGAGGTATGATGGAACTCGCATTTCTGTAGAACCTGCTTAACATGTTGGACCTTGTTGTCCGAGTAGATTAGGATGTCATCAATGTAGGTGATCACAAATCATCTTTGAAGACGTTGATGAAAGCCTGAAAGACAGACGGGATGTTAGCCAATCCATAAGGCATCACTAGATATTCATACTGACTGGTACTGGTAATAAAGGACGTCTTCTATTCGTCTCCCTCTTGAATCCTGGAGAGGTTCTAGGCGCTTCTCAAATCCAACTTGGAAAGGATACTGGCCTTACAGAGTTCTTCCAGTGCAGAAGGGATCAGTGGGAGATGTTCACGTCTTTTCTTCATGATGGCATTCAGAACCAGGTAATCGATACATGGGCGAAGACATCCATCCTTCTTTCCTACAAAGAATAATCCAGCTGCAATAGGAGAAATAGAGGGGTGGATAATACCTTGATCCAGCGCTTCAGATATGTATGTCTACATTGCCTCCTCCTCCGGAAGGGATAAGGAGTAGTGTCTACTCCATGGGAGGACTGCCCCCTCCATGAACTCGATGGCACAGCCTGAAGGTCAATGTGGTGGAAGAGCATATGCCTCCAATTTGCTAAATAGCCTTTTGAAGCAGCAGTAGTTCTCAGGTATTTTGGAGTGGTCCTAAGGAAGTGGGCACTCTATGGATGACACAGGAGAGAGAGACAAGATACAAAATATTCTGCAGACCAGGCTTGAATGTCTCCTGTTCTCCACCCAATCTGAGGATTATGCTCCCTTGACCAAGGGAACCCTAAAATCACAGGATTCCTTCCCGAGGAAATAACTAGGAATTGGATTGTATCGGTATGACCAACCTTGACTTTAAGCGTGAGTAGTGCACTTTGGGAAGTCAATCGTCCTGATGCCAGTGGTGTCCCATCTATGGCCCGGACACATAGGGGTTGTTGAAGGGGTTCTAGTGCGATGTGATGCTTTTTAGTGAACTCCTAATTGATGAAGTTGCCTGTGGCAGTGGAATGCACTAAGGCTTGGTTCTGCACCTTGCAAGCTCCCCAACTAAATTCGACCGGAACTATCATCTGGGTCTGGTTTATATAATGAGGAGAGAGTTTCCTTCCCGGAGATTCATCAGGGTGGTCAAACCAGACAGTTACGAAGAACGTGCCCCGCCTGTCCACAGTAGACACACAAGGCTTTCTGTATGCATTGCTTGAGTTCCTCGGCTGAGAGTGGAGCTCGTCCAATCATCATGGGTTCCGAATCCTCTGGGCTGGGTGGTTGGGTAGCCAGGGTCCTTTCCAGATGGTGGGTCAATCACTGCTGTTCTTTAAACCTCTGGGGTCGAGTGTGTTATCGGTGATGTAGTGTACTTTTCACATCTTTTGCAGTTTAGATCTCGCTGAAATTGCTAAACAAGCAAGGTAGAGACTTTGTTGCTGGAGAGACTGTCCAATTTTGCCTCAAATGTCTTAGGAAGGCATTTTAACAAAAATGCTGCTTTATGATTGATAGAAACTCTAATGTATCTAACTATCGAGTCTCCAATTACGAGCACTTTTTCTGCTTTGGCAGATGAACTGCTGAGAGCAGAGAATCCATTGCTACAGTAAGTACAACAGCTGACTGATGTGCAGGAGCTCTCACCTTAGAGCTCCTAGGATCACGTCTAACTATGACCCAGGGCTTACTATGACTAAATGCTGTAATGCTGGAAGGACAGTCTATGCTGTACATGCCACAGCAGCTACAAAACATAGGTGCAGAAGATATGATCACGACTTACCCTTTTAATTAAGTAGTTGTTGGAAGTCGTCAGTGCCCAGGGAAGATGGTTAATCTCCAGAAATTTGGAGATCAACTTGAGGAAGATGGTTTAACTTGTTTTCCTTCAGATTATTTTATTTTAATTATTATATCAGCATATCTACAGTTTGAAAGTTCATGAAGTTCATAACAGAATCGTTGACAAGAGGAAGCCCTGGTGGAGTCCAGTGCCCACCGGGAACAAGTCTGACTTACTATTCGCTATGCAAGCCAAACTCTTGCTCCATTTATCCAGGGACTTGATGGCCCACAACAACAGGTCCCATACTGTATATTCTTGATGCATCCCCCTCAGGAGCCCCCAAGGGATACAATCTTATGCCTTTTCTAAGTCCACAAAAGACATGTGGACTGGCTCCACTATTCTTATGAGGGTGATCTAGTCCACTGCTCCACGACCAGTGACCTGTACTACGAAGCGGCATTACTGGATTATCGGGGTAACTTGTCGGATTTAAGGTACCACAGTTTAAATGGACTTCATATTCATTCACTTACATTTTACCCAAACTACCTTAAATCCAACAAGTTACCCCGATAAGCCAGTAACCCCGCTTCGTAGTACAGGCTACAGGACAGAAATTGCATTGCTCCTCATGGATTTGAGGCTCAATCAACAGGCTTTAGTTAATTTGAATTAACTAAAAAAAAAACAAGAACGTAAACACAACTACTGAACAAAGAAAAACTGGGAACCAGGTAACAGACCTAGGAGGTGTTCCAGGAAACAGGATTAAGGGAATGTCTTACTCATTTCGCCAAGTGTAAGTGGGAGTTCCATTCCATCAACGAGTCTTAAGTGAATCCCTGCTGAGCTACCATGGAAACATAGGCGAGTGAACAACTCTGCTCAAGACCAGGGTGACTGTCTCGCTATATATAAATAAACAAATAAACATGGTTGGGGTTGCAGTATTAGCTGAAGCATAAATGCAGTATATTTCAGTAATAAATAAAGTTTTATGTTATATATATAGATTTAACCCTGGCCAAGATGAAAGATTTCCCATTGAGCTGAAAAGATGGTTGACATTTTGCACTATATCTTTCAGGAAAAAAAAAGGATTTGAAATCAATTCCATTATCAATTAAATTTTAAATAAAACATTATAACATGGAAAGAGTGTTACTGAACATCCAAACCCTGCAAAATGCGAGTGAAAAAAAATCAATTACAATGTCACCTATTGTATTTATATGTAGAACAAAGAGACACTTTTATTAACAGGTCACTGTGGAGTGATAAAATTATGTGTGGAGCATTTAAATCAACAGATTTGAATAGATAAGATCTATAAGTAATTTACTACAATGAAACAGATTTGCAATTTTTATAAGGATGGAAAAAAAGAAACTCCTGAAAAATACTTCCATATGTTCTATATGAATTGTGATATTTGTTTTTTGTCTTGAATGAATAATATAACACTGAATTACATTACTGTGCAAAATCTATTAGAACCTTATTTGATTTTTTACCATGTTATTTTTTTGACATTCTATTTTTAAACCATCAACCAAAACCGAATATTAAATAAAAAATGAACCCCAAAAACATTTCAAGTTGTATAAATTATGTATTACAAATCCTTTAGCAGAAATACTTTCCACACTTACTATTGAGCCAAATGTAGAAATTTAGGTCCATTTTCCATGTAAACTGCTTCAGTTCAGTAATATTTGGGGGTTTATAGGCATATATTGTTCACTTTAGTTTTGGATTAGAAATTTGACTAATTTGTCCAAAATGATGTTTTTCTTGTTCTCCAGTTCATCTAGTGTATAATTGCTAATGTGTTATTGAATCATCGCATGACCCTTCAGCTCATTGATGGGCGGCCTGACATTCTCCTGTAAAATTCACTAGCACAGATCAGAATTTGCGATTCCTTTAATGACAGCAATTCTTCATGTCCTCTTGCAGCAAAACATCCTCAAACCATAACATTAACATTGCCGTGTTTAATTATGATGTTCTAACAGTATAATTCAGTGTTTTTTTCATCAGACAATGGGGCTTCGAGTACCCTACAGAATTATTGATACCCTTTGTAGAAAAGACAAATAATTATATTCTTTTGAGAAAAAAGTTTGCTTTTCTTTTCTTTGAATAAATTTACCCCAACAGAAGGTTACATTTCTCTCATACTTCTCTCACAAGCATAAGATCGAGTTAATTAATATCGAGGAAATTAATAATAATGACATTTCATTATACTGTAGCATTTTTTTGTCAAATTTTACTACCTACACTGTCATAAATGTGGATGATCAATACATCCAGGGAATGGGAACAAACCCACGGGAACTAGCAGACTGGGATTAGAGAATGAAATATATTATAGGGCTATAAGAACAAATACATGGCAGACAAAACAGGAAAGTGTTCTGAGAGCAAGAAGACTGAACAGAGCCAACTGCACAGTCTATAGATGGAGCAAAACTTAAGTTTCTATTAAGGCCCTCAGGTCCACCGCTATTATTCCTATTAAATTATATATAACATGGAGGGATATATCACGGGTTTAAGCTGGTTAATTTTTCCATGATTTGAGCTATATTAAAGGATAGTAACTTTTTCACAAAAATTCAAGCTTCATTATCTTACAAAATGATTTATTTATTCATCCGTGCCTACATATATGCATCCATTAATCCATCCATCACTTACTCACTCACTCACTCACTCACTCAGTCATCTAATACAGTGACCCTATAATATTTTACCCAATTAAATTTGAGAAATGTATAAATAAACTAAAATTTCTGGCAGGGGGTAGTACTATTTCCTGACATTATATATAAATTCTTTGTTAAATTTGCAGCAAGAATTCCTCAAGGAGCCACTGTGCCAGCCTGTCACTGTGATTATAAAGCATTTGGAGTTTATTTAAAATAAACATTCATCCATTATTACACTCTCCTACACAAGCCTTCTGTGGTTGTGCCTTGGCAAAAAAATGTTTCTAATATATTTTACGCTGTCAGTCCCATTGCATGTCTAAAGGAGGGTAAGCAAATAAAATTAAAACTTAGATAAGATTAAAATGCTTATAATTTCATGATCAATCCACTCAGATTTTTTGTCTGTCTGTCTGTCTGTCTGTCTGTCTGTCTGTCTGTCTGTCTGTCTGTCTATCTATCTATCTATCTATCTATCTATCTATCTATCTGCCAAACTCAGGAAGCTATACCACTGCTGGATTCTATCATGACTTGGCATGGATCCTCATTGATCTCTTGGTGGTCTAAGGGGATGTCAAATCACCTTCTTGTCTTTCTTCTGACAACAAACTGTCCAAAATCAGGTCAGGCAGCTTTTACTCCTATACAATGTGAAAAGGACAGCCAGCCCTGCAGCAAATCTCAAAAACCCTGTGCAAATGTAAGCTGCCACAATCAACATCATAACGTAATATGTCCCGACATGTACATTTAGTACATTTTATCTTTATTATTGAAAATGTACTGTAATCTAAACCACACACTACAGCACATATTGTCCCAGGAATTGACATTAGTGCTATACCTTGGCACGAAGCTTGTGACGGATCGAGAATGCGAACTAATGAAAGTCTTAAGAGAAGGGAATCCAGTTGGATTTTTAATTTGAAGAATGTGATTAAATTCCTGAATTAATTACTGGGGTCTCTGCGGTGCTGTTTGGGACGGTCACGCAGGCAAGCCTTTTCCAGCAGACCATCTGTCTTTTCTTTGCATATTCTTCATGCATGTTTCCCTCCTGCTTTCTTTCCCACTTCTGTTTTTTTTATTTCTCAGATGGTCAATCCTTGTTACTTCCTATACATTAATTTCCACGATCAACTCACCTCCTCATTAGCACAACAATAGTACATACATCAAACAAGTCACATTTTCTGTTCCATCATGTGGACGGCCGGTTGTGTGTGTGTGTTGTTTTCCAGACACATGCCATCTACCTAAACAGTGTTACAGACATAGTACACCTTTCACGGCAATGACATTCCCTGAATGGCAGAGGCCTGTTTCAGCAGAATAACGCACCCTGCCACACTGCAAAAATTGTTCAGGAATGGTTTGGGGAACATGAAAAAGAGTTCGAGGTGTTGACTTGGCCTCCAAATTCCACAAATCTCAATCCGATCAAGCATCTGTGGGATGTGCTGAACAAACAAGTCTGATCCATGGAGGCCCACCTCACAACTTACAGGTCTTAAAGGATCTGCTTCTAATGTCTTGGCGCCTGATACCACAGGACACCTTCAGACGTCTTGTGGAGTCCATGCCCTGACGGGTCAGGGCTGTTTTGGCGGCACGAGGGGGACGTACCCAATACAAGGCAGTTGGTTTTAATGTTATGGCTGATAAGAGTATTTATGTGATAAAATAAGGATAACTGATAAAATAATGTATTCTAAGTTTCCCTCCTGAACTACCTTCCGATAATGCTGTTGTTTGCTTTTTTATTCATTTCTGATACACTTCATTTATTTGCACTACACTGCATTTGCACTACACTGCATTTGCACTACACTAAACACGCACAAAATGAAACACGGGGTTGTACACTATTCATATGTTTCATTGTGTTGTATTGTGAATGCCCTGAATTTATTTATTGCATTTGTATTTACGTGAGGCAGCATAGGGGCCCAACAATACTTGTATTTCAATGCAGTGTGTACTCGTACATGGATGTGCCGATAAAAAAGAATTCTTAATTTACCACTGAATACATTTTTGGTTTTCCAAATGGATACAATGTATTTACAATGTGGAGATGAAAACCATTTCTTTACTCTAGTTAAAGGATAATGCTGTTTTCAAGGGTCTCTAGGCAATCGATGCTTCAATGCAAACAGAAAACCATAAGATATTTATAAGCTATGGAGCTGTACATGAGGTGAATATTCCAGCAAGTACAGTCAAAAATGATTTCAAGTACAAAGACAGTTAAACAATCACCCATCCAAGAGCACAACAAAGATAGTTCCATAATTGAATGTCCCTTCCAGAAAGAAAAAGAAATTGTTACCAGAAACAACTAGAACTGCGAAGAGCAGAATTACGCATTTTTGGTCAGAAATATCCCGTATTTTGCTACCCCATTCAGTGCTCCCTCCTTGGTTCCATTACTGCCACTTCTTTCTTGTCACATCTCCTAATTCAGGTGCTGATGCTTATGTGGTCCTCAGGTTTTTTAAACTTCTATCCTTTGACCTCATTAAATCTACATTCCTGGGCTTGGCCTAAGGGGCACCCAGAAGGAGCTGTACTCAACATTTGTATTAAAAAAAATCATCCTCCGTGACTTCAGCAACCTCGCTCACCCTACCCTCCGTGGCACCTCCACTAGGCTCTGACTCACCCTATCAAGCCTTGTTTTGCTACAGTGACCTTCTGGGTCAGCTGAGATCATGGAGCCAGCACCTGTTCATCACGTTTAAGTATTTCCCGGGGAAAAGATCGCCTTTTAAATAAATTTTGTTAAACATTTTTGAATCCTCAAAAGCAATTATTATAATCAAAGTAATTTTCACCAAGAGTACCTGGTAATGCAGTTATTTCACTCTGTGTGACCACTAGTGTATTTTATGTCTGTCATATTGCCTTAGTGACCAGGAAGAGAGAACTTTATGTAAGCAGTAATTACAAACATTGAAATGAATAATAATGATAAGCTTTATCAGTTAATGGTAATTTAAATAATAATCTTGAGTGCACACTCATGTGTGGCTATGCTAGTTGGTCACTTGGTTTATGACTTCATGCCAAAATGCAAATGCTGGTTTTCAGCCTCCATTAACTTCAGCTAAATTATAATTAGGGGCAATCAAGGTTAAAAGTCACAGGATCAAGACATCACACAGTAATTTATTTCTTTGACTAGAGGTCACCGCTGAAAAATACTGTTACAGTAAACTACACCCTTCCTGTTGTGATATTGTTGAGCTTGTTCATATTTAAGGAAGAGGAAGCTTTAATATTTAAATAACTCATCCGAATTATGTGCCTTCTTGCTTCGTTCAGTCCATCATTTCCACATTTGACCAGCAGGTGTCACTGGCCATTCCGTTTTCTTGATCTTTCCCTAGGTTGCCGTTATTCTACTTCCTAGTGTGTTCCCATGTTCCCTGGACAGTGTGTGGCTTCATGAGCTAAGTGGGCAGCTATGAACTGAGCGTCCTTAGTGCTGTGAGTTCAAGGCTGACCAGTGGCAAGCCTCAACGTTATTAGATATTTTGAGTTTTGTTTTTCCCCTGATTATTATGCATTGGATATCAGTATAGCTCTTTAATTTGTATCCATGTTTCTAGTTATCCCTGCCTGTGCCAGGTTTTGTAGTAATGTCTCGTTTCACATGTATCCTTAGTGTTTCAGTCCTTAGTCTTTATAATTGTCCACACCTGTTCCCTGTAGTTCCCAGTTCCCTTGTGTGTAATTAGTAAAGGCCCACACCCGTCCCTTGTCATATCCTCTGTTTGTGTATATAAGTGCCTACCCTTGTCCTGTTCCTTGGTTAGTTGTTATGTTTGATTCCTGTCTGTTCCTTGTACGTGTTACCAGCTAGCTGCTTTCTTTGATTGTTGTAGATGTTTGCATGTTGTCTTTACTTTCCTACTATGCAATTTCAGCTCTTTCTTGTCATTGCTTTAACCATCCTGCCTCGTTTTGACCCCTTTTGGTCCTTTTTGTTTCTGGTTTTCTGTCTTGTTCTCCATAAGCTGCCCTGCGAACAGCCTTTATCCTGCCCCACTGTACCAGCAAGATAATTGAAATATATTGGAATTATGTCTAATGTAATGTTTTCAGTGAGATTTCAAATGTGTCATTGCCTGTGGATTTTTGCCTTATTTTAACTTATTGCTTTTTTAATGAACACAAAAGGCTTCCGTTGAAATATGTTTAAAACAACAATAATTTACACTGTGACTACTTGCTCCTCATGTGTGACAACATGCCTTATTATGGAGCACATCGTGACAAAATACTAATGTGTAGTTATTGTTGTCAGGATGCGCGGTTAAGCGACGGGCAGGCAAGCAGGCAGGAAGCAGGCAAGGAGGCGAAAGTCGGGGAAAACGGGGATTTAATAAAGGAATCAGGGCAACGGAGACCAGGAACCATCTGACATAGACTGACATCAATGACGGACAAAAACCAGGGCAAGATACGGACTGAAATAGACAAGAATGGGCGAAAAGAATCAGATACAGCAGGGCAAGATCGGGAAAGCACACGAGGATAATCAGGAGGCGTGGCACACACGAGGAGCGGACGAGCCGGGTGTGACAATTGTATAATTAAATCAATATGAATTTGGGAAGAATACACAAAGCATATTAAACCACTGTCTTTATTTTGCTATAGTTATGACAATTCCACAATGATGCATTTTCTAAACTTCTAAAAGTATATGTATGGCATGTCCTTATCTCCCCTAGTAAAACAACTAAAATGATGAGTCATATTAAATGCCAACATAATCTGTCAGCTGTAAAGGTGGACTGACAATCAGGATGTAAATATGTTGTTTCATATGAATCCGATACAGTTCTGGATCAACAAGTTTTTTCTGTAACAAGACACAACCCACAACTAACAATTATATATAGGTCAAGGAGCTGGTGTCTGCATTGCATGTTTACTGGTAACAAAAAAGACAAACAAGCTGGTGTAAGGAGCACAAAATATAGATCCTTCAACAATGGTAAATGTAACATGAACTCAAGACATTTTTCACCATTTTTCTTACATTTGTATCTATTTTATGTTTATGTTTGAAAAAGATGCTTTCAACACATAAATATTTTGTTCCTAGCTGTCACACATGGTAGGGGATCCACAATAGTATCGGCAGTCAACTTGGGAGTCAGTGGCTCCCATTATTGTTCTGCAGGCTCTCTGTAATGGCCAATGAATATGAGGCCATTTCACAGAACCAGGGAAACCCTGTGGTGCAATTATTGTTCTTTCAAACACAGTGATAATACAAATTCAAGAGTGGTTTCATGAATACTAGGATGAAGTTATGGAAATGCTTTTCATGCCCTCCCCTGTAATTAAATCTAAATATCGCTTAACCATTCTGCGAAGTTCTGGGTGGAGGCATGACTGTTCATGTGTGTGGGGAGCTTGCATATTCTTCCGGTGTGTTCTGTGGACTGCTGTGCAGTCCAAAGACATACAGTTAGGATATCTAGTGTCTCTAAATCGTAAATGAGTATGAGTGTGCATGAGTATGTGCCTGTGATGGACTGGCATCCTGTCTAGGGTGTGCCCCAGCCCCGTGCCCTGTGATAGACTGGCATCCTGTCTAGGGTGTCCCCCAGCCTGAAGTCTCCAGGACGTGCCCTTGGTCAGTATAAACAGTTAGAAGATGGATAGATGGATTTTTCTCTTTGAAACATTTGCATGACAGCATTCCAAGAAAGAGTGGTGTTCTACTAAAGGGTGTCTGTTGTCACGTTACAAAACGCGGACAGTCGACTATTTGTATGTGTATTTTTCATTATTAAAATTAAATAATTTAAAATTATTTAAATTAAAGGTTTGCTCATAAGTTTGTCAGCATAATGTTAAGTATTTTGACATTGTTTAACAATAAAATTAATGCTTCTGCTAGTGATACTTCACATTGCCACCTGTGATTTTAGTACTGCATGTATGCCTGGTGAACTTGGCTCTTCCTTTACTGCTATCATTACTGTCCCAGAATGTAAGTATTTAATGTATTTTTAACCTATATTGAATGTTTGAATTAAATTTTAAAGATATTTCTCCAATAAAGGTTACTTTATACTTTGCATAAAGAGTCAGCAACCGTGGATCTTTCTCTATTCATGTGTTCCCTTGTCAGGAAGTGTCTTGCCTGGCCAGTAACTTCCAACATCACTGCTATAATAATAAACCTTCCCTGATATCATTGCAAACAGGAAATCTAATGAAAATTAAACAAGTGAATTTATTCATCATGAAATCATAGTGAAGAAATTGCAGTAACTTTGAACATAACTTTGAAATCATCATGCTTTTTTTGCAATGTCTGCTATGGTGCAACGCTGCCAGTTAAATTTGCTGTCTTGATCAGATGATAATTTTAAAACAATGTTGACCTTTTTTTGGTTATGAAAATCTCTCTTATTGCCTTTGTTTTGTCAGGGGGAAAATATGCTGAACGGCCTCTATGAAGAAAAATCCATCCATCCATCCAACCATCCATCCATCCAGTTTCAGTAGCCAGGGATTGGTCCACCACGGCCTCTGCCTTTGACTGTGGTCCAATCCACATTGCAGCACATCCTTATGGCTCCTTCTGCAGATCGGGGGCACAGAGGAGAACAGTCCCACATAGTTTATTCGTGCTGTGCCTGGCTGGGCCCCTTGGGTGAAGACCTGCTCACCAGGCACTTGCTTAAGAGCTCTCCCCGCAGGCCTGACTCCAAGGCAGGGCGCCGGTATCCCAGTTCTGGTTAAGGTTTCTGGTTCCTTGTTTTTTTTTTGTTCCATAATGTGTTTTTGAATCACCCTTATTCTGATCTCTCACCTAGGACCTATGTGCCATGGGAGAATCTATCATGGGCTTTTGTCCGTAACAACAAACCCCTCCACCATGGTAAGGTGGCGATTATATCATAAGGCCATTGGACATGAACCATTCATGTGATGTCATTAGTTTCAAATAAACACCAGTTTTCAGTAACTGTGACCTTTCGTAAAAGCCATAGTGATCTAGAGTGTATCTTAAGAAGTTACACGTGCTATCTGGATTGGATTCAACATTTTTGCACACGATGCACATACTCATGCACAGAGGGGCATTTAAAGAAAGCATTTGACCAGAATGATGTCTTGGATTAGCTGGAACAAATTCACACAAACAGATGAAAAACATGCATAGACAGAACAGTGCCTAGATTTAAAGCTATGATTTGCTATATTTAGCCATAGTAAAGTGTACCTGGTTTTGTCACACTTGTCCCCAATTAATAAATGAGGTAATGAGCCTGCTCTGTGCTGGTAGCAATTAGAGCCAAAGCTTATTTAAGCAAATCAGTGAGCAATTCTCACAGCTCAGTCATTGTTATTGCTCATAGAGCACAGACCTCATTTGGTGCCCAGTCAGAGGTTTGTTTTATGGGGTTAAATGGAGAAGGTCTGTTTTCTCTATGCCTGCAGTAGGTATTGCTTGGTGACTTAGGGGTCAGGATTGACCAGCATCTTGCTTTGGGCTTCTGGTTGGCCTGTTTCTGGTTTAGGGATTCATGATCCCAAGCAACTGGCATTCCACAGCTGTTTCGTGTTGCCAATGGTGACCTGTTTTTGGGAGTTTTCTACGTGTGTGTCCTTGTTTTTGTGTATTTGCCCCTTTTCGGTTCCCTGGTTTCTGGTCTGGGATCTTCAGTCCTCTGCCCTTGAGTCTGCCTTCTGGCTCACCTCATCCTGGAGGCTGTCCATCCAGTCAGGAGGCCAAGTCTCCCTGGCTCACAGTTTCCAGCAGTGTTGGGACTGTTGGTCTCAGTGTCTAGGGGGCAGAATACCTGATGTGATGAATGAATGGCCCAGTTTAAGCTGCTCTTTCACAGACCTTGTTTATGAAGCCCAATGAATGCTTTTAACCAGTAAGCAGTTTGAGTCATGCAAGGTTTTGCACAATTCTACTGCAATCTTATTAAACAATGTTTTCATTATTCATGTAAACTCTCTCCATTTCCTTTTCTTGCAGCTTTCTGTGTGTGTGATTTTAATTACATGCTGTTGTAAGAAGAATTGTGAATCCAATTGATGTCTTCACTACTTATCAATGCTTATTGTGCTAACTAATCTTTAAGATATCTAACGTGACTAAACATCTTTTATTTAACAGCTACCATACTCAGAATAAGCCTAGTTCGAGAGCTTAATTTGAATCTTTACCTAAGCTAATCACTTATCCATAACAAAATTACCTCACAGTATGTGCATCAAAAAACACTACAGATGATGGTGGAGCTTTTTGCAGATATTTAACAAGAAGTTTGATTCAGTCCATCTTTTTTTATCATGTTCTATAATATGCATGTGAGAATGGGCTACTTGTTATTTTTTTCCTCATCCGACTGAATTCTGAACAGCACAGACAAACAATTGAAGACTATTATTGTACTAATTATACCACTACAACAAATAATAGTTTTATTTATACAGCACCTTTCATACAATTGAATGCAGCTCAAAGTGTGTCACAGTGGCAATAAAAAATTAAACAAAATGTAAAAATCAAGAATTAGATTAATTAAAAAATAAATGAATACATACAGGGGGCGGCATGGTGGTGCAGTGGTTAGCATTGTTGCCTCACACCTCTGGGTTACATGTGTGTGGATATCGCATGTTCTCCCCATGTCGTCGTGGCTTCGGTTTCCCCCCCACGGTCCAATGATATTCTGAGGCTAATTGGAGTTACTAAATTGCCCGTAGGTGTGTATGTGAGAGTGAGTGGTGTGTGAGTGTGCCCTGTGATGGGCTGGCCCCCCATCCTGGGTTGTTCCCTGCCTCGTGCCCATTGCTTCCGGGATAGGCTCCGGACTCCCTGCGACCCAGACGGATAAGCGGTTTGGAAAATGGATGGATGGATGGATGAATACATACATCCAATTAAATAAAAACAAGCATGTACACAATATTAATCATAAAGAGTTTCAGCAGCAGTGAGAATATAAGGAATGGTATGAATATAAAAAGTAAGCCTTATCTAAATGCCAACTTAAAGTAATAAGTGTTTAGCAGCTATTTGAAACTGATAGTAGAAGTTGCCTGATCGCTCTGGATTGATAGGGAGTTCCATGACTTAGATGCAAAAAAGCAAAAGGCTGCTTCTCCAGTTTTCTTGTGCATAACATTTGGAAGCAGGCCAGCACCAGATGATCTGAAGGCCCTATTTGGAATAGGTTCTATCAGAAACTCTGAGATATGAGTGTACTTGTCCACGTCGAATATTGAAATCTAGTAACAGAACATTAAAATCAATTCAGAAAGAAGCAGGTAACCAATGCAGTGCTGCAAAAAGAGAGGTAATATGCTTTAACTCTTTTAGGGGTCTATTTTCCCATCAGGTACTTAAGTCAAAAAAGCGCTTAAGTTACATGCATTTCCAACATTCTAAGTCACTTATAAATCACTCAACTCATGAGCTATGCGAGGGAGATCAAGGAAAAACAAACAAGGCCGAAAGGGGAAGAGACACAGAGGGTAGGGTCAGATGGTACACACCCTGACATAGGTGGGACAATGTGGAGATGGTGGCCCACCTGGAACTGGCACTCGAAGGAGAAGCGCTCCAAACCCTCCTCAGCCTGACCTCAGCTGAGCAGCAGAACTATGCTCCCACTGGAGAGCCTTCGAGGAGCTTGACAGACTGCTGTACCAGTGCTGGCACTTCCCAGATGGTGAAAGGCAGCTACTGGTGCACCAGAGCCTCCATCCCGTAGTCATGAGGGTCACCAGCACTACTGCCACATAAACCATTCAAATGCCGTGCTGTATGAACCATACAGAAGTATTACCAGCAGTACCATAAATGGATAGGGGTGGAGCTTCCTAACCACTACATCATATGTACTTTTATAGGGTAAGATACAGCTAAATGACCAATTGGGGATGTGCAGGCAAGCATAGCTAATCAGCCACCCTCACGCTCAGCCACCACCACACAGCCATAAACACCATCAGACTCTAATCAGACTCTAAGCAGAGTTTATACACAACAAGAAAGAAAGTCAACAGTTGTGTGTTTATGATGAAATGAGAGAATTGTGGTTGGGGACATCAGTCACCTAACAAACATTTTTCACAGGACCATCACTTTGTAGTACTATTCCTTTCTTAATTATTTATTAGTTATTTTATAATTATTCTACATCTTGTTTTACATTGATATTTATTGGGTTTCTGTTTTCTTAAACTCGTGTTGTAACAGTCTTGGAACCAGGCAGACATTCATTTCACTGCACACTGTACCCACTGCACGAATGTCTTTACGACAAATGAAATCGTTAACTTGAATTTTTGACTCGACTTTTTGCTTTTCCCTTACTTCAAATGTTACAATCATAAAATACAGATTTTTTTTTTTCGTTTTAGAAATCGTTGAATACCTATAAAAATGGTTGATTCCCATTATAATGCTGTTGGTCCTCATGGAGATTCTGAGCACTTTAAGTAATTATGGAATGTAGGTGTGAGGCTTAAGTATTAGATGAATTATTACAGTAATCACTTCTATGTGAAAGGGGTTTAATTACATTCTGGTAAGTCTGAAGTTGTAGGGGACAAGTTTATGCAATATTAACACTGAAATAAACCTCAGATAAAAGCACTTGGTCTCCACAAAAACCATGAAGAAATGAATTGCCATTACCTGGATGTTGGTCTTTAAATTGTTCATAGAAACTGTAACATTTTGACAATGTTGACCATAAAAGTGTAACAAAACTAGCAATGGGTTGGTGTCATTTCAAATAGTATAGTATTATATAATCCAGAAAAATAAAGAAGTTTTTTAACCTTCCATATTCTAGTTTTCAGTTTACATTATAACTGTATGCCATGAAATAATAAATTTGCATCCATCTACCAACCACTTATCCTGGTCTGGGTCAATGCAGGTCTGCAGCTTATTCCAGGCAGCACTGGGCACAAGGTTGAGTTACACCATAGCCTGGTTACCAGTCTGTGACAGGGCACATGAGCACACACACACCCAAGGCTGAAGCTAGAAATTCTATGCCCATTAACGAAATGTCACTTTGGGCGCCCCACTAATGGACGCCCAAAATGCACAGTAACGTTTGCTAAAATGGTACAAAATTACAAAAATAGTACAAATTGCATACTGCAAGAATATGTGAGACTTTAAGGGCTCCCATATTCAGGGCCCCATGAATCGTCAAGTATCCATGCCCCCTTTTCTCCCCTGTACACAATTTAAGGTCGTTAATTTAACACAGGAAAAATTGCAAATGACAAACAGACAGCCTGGAGGTGGGATTCAGCTGGAGCCAGGAGGAAGCGGCCCTACTGACCAAGCCACCGTACTGCTAAAGTGTAATAATTAAAATAGTTATTCTTTGTGAATCAGAATCAGAAGACTTTATTAATCCCGGAGGAAATTGCTCAAATGTGAGTCAACGTGGCTCACTGTAGAAAAGGGATTTTGCTTCACATGTTCAAAGTTAATTAACAGTTATAATGCATCATTTTTACACAAAATCCACCAAGTGAATCTGTTTTTGGCATAATTTATCATTAGTAACACAATCATTAGTAAAACAAATATTATTAAAACAATTTGGTCATTATAATCAGAAAAATACTCATATTTCATATTGTGAAAATGTTGTAATATCATTTTTAGGGCATACTAACCAGCCTTATTTAGCAGCATTAAACATTAAACAATTTAAATTAAAAAAAGATAAAAAATAGCAGCTGTCATGTGGTTTAAAAAAATTCTGCCCCTACTCTCCATGTATAGGGTCTGAATGTTGTGCAGGTATATTTACGCTGTTTAAAAACATGCTGTTAGGTGTACTGGTGTGTCTCTGTTCTGCTCTGTGCATTTGTGTGTGTGTGTGTGTGTGTGTGCAAGAGAGAGAAAGAAAGGAAGAGAGTGAGTCTTGACATAATGTAAATGAGTCGTATTTTGTCTTGCCCTGCAACATCAATGTAACACTAATAACTATAATATGTGTGAGTGTTGCAATAAGTGTGTCCTATTAAAGTGTAGTTACAGTCACAGCCAAAAGCATTGGTCCATTTCCACTTTTAAAAAATGAATCACAATTTTCAGTGAAATAAGTTGAAACTGACAAAAATAATTGGCATCTTCCGTTTTTTATTTTATAGAGCAGACACCTTGATGACTTACATTTACATTTGACTTATTTGGCAGATACTTTTATCTAGAACATACATTTTTGACTAAGCAGGGTCAAACTGTCAATGTGGAGAAATTGGGGGGTGGGGGGGGGGGGCTGCTTTGGGGCCCAACAGTGAAATCACCCTGCCAACCATGGGCCGCACA
>JAODJX010000109.1:24128003-24138243 GCA_026776945.1 Isichthys henryi
AAACCGGAGTACCCGGAGGAAACCCCACGACGACATGGGGAGAACATGCAAACTCCACACACATGTGACCCAGGCGGCTCATAAGTATCATTATCATTAAAAATATCCATCCATTTTCTATGCCCATTTGTCCTATGCAGGGTTGTGGGGGGGGGTTCACAATGTTATAAAGATGGGACATAAAAACATTGCACAATAAATCAATATCCTATGAAAATCAATATACATTTTTCTGTTTACTGAACACTTTAGATAAAACCATTATGACCGGTCATGTTTGGTTTCTCGTCTGTAATAAATGTTGAAATAAACAGAACCTATGCAACTGGAATCTCCAACCCATGACCTCCTTGCATTGAGGTGATAAACTACTTTTAAGAGACAACTTTCAAGAGTATAATGGAATCAGATGCTATGGTTTAGGTCAAGCAACATTCACTTTGAGACTAATTTGAAATCTTAATGCATTTCAGTAATATTGATTTAGGATCAGGCAAGATCCCTTATCTCTTTCTGACAGGCAAAATGCTACGCTGGTATGGAAGCTAAGCTCACTTTCAGTCATGAAGATGTGCACTAGACTCAGACTGAGACTGAATGTTATACTTCAAAGTAAATTTGCTCTGTTTAAGTACACATATACTACATCAGTACTGTTAATGTTAATACATAGCATTAATTTAAAAGTCATAACATGTTGTTTCTTTGAGTGTGCTAATGCATGCAGTATTTTGATACCCAAAATAAAATGGGAATTAGCATGAGCAAAGTTTTTAACAGAGACCTATAGTTTTTAACAGAGACCTATTTTTTTCCTGGGTGTAAATAGTGCTAGAACTTTGGTCATGACGTTGCACAGAATCCCAGAATTCACAGCTAAAATCAAAACATTTAGTTAGCATTACATGTGGAAGCTGATGGAGGGGAAAAGGCAAAGTTACACTTTTAATTGGTAAATTTAGTTAAAAAAATTGGCTATACAACTGAGAAGATAATATTGCAATTTGCATTATTTGTTTTATTTTATTCAAGGTCAGTACATTAAGGATCTTTCCAACTTGCCATAGGAGAGAATACAATGGCTATACAACTCCCTTCCACACCATATCGCTGCATGTATCCAGGTCCGGGGGGGGGAACTGACGTGGGACCAACAGTGTGCCCATTCTGCCAACTCTGTTGTCCGTTTGATCTGATATTATAATCATTGTGATTAGGGCTGGACGATTTATCGATTTCAAATCGAAATCGTGATTTGAAACAACGCGATTAGCATTTACGTGATTTAGGATATACATTATACAACATGTCGGACCCACGGTTTAAAACTGTTGTCAGAATAGTTTTACAAATTCATGTCATGCTCCCTGTGTGACAGTTATTCTCACCAATCAGAAGTGGCCCAAGAAGACTGCTTATGGGCCCCCAAACAGCAAACACATGAAACCCAAGGAAAAAGTTGCATTCACAGCGTGGAAAAAATACTGATTCCGCCTCTGAGTCATAAATGAATTGCTTTCGTATTTCATGGTCCGAGATTGTTTCAGAAAGGTCCTATAATCAATAGAGCCGGCAACCTCTTTTTAAACACCAGCAGTGACATCATACCTTTTGTTCTTGTTAATGGGCAATAGCGTTAGCATACCGCTAACCCATCAAAACAACCATGAGACAGTCAGTAATCCTTATAGCAGTGGAGTCAGTGACCCCCAAAAAAGCCCTAAAACCCATAATATGGTCGTGTTTATGTCATATGTTTTTGTACTTATTAATTTAAGTATTTCCAAATATTAATCTTTTGAAATTAATCTCAATCCCACAAAAGTAATAAAATAAAAGCTTCACTTTAACATAAATACTAAAAGAATAGATTGCTTTACTCACTATTACAGTTGGGTATGGGCATGCGGTCTTATTATTTAGAAAAGATACAAAAAGAGACGCATATAATGTTTATTCATTCGTCTTGTATTTGTCCGAGTAACAAAGCAAAGGAACGATAAGCCGCTTCAGTCGAAAACTGCATTTTACTTCTCATTTCAAATAAAATGCAGGGTTGGCAACTTTGGTCAGCTGCATTGAGTGTGATTCTCTGATCTCTGTTCTGCACACATATTTACATGCATGTAAAAGTTTTATTACCTTGTAAAAAGTTTGTACAGTTTGCAAAATGACCTAACATATTTGATGCAGCTAATTTTAAGTTCAGAATGGAATAATATAGATTTGTCGTAAGATTTCTTGCGTGAGAGTTAGGAACCCTAAAATTTTCACCTGAATTGATTTGTATAGAAAATTACCGTATACAGTTTTTAAAAAGTGGAAACTTAGACCAATGTGAAATCACCAATAAACTACTTCTATTTATTTGAAAAAACTGAAAAAATGTATAAAATGCATAATATGTTTAAATAGGCTGACTGGCTGATGAAAAGTTGAAGGCACCTGTGATACTAATTAAGGTTAAACACTTAGTTTATAACGTGACTATAATGCAAGGAAAAATAGTCTCTTTAGGGTTGCCAACAAATCTGTCCATATTATTTTAGCTTTACTAAAGCATCCTGGAATGAAATATACTGCCCAGTGTCAGAAAGCTCAGCCTCAGTCGCCGGTCATGGGTCCTCCACTAGGATAATTACCCAAAACATACAGCTAAAAGTACTCAAGAATGGCTGAGGAAATAACACTGGAGTATTCTTAAATAGCCTTCCAGATCTCAATCCTATTGAACATCAATGGAAAGATCTGAAAATTGCAGTGTGGAGATACCACCCTTCAAACCTGAGACAACTTGAGCAGTTTGCTCAGGAAGAGTGGGCCAGACTACCTGTTGGCAAATGCAGACGTTTCATTGTGAAGTACAGAGATCACTTGTTGGCAGTGATAGCTGCCAGCTGAAGGTGGTGCCACAAAATATTAAATTATTGGTACCATCTTTTTTGTCTGTGCCATTTTCATATGTTTAATTATATAAAATATTCGTAGGAATTAATAATCAAAAGCAAGAGCTGATTTGTGTTAAATAAGGAAACAAATAAGGGAAGCCATTAAACTTTCGTCAGTTTCAAGTCATTTCAGGGATTGTTGTGTTTTATTGTTTTTTTGTGGAAGGGAACCAACAAATTTGTCTACGTGTGTAAGCCTTTCAAAGTGAAGCAGGCATGGTAGCAACGAGTGTGTCCTTGTTTTCAGGCATCATTAGATCACCCGCTCAGTGCCGAAAGCAGCATAATGATGTTCGAAGATGAGGAAAGCAGAAGCTCCCTGCTAAACGAGCACAGTGGCTAGGAAAGGGGACTTAATTATACTTGTGTGTTTTTTTTTTTATTTCAGCTTCAAAGTCCTGGTCCTGCTTTTCAGCTAAAGCACCCAAAACTGCTTTTACTTTGTCATCAAATAACAAAATAGGAAGGCAGTGAAATGCCGCATGGCTAGAATCTCGTGTGCCCCCGCATTACCTGTTTCAACCAGGCTAATTGAAATTTAACTCAAAATTAAAATTACAACGTAAACACAAAACCTTCAGTACAATAAACGCCTCTCCACGGCACACTGAAAAATGGTGACATTCATTCCACCGTATATTTAATGGAAAGTCTGGGAATTTCAGCTCATAAAATCTGTCAGTATTGTCCGTTTCAATAGCACAACGTCTTGTTGTACGTCGAACAGGAGTCACTCAAATCCAGTGCTAGGAGGACGAAGGCCAGTGGCAGGGAACACTAACAAAGGAAGACAGACAAGGAAAGGAGAAGCATCCAACTTAAACAGATTCACCGATCCTGTACTGTACCTGCTGCCTCGTTGTCCGTTTTCCTCAGATGCACTAGCTACCATCCATTTCCTTGCACCTTGACAGTTTGCCGCACGAACTTGCAAAGTTCCATTCTGCAGCTGTTATTGGGTTATCTTTCATTAGCTTATCACCATTAAACAATGGACATTAAACTTCTCTGTTACACTCAACCATGTCCTGGCGTCCTACACCCGCTGCCGTCCACTTCTTCCCGCCTCTCTCCATCACCATCCTCATTGACTGGTGAAATGCTCATTCATTATCGGAGTGCCATTTAACCCTTTACATGTCAGTCAGTCTTATGTGGCTCATCACATGAAGTCTGCGGACCGGAAGGTGTCCTTCGCATATGGGTTAAAAAGATATCCAAATTTAATTGTGGATTTAATTTAGAAAAGTCCGAAACTCTTGTTGAATTGGTTGTCACAGCAACCAGTCCATAAGCTCAAACCTGTTCAGAACAGGTTTATTCAATGTAAAGAAAATTAGATCACAGATATAAACAGACCTCTGTCCACTCAGGAAACCCGTCTAACCATGGCTGTACCTTTCTTACAAGAGAAACCAAGTGTGCTTGGTGTGATCATATTAAGAAGAGTCCATTTTTTTTCCAATAGAACTGTATTGCATAATATTAGAGTACACATGCAAACAATTTTATACCAGGGTGTCATGGCCATATAGACAGCGAGCGCATGGTAACCCTGCCTTGACCTGCATGCACAAACACAGCTTCCTGAGGCTTTCATCCAGGTTTATGTATATACATTTATACATTTGATACATTTCATTGATTATGATTTGGTTTTTCATCACTTTATTTCCATGAAATTCACAAGGCACATCATTTAATCATTTTATTTGTCAGCATATTCATTTAATAATGTATGAATATGTCAGCACTGATATATGTGTGTTTTGTTTTGCATTCTTCCGTTGCAGTTACCTGGAGGAGTACAGCAGCTTGGGAGGTTGTGCGTGCATATTTTCAGTCCGTCGGGCAAACAGTCCGGGTCATTGTGGTTCCCTTTATATTTCCATCGCCGGTACCAACAGCAGCCACAGCAGGGGCAGTTGGTTTCTGGCATAACTGTTTATTATTTTCTAGCTAAAATTTTTTATTTAGTTTTTTTTTTTTAAATATAAAATTGTTTGTCTGTGTGTTGCTGGATCTAGTTTATATGTTTCCCGAGTGTGTTATTTGGTAGGTCAGTTTTTTTCAGTGTAAGTGGGTTTATGTTAATATGTTAATGGCCTTAATTTTGGTTTCTTTCTGTTTTGTTTATTGGGAAAGAGGCTTTTCCTCTGATGGATATTATTCTGTATTTTGATGATTTCTGGGTTTTGAGTAAATTTTGTTTAACATCAGATTTGTTGCCCCCTGTGTCTGCTGGCTGCTCCCTCACATAGGGCCATATAAACAAGGAAAAACATACATGAAAAAATGCAGTATAAGGATGAAATAAGAGTTATACAAATGCCAGGGTACTTGAGTGCTTTATATATATACTTGCGCACTTTGCATCTTACGTTAACATACGTTACGAAAGTGTGTAGGAACTCAGTGTGCTTGCAGTTAATTGGGGTAAAGGACTGCGCTTTTGCTTTCGTCATTTTCGTCAGCTAATACACTTGCCAATCATGGTTTCAAGTGTTGATATACGCAGCCTAGGTAGTGTCCACGGGAGCAAACAGCTATCTCAGATGATTAAATCGAGTTTGACTAATATGATTGTCAAATGGCTTTGAAGAACCAAAATATCCGGGTGATGTGATCATATCACGATTAGATGACCCCAGATCCGTCCTTTGATCCTGGGTGTCTTAATCCTTGTGCAAAAAACACCCTCCAGGTCCCACTTAGGACACAACTGTAACAGGATTTGTGTGGGTCATAGTCATATTTTTTTTTATAGCGAGAAGGCAGCTCTTTGCATAGTCAACAAAAGTTCTTTGTTTATTAACCAAGCACTTTCAGAGTAAACTAGCAGTAACACGCACAGGTAAACAGTGATCGACATGACTCACACTTGGGGTGGGCACTTACAAAAACTCACACATTCCATGGTAAACATTACACATGTATAACACTTATTTATAACACAAAATACACAAACGCACATCCTAAATTGCACAATTCCATACGCGATCAGCACCGCACAAGGCATGCTGGTAATGTGAATAATTCTCTTGGAACCTGCCCAGCGGCATCACTATAGGTTTCAACAAAAGAATACAGCACCCATTGGTTTTCAAGATTTCTTTACAAGCAAATTTTAATTCATATTTCAACATGTGCACATACACTTCACATTCAGTAGCCGGCTTATTTACTGGCGGTGAATGGATACGGGCAGGTACAGTATTAATAAATACATATAAAAATACATGATCTTTAAGGTATGAAGGCGTGCAGTGTCTTCCATAGTTTCATGCTTAAAGTACACTTCTGTACTTTGAACGGACACAGTGCAGTTAATAGTAATGCAAAACTACTGCAAGATCTTACAAAAATATTGTGAAATAATTACCCCCTCAATGTTGATTATTGTCATATTCAGTCGAAGACTGTGATTCTTAAACAGTAATATATGTTTTTTTTTCTGTCAGTCTGTCAAAGTCCATTTCCATAACAGGAAAAAACAGATATAATCTTACAAAATGGAAGACATTTCAATGTGGAATTATACTGTACATATGTGGAACCATGTTTGACGCAGGGCATGGTGCAGGCGGGGAAAGGATGGTGACGATCCACTTGCGGTTACGAGACAAACAAGGGTTTATTAAATGAACTGGACACAGGAAATCTACAACACAAAATGACCATGAGGCGTCAGAGAACAAACAGGAAACAATACTGAATTAACTAAATCAATAAAACAAAGCACAACTAAGAAACCAAACAAAAGGCACAGGAAATAGAACTGTGCAGTAGAACAGAGGAACAAACACTCAGTAACATTCACAAAAACTGAGAGCTAGCACTAGGAGAAACTAGGACCACAACACAAGCAGACCAGATTTAAATCGGAGACAAAAAAGATAAACAAGTAAAATTTTAGAAAAAACAAAACAAGTATGAACGGCCTTGAACCTCTAACTGCAGGATTACAATCTAGGCACCACATGCTCATCCCACTGAGCTATGCAGTGGCCCAAGGAATAAGGGAAACACACTAGGGACTTGTGCAATGACAGAGGGAACAGGATGGCCAGTAACACCTGCTGGATGGACGGTTACCGACCCTGACAAACCATAAATATATTTTTTATATTTAAGGAGGGCACTAGCTAAGAAAAAAAAAGATACATTATCAGGTATGCCTGTTATGCGTGTCAGCATAAGAAGATACTGTGGGTGCGGGTGGGTCGGGTTTGTAACAAAGTAGTGTTCCGACTAAGTTATAAATAACTTAGAGAAAAATTGTGTGCACCTGGCTTTATAAATATCCCAATAGTTATTGTAACAAAATCGCATTGCAACATTTGAAATTTTCACCAACATCACATAGTCCTAGTATATAGTCTTGATGTGACGTCATATCCTTATTATACCACCCACCTGGAGGGTAAAAGACTTTATTCTGCTACTCACCACATATTTTTTACCATATTTGTCTAGCCAAAACACCGATAGTTGTTTGACTGGATGCACTAACTGACGAGAAGATAAGCCTGGGTTGTACTTCCACAGAATCCCATCTCAGAAATAAAGCCCAGAGAGGAGAAGATTGTGAGTTTGTGCTATTAGATATGCCTCCATTCCTTGGGAAGCAATGAAAGAATGGCAGCCATCAAATTGCGTTTTCACACCTAAGTTCAGGAATCTACAGTATTTCTTAGTTCTGAGTTTCTGTCCTGTCTCAACTGGGAACCTTTGTAGCTCCTGACCGCTTTCCCACTGCACAACAAGAACAGCGACCTTAATGTTAAGCAAGCATGGGAGGCACAAAGCTTGTAGGTTAAACTTCCCATGTAATTTCATACAAGCAAAAAGGTATCCATTGATGTATTCAATGTAAAATGTCCATGTTTAACTTTTGTAAACTTTCTTCCTGGCAGCAGTGTTAGGGGAGGGATCGTCCACGAGATTTGGAAGACATCACCAATGTGAAGCTCTAGCAGGGACTTTCCTATTTTTAGCGAGAAAGTTAAAGTTTTAAATTTTTATTAACAAAAGTGGGGAACTTGGTCCACAATTCCCAGATTCTTTTTTGGGACCTAAAAATGCCTGAAATGTCAGCTATTTTTCTGTTTTATGTTGGCTTTCTACATTCCGAATACCTTCTGTTGGAATATTTGCCTTGCTTTGATGCCCCTCTTTGCCTCCTGCCCCAAGTGTCCTCATTTTTGCAAAGCAAAATATTATCATCCGGTATTTTCCGTCATTTTGACAAACAGGGTCATAAAAATTTGGTCATAATCTATTATTACCCATCATTTTAATTTTCATTTTTAATGATAATATTAGACATACTTAGTATAATTTAATTTTCATTCATGAATATTCAATTTTTTTTAATGATTAATTTAGAGAACAAGCTTATAGATTATGAATTTATTAGGACATGGAGAGAAAAGATGAACAGAGACACTGACCGTGCGGTCACTTTTCATGTGAACACTACACAAAGCACAATGACAGTGACGGCCATTAAAAACACTTAGACCATCATGTCTAAACCAGCAAATATGAACAATATGATTTTACAAAATTAGACAATTACAATTAAAATATAAACAAACAATTTTGCTGAACATTAGCTGCTGCTTGCTGATAAACATTATCAGCATTACTTGCTTGTCCTTTATCCTCCACTGCATCAGTCTCTTTTTCTCCTTGTTTATTAATGTCATCACAAGGATTTTTAAGGAAATTCTGGACACGCAGCTGCCATGACACTTGCCACCAATGAGACAGGGGTGTGAATTAATTAAAGTTTTGGCGCACTTAAACTTCCTTTTCTGACACATCTTTTACAAAGATCATAACCATAATACGGATAGCAGAAGTGATTTAGCTGGCTGAGATTTTACCGGAAACCCCACTGGGTGCATATTGTCCAAGAGAAAAAATTGTCAGATATTCCTACTGAATAGCCAAAACTGATACAACTGACAAAATTTTGAATTGGGTATGACCCGAGAGATAACGCAAAAAAATATGAGATCCCGCACGAGTACTGCAAGGTCTCTCAAAAGGACTTTTTTCTTCCTCCCTTGTCCTCCTAGGAGCTTTGCACTTTTTTGCACAAGTAGAATGGAAAAAAATCCCCGCTTTCTGCTACTGAAATCATGATTTATGTGTGTGTGTCCAGATTGCCTAATCTGATATGAAGAGAAGACAGACATTGTTACAGAGGAAGTCCTTGAACTAATCTTTCCCCCAGTCTTTTTTTCTGTGGTAATGCTAATGCCTTGAGTTCAGGTTGTAAAGGGTTTTTTTTGTGCAGTTTCCTTTGCATGCTGCAGAGCTCTATGGCTCTGTGATGTTACCCTCATGAATGTCTCAGTTTCTTCCATTCAAGTGAAGATGTTGACACCTAAGCTCGATTCAGACAAAGCAGACCCTGCAAGGACACGTAAGATTTGTTAAATTTGTGTGTGTGTGTGTATTTTCATCTTTCACACTGCTATAACAGCATTTATAAGTATTTGAAACATAAGTTTCCTTTATGTTTCTTCCTCAAAACTGAAAGCACATGAAATGCATAGAAAATATTATTCATTCACTTCATTTCATATTTTATTGTCTTTTGATTTTTTTTTTTCTCCCTGTTAGAACTGTTAGTGAAGAGGACAAAGGTCCAAACCTTTGGAGTCTTGGTGCTTCCTGTTTTGCTGTCTGGCTCTGAGACATGAATGCTATCCAATGATCTTAGACGAAGTCTAGACTCCTTCGGCACTGTGTCTCTTCAGATAGTCCTTGGTTACCACTGGCTTGACTTTGTGTCAAACGAGCCGTTCCTCGGGGAGTCCTGAATGTGGCACATTACCTGCATTGTAGGGGAGCATCAGTTACGGTACTTCGGCCATGTGGCGCGACTCCCTGGGGGTGATCCGGCTCGCAGTATCCTCATTGCTGAGGACCCGAGTGGCTCGACCAGGCCAAGAGGACGCCCAAATAACACCTGGCTCTGGCAGGTAGACAGATATTTCCGGAGGACGGGAATGGACAGCATGTCGGTGTGGGGGGTCGTCAATCGGTATCCCAAGGTGTTCCGTCTGGTGAGTGTGATAACACGATCAGTGCATGCTCCCCAACCAGATCGGACCTGACCTGCTAGATCTTGAAAACCGTGGGTTTGGTAAATAATGATGATGCTAGTTTTCAAAAATAATTTAAAGAAAAGATTATCCCTGCCCTGCGATGGGCTGGCCCCCCATCCTGGGTTGTTCCTGCCTCGTGCCCATTGCTTCCGGGATAGGCTCCGGACC
>JAODJX010000109.1:24143497-24153999 GCA_026776945.1 Isichthys henryi
TAGCGTTAGCATTTTTCCCATAGAAGTGAATGAGCGGGCCCCATAAGGATAGGTATACCCTACATGTGCGTGCGTGCATGTGTGTATGCATGCGTGTGTGTGTGTGTGTTGTTTGGAATGTTTTAGGACATATTGAGAATTCAATCTGTCCTTTTGCAGAGCATCCGGTTCTTTGAGAAAAGCTACATTTCATAAAATAACTGTTAACACTATAACAGCCATTGAAGCCGAAAAACTTCTGATGCGTGAAAGTGAGAAATGTTTTGGTTGGCTGAAGTCTCTTAACTACATTAACATGCAATTTATTGCCAGGCAAAATTTACATCTTTGCTAAAATAATAATTCAGTGTTAATTATTTTCACTGAAACTGCTGGGTGGAGTGAAACGTTGCCATCTGGAGACAGAAGTTAGTGTTGCCGTGTCGACTCATTGTCATAAATTCATTAAGTGGAGTGTGGAGCTACTGCATTTAATGGCCATGTGGAGTGTAAAGTTGCATTGTGGAGCCAGATGGTTGACTACGCCTATGTGTGCCTGCAAGCAGGCGTGTGTGTACTAATGTGTGGCCATTTTGAGATGGGATAGTGCACAGAACCATGTGACATGGGGATCAGACCAAGAGAGACAGATTTATTAGATCCAGGGTATTACATTCTAGGCTACAAGTGGTTAGCATGAATAAAAACACAAGGTACTAATTCGGTGAGGGGTTAAAAGTATAATTAAAAAGTAGAGTATGAGCCAAGGGCAAAACCTGGCACAGATCTAGGGTTGCACATATGTTAATATGTACATACTTACGTTCGCTAATATGCAGTCACCACTTATATCAGCAATGATGGAGGCGGTCAACTTAATAGTTACTGATAGTTGTGGTCAGTGTCCTGTCCCTCAAAAGACAGATCGTAGCCCTATATCTGCCTTTCCTTATCATTCAACTACATTTGAAAATGACCAATGAATCATATCCTAAACGTTAATATAATCAATAAATGCACGGTCTTTCTACACAGTCATACAATTTAACCTCACAGTTTAAAAATAGTTTTTACACCAGCTATTTCATCTCTGTACTTAAGAGTATAGTAAGAGGTGTGCTTGTTTACTGTTTGCTTGTGTTGAATTATTTTGTAATATTTACCTACTGATTCTTGGCGTCCTGCATGTACTCTGGAAATACTTGGGTAAAATTTCCACTCATGTATCTAGCACATTAGGACTAAGGCTGGATGTATTTTATGTTACATGTTCAGTTATAATATGTGATAGTGTCAATGACTATGCATAGCCATCTGTAGCCGAGATATTGAATTTGGGTGAACAATGGCACACAGAACTAAGTTGAACATGCGCTGGTATTTTTACACTGAACAGGGAACATCTTTTCTGCCGGGGTTTGACACCTGCATAAGAGATGAAACACGTTATTATGTTCTTCAGAAACTGGTCCTGTAGGAAAACATGATAATGTATAATTTCGAACACTTAATAAAACACAAATTTCGCTGGATGCCATGGTAATATATTCAATCACAACACAAAACATGCGTCAATAAAGTAATTTAGTAGCTTAAAGTAAATAGTAGATATTAAGCTACTTATAGGAGGAGGTTGTTGCATGCTTTTATGTACATTATGTATTCTAATAATCGTTTGGAGAAGCACTACTGTACAAAACAACAAAAATTCAAAATTGATTTAAATGACTCACCCAGAACCACTTTGCACACATTTCCTCCTATATGGTTTTTCACCTCAGCATAAAGTATGCTAATAATTTTGAATCTGAAGTGTTTTGTCTCCTGGTTATATTGTTAGCTATCGGCTGTCACCATGGCACTTGCCGAATTGTATTTTGTTGTCTGTACCCAGAAGAAAAGCAATCTAATTAAAGGAAGGAAAACCACAATAACACTGTAAATTAAATAAATGATTGTCTTGTTCTTCCCCAGTCAGTCAGCCCTGTGGGTATGTTCTTTCCTGAGGTACATCGCTTAGCACACACCAGAGATTTGAGGAATTGACAGCTTTGAGTGGCTTTGGTTCACAAGCATACAAAAACAACAGTATCGAATTTCTAAGATCATCTAAATAAATGGAAATGCGTGCAGCCTGAGGGTAAAAACCTACAGCTTGCACTTATCAAAGTAAAATTATGGAGATTAATGAGTTGACGGTTATTAAAAAAATTATGACTTTAACAGAAAAGGGAAAACAAACAAATAATTAATAACACAAATGTTTAAAGACACAAGCACTTTGCTAGTCTGTAACTGTATTGAATGCTTGATCGGAAGTTTAAACAGTGATTTTCCACCCCCCTGCTAAAGAAATTTTCAAGAAATGTGAGGAATTTAGCATTGAAACTGCTCTGTCAAATGTTGTTGTATCCTTATTAAAAACACTATGTGAACATCTACCAACACCCTGATGATGTCTTAATAATTAAAAGTAATTTAATCGATCCATTTTGTCTTTCATTTCTTTTTCTTTTGCCAGTGTGTGATCATTATACTGTAGCACATCTTTGGCTCCTCCTGAGAGGAGATGATTGTGAGAACTAGGTTACATAAAAAAAGGAGCCAATGAGGCCTCTTTTCAACAAACGAACAACTTATTTTAAAAAAAAAAAGCAATTAGGCGTTTTTGTTCTTCTCCATCTAGCAGCCGGTGGCTTGATTGTGGCATTTTAGAAAGAGACATTGTGGCGGGGAGCTGGCAGAGATGTCCCCCCCTTGCCCCTTCAAGAAGATGCACCTGAGTGTGGGGTAATGGACTCAAACGATGTTCAGCTGCAGCCAATTAAAAGCTGTGAAAGAATTTCTGCAGAGCTGAAGCAGAGAGCAGATGCACCGGGGTGTTCAGACCCAACTAATCTTTATTGATGTAGCTGAAAAGGTGTTTATTTTTCCCAATACCAAAAAAAAGATATATTTTTTTTATATTCACTTACAGTAATTGCCCCTTACATAATGCAAAACCTTATATAACTAGTAGTATGTACCATATTTCTCTTTTGAATTTAGTTGCTTTACTGTTAAATGCAATTGTCTTAAAAGAGCTAATCTGAAAAAACATGCATATGTATGATATATTTATTTTTATATAACAATATAATATTAATATAATGAAATAACTTAGGTCATTGGTTAATTCTTATATATGCACATACAAAACAACAGCAATGGCATTGCTATCACACACTTATATAATCCTTATTTGTTGTATCCTTGTATAAAGAATAATTTCTGTTTCAAAATGCGTATTAAAGCACCCCACATATTTGCCTAAAGATTGTCGAATCAGGTAACTTAATAAGGTCATATTGTCCAAGTATTTATCGAGGGAAAAAATGTTACTTTAAAAATACACATTTTCCATAAGCAGCACATTTTTATTTTTTTTTTACATTTAAAAGAAATATTAAGCACAAATATTTCTAATAATTGTGATAGTTCTTGGTATAATGGTAAACTGCACGCAGCCCAGAAGTGGTCCTCCAACTTACCAGGAAGAATTTGGGGGTTGGTGGGGGCTATCATTCCAGCCACCGTAAAAGCTTCACACAGCTCCAACCAGGCAATACTGTAGGACTTTTTTCTTCTCTCTGCGGTAGTAGCTCTACTGCAGCCACCCACAGGTAGGCTGCACGCATCATTAAGTCCAAACTACTGGAGAACTAATAGAGTCAGGCCTGTTGGAGATTGGAACTGGTGTGGTACTGAGGCATCACCTACTGCACAGAGGCACTTGGGTCTCAATCTGAGGCGGCCCATCCGGGAAGGTACTTGAAACGTCTTGTCTCTTTGGTGAGATGAATTCCTCACCTGGATTCCATCTTCCTCTGCTGTTGACGGAGTTTCTTAAAGTTCCCATTTCAGTTGCAACACTCCCTGAGGTATGCAGACTGGGCAGTGGCCAGACCTCTGTAGGTTGATACATCTATTATTGATCTGGTCACTCTGATGGCTGCCATGCTTACTGTTACTATGCCAGATCAGCTTCTCCCAAAAGTATCCAATGTCAGTTCTTTCAATGAGCATATTATAAGATTATAAGAGATTAAGACATTCTCTGGGTGCTTTTTCTGTTCTTTCAGTATATCCTTCAGCCCCAATATCCATCCATACATCCGTCCATCCATCTTTGGGCAGTTAATTCTGTGTAGGGTTGCGGGGAAACTGGAGCCTGTCCCTGGCAGAATATAATGTAGTATGCCCTGGATGGGATGCAAAATTTATGCTTTAAAAAAAGCAGCTTTCAGTTCTGCAGTTTAGATAATAGTTCATTTGCCTTTTTTGTTTCTTTCAGGAATATTTCAGAATAAATTATCACTGGAAAAAATGAAGACTGAATGCATGTTAACAACCCAAGGAAGATGTCTACATTTTCTTTAAATGTTAAATTATTCACTCATGTCAAGGTGTTTTCATGTCAAAGGCTTCTCCCTGCTTATCCTCCTACATCTATGATCTCATCCAACTAGCCAAAGATGGATTGTTGTAAGGTACTTCAGTGTTTCATGCTTTTTGCTAATTTGCATGTGCTCAGTCCTGTGACTAGTCAGAGGGACTAGGAAGCTGGCTGTATGTTCTCCTCTCGAATTGGGTTGAGATTTCCATTAGTAATGTGATTTCAGATGAGGTGATCAATCAATGACTGCTGTTCATTTTGTTTGGGTAGAAACTGTTAATTATAATTAATAACTCAAAATAAATGGCTGATTTTGTGGTGATTTCACTTTATTTTTGTTAATAAATAACCTACTAATAAATAAATAAGCTACTCGTGACATTTTAAAACTTAACTCTCAATAATAATAATAATAATAATAATAATAATAATAAAGGAATTTATGTCTCTGAAAAAAAAATTACCTCAGTGCTCAGTGTTATTTATATTTTATTTCTAGGCTGAAATTCCAAACTCACACACACGCATACATACATACATACAGTACATATACAGTATATATATATATATATATATATATATATATACTGTATAAATGTCTGCCCCACATACCTACGTTTCATTTATGGACGGACCACACACATACACATTAGGGTGGGGTGAAAAAAATCTAAATTTCCAATAGCAATTTCCAATAGTGTGGAAAAGTTGTCACTGGACCTTATTATTAAACATGCAAAATGTCTTTGAAATAGGTTAATATTTTCAGGTTCCTTTCAGGATCTTAATTTCGTAATTTCACAAAAAAAAACTGATTTTCCCTGCATGACTCCCATGTTCGAAAGAATTTTTTTTCGGGAGTTAATTATTCCAATAGGGCGGAAAGGTTACTACTTACTGTAAGCAGTATAGTAAGCCTACAAAATTTTATTCATATCGGTTAATATTTAAAAGTTCCGCATCCCGAATTAAGAACATCATGATAAGAAATGGTAAGAATTTCTTCTGTTCTCCAAAAAGTCACTGATATCTAGTTGGATGGGTAGATGAACACCGCTTCAGTTCCCAAAGCTCTCTTCAGAGGCATCTCAGCCATGAATTTATTCAATTTCACCCCCAGTTCACTTTATTAATTTAGCTACTGATTAGCGGGTGATGCCATCAATATACTCAACCAAGGAATGTCACCACACGGCCCTCAACACTCAACACAGATCCTTTTTCCATTCTTATCCCTTCCCTTCAGTGGGTTTATGCCTACAGATAAGCCTGTGATTGTGTCACTAGCTAGCTATAGATCTTTTGCTATCTTCTATGTTGTAATCTATAAAATACACAATTAAAAAAGTAATTTTTACAGTTGTTGTTATTATGCGTACATGGGAATATTACACCCTGTTTGAGTTTTAAACAATGCTGAAATGTTAAGGAATGGTTGCTTAAAGGAAGATATCTCTTTCTACGTAGGTTATACTACTGTTGTATAGTGTCTGTTTAACTTAAATTTTTGGTAAATATTAATGGATTAAGTTAAGATAAATACCCGCTACTCCGATGTCTCTCTTGTTTGTCACTATTACCTCTGTATTCTTGACAAAGTACTTTTAGAGCTATTGGGATATCTGGTTTACTATTGGTCAGTTGAGATTACGGTGTTCATTTGCATTTTTTCTTTATACCACTTATAATGTAATGCATAATCAGTCATGCACTTGCATGTGGTAAACTGAAATATAGCCATGCATTTTACCTTAAGCTCACTGCAACCATATCACCATAACATCCTATTCAATAAATGCAATTATGTATATTTCAGTATTTCAAATTTCAGTTTTTAACTTAATGTCACTTCACTGTAGGTAACAAAGGGATCTCATTTTACCCGCTCGCACAGACCAAAAACAAGGGGTTTTAATTGCCAAGTTCACTGTGTGACAACTAAACAGTTATGACCAGTTAAGTTGTTTCTGTGACTAATATAAACTCACCTCTTGTACGGAAAGCTCAGCATTATGCACAGGACATCTGGACTCATACTGAAAATCCCTATATTTGGATATATTTTGTAACTCAATGTTATGCAGGAATGTTGATACCTTCGAAACACTCATACTGTCCGAACCTGATACGAACTGTCCTAGCAGTGCATGTCACAGCTACACTTAATGTTTCACATCCTTTTAAAGGTTACTTAATGTCATACTATGATTCATGAGAAACTGCTTATGATCATCTCTGCCATTAGAAAGTTGCTTCTGCCCTCTACCTGGCTGGTTTTTGGTTGTTCCCAGTGACTTCTGTTTCACCTTGTTCTTGTGTACTGCTGTCTTAGAAACGTTGAGCCTAGAAGCAACTTGCTGTGTAGCCTTCTGCCAGCAGAACCGGGATTAAACCAGGCTTTAATTTTTTTCTTCAATATAGAGTGGTCTCTTAATTTTTTCCAGAACTGTACATATATATCTTAAATATTAATTTGGTTATAGATGTGGCTGGAGAGAGGCTTTTAGTAGACTACATATTCTGTAAAATTTTTATAATGATTTTTGCAAACATTATGTAATGTGGCCCACAGTAGACATCCTGTCTGGTCTGGATGTGCCTCACAATGGATATCTGCAACCAGACCCTTCTCTGTAAAATTTTTATAATGATTTTGGCAAACATTATCTCCATACCATGACACCGTGATCACTATATGGTTTCCACTGTATTTAATTTCTTTGTTGTGCTGCAAATCTTACAGATACACTTCAAAAAGGATTTACTTTGGCCATGTTTTTAGTCATTTATAAACATACTTGTTCCTCTCTGTTATCTGGCATACTGTTGGCTGGCTGCATGTAAACACCAGATGTGACTTAAAAGGACTTTGTTCACTTACATTTAGCCCAGTCGCAAAACAGTGCTTCTCAGACAAAAATGCTTATGTCTCGCAAACGGAATGTCATAAAAAGAAATTTTCAACACAGATTTACGAAGGGTATTCAATAATTTATCTACCTAAGTAGGAAAGAAAAGTTTTCAAAAAAATTTTGTTTCAATATAGTTCCCTGATAACTCCATACACTCCATCTACTTTTCCTGCAATGACTTTAACCCCTTTGAAAAAAAATCTTCTGTTTGAACTTCACAGCTGCCCTGAAGTCTTCATCACTTGAAAGCCATTGTCCATTGAGAGATTTCTCCAAAACTCGGAACAGGAAATAATCTGAGGGAGCAAGGTCAGGACTGTAGGATAGATGGTTGAGCTGCTGAAACCAACATTCTCGGATGGCAGCCTGTGATTGACGTGACATGCGATCCAGCGCATTGTCGTGAAGAAGCAGCACAGATGCTGTGAGTTTTCACCTTGATTGACTCCCGCAAAGTGATCATGGTGTTGGTGTAACTCTCCCCATTTATGGTTGTCTTATGTGCCATGAGCTCCAGAAGCAAAAGTTCTTCAGTATCCCAGGAGAAAGGTGCCATGGCTTTGCCTGCAGATTTTTCTGTATTGAACTTTTTTGGGGTGGGACATGATTTGTGCTCCTACTGTATTTATTCTTCTGTGGAAGTTGCTTACATGGGCCGTCCAGTATGAGAACCATCTTCAATGGAGACTCTACCCTCTCTACTCAAAAATTTTACTTTGCAGGATGATAGAGCAGACAGTCATGCATTCATGGATTTCCTTTGGATTTTCCCTTCTTTTGTGAGTAATTTTATCACTGAACATTGTTCCCAAATCTCCCATTTTCTTACTTGATTCACACGAGGACTTTCCTGGCATCCTGTCTCTTGGAATGTTAGGCCTTGAGCCACAACTGTGCATGAGTAACCATGAGATAATGTCACAATCTGCCTAGACTTCAGCAGTTATTGATGCTAGCTTTTAAGTTAGTTGTGCTCAATACTGATTATTTAATGTTGATTCAAGTAGAAGGTAAATTATGCATAAAATATACACCAAGCATCATTATTAATGAAAGGTAAATAAAAATAGTATTGTTTAGTGAAAAAATACCCTGCAAGTGATTTGGTTTGTGCTTAAGTGATCTATTGTACTGGCCATACATTTTAACATCCAACCAGAAACAAGTTCACCATAAACAAAAGAAAATAAGAAAATTGTGTAGGTTTGCTGTACTTCCTTCTGCAGGTTGGGTTGGTCAAGAATAAAAATGAGACAACTACCTCCATCTTATACAGAGCAAGGTGGTCTTGAGGGTGATTAGCATCAGATAAAGTACCATCATACAGCACCAGTGTTCACTCTGTAAAGAACACTGATCAGTCAGTGCTATGCTTCAGAAAGTACAGTGTTAGAAAGTTGGCTCTTGCTACTCTCTACTCAGATTATATGTAAGTACTGCTTGTACATCAGTGTTGATGCTGAGCTATAGCCCAATTCTGGATCTTAGATGTAGTTAGGATTTCAGGTGAGTGACCCAGGTCTGCAGTACGGACATCATCCATTGTTTGTAATACAATTCTGAAATAAAAATACAAATAATAGGTTAGGTGCAAATCCATCCATCCACCCATTTTCCAAACCGCTTATCCTACTGGGTTGCGGGGGGTCCAGAGCCTATCCCAGAAGCAATGGGCACGAGGCAGGGAACAACCCAGGATGGGGGGCCAGCCCATCGCAGGGCACACTCACACACCATTCACTCACACATGCACATTTAGTAACTTAGGTTCAAATCCCACTATATAACTCCATCTGTTAATTAAACTGTAAAAACTATAGATTAGTCTGACTGTTGAATATGAAGTTTAAACCCTGAAAGTGCATCCTGCTCGATTCTATTACATTATTATTACATTTGAAGTATTCTTCTTTTCAGCTGAAATTATAATGAAACATTCAACACTTTGTTGCATGCATCTGAGTTACATATATTTTGTACCTACATTTCTGCAGCATCGTGACACAATCATAAAGCCCATACAAGCCAACCATTCTTGTTTCAACTGCCAGTTATATAACCTCCTCCTACCTGCCTGACATGAACCAGTGGACTGTGAGAGAGAGAAGTGTTGCTTCTGTGATCAGAACTAGCTATCCTGCATGCACCGTGTGACCTGCAGCATCTGAAGCACTTTTCACTTTAATGTTGTGTTTGAAGAAAGGTATCAGCTCAGAAGAGATGTCACAAGGGTGTTCCGAGTACATGTGCAGAATGCCACCAAACCACTAAAAGAACTCACAAGCAAATATTGAGCTCCACAAGGTAAGTGCAAAGAGGCTTTCCCCAGAGAGTTCCTTAACTGGAAAGAGCCATTCAATAAAAGACCACCCGTCTAAGAAGTCCTGCAGTGTGTAACATCTAACAGAGAGGAAAAATGACAAGTCGAGGTAATCCCTGCAAAGATTCACCATAATCTCAAGGAATTACTTTAATGACTAAGGGCAGAGAAAACAAGCAAGCTCAAATACCTGCCAAATGAGCGGGTCATAATCAGCAGGTGTGGTTACAGGGCTGAACCAGAAGACTACTGCTCCAGACTGCCCAATGAAGCTTAGGCAGCTGAAACATGAGATGCAATCACATGTAATATATTTACATTGAAGAACTTTAATGATCAACCAAGGAGATTATTAAGCATCAATTTTCTATACCTACTTGTTGTATGTGGGGTTCTGGGGGTGGGGGGTCTGGAGCCTCTCTAGGAATTGTACAGGCGAAAGGCAGAGAATAGCCCAGGATAGGGTACTAACCCATCACAGGGCACACACACACCATTCACGCCACGTTCACACTTATGGACAATTTGGCAACTCCAGTTTACCTTAGCTACATTAGGATTGTGGGCGGAAACCCAAGTATCTGGCGGAAACCACACAACACATGCAAACTCCACACATGTAGAGCCAGGCTTAAACTCCAGATGTGTGAGGTTTGATTGTTATATGGTGATGCAGAATACATGTCTATAACAACAACAATAGCTTAATTGCCCCTCTTTATTTTGTGGGAAATTTTCTATATGCTACAGTACATAGTATGTATATACTATGTAGTATGTATATATCCATCCATCCATTTTCCAAACCGCTTATCCTTACTGGGTCGCGGGGGGTCCGGAGCCTATCCCGGAAGCA
>JAODJX010000109.1:24157622-24169123 GCA_026776945.1 Isichthys henryi
AAGTGTGCCCCCCAAATGGCAGTGCCACCTAGTGGCGTACATAAAAATTTCAGGTACTATTCCCACCTGGCTACATTTAATACTTCCGACAATTGACGTTTTGAAAATAGGACAGATTACGGATTTAGTCAGCATTTTTTCATGATTCTACCTGTAGATTTACACGAGATATAGACAAGAGAAGTACGCGTTGCATGAATAATTGTTGCCTACATAAATCTTTAAAGATGCAAACATGGATTTCTGCAATTGAATATGTAAATATTTTTTGTAATATAATATTTTACTATTATAGTAATGAAGTTCAACCTCCCAGCCCTAGTTAGGATACCGCTTTAATTGGAGAAATTGGTTAATTAATCCACACCTATTCCTGACACAGGTGCATAATTAAGCACACAACCCTGCAATCTCCACAAACAAACACTAGCAGCAGAATGGTGATTGTGCAAAACAGGTTAGTGACTTTCAACTTGGCACCATCATAAGATGCCATCTTGCCAACAAGGCAGGTTTGCCAGGTTTCTATCTTGCTCAATGGCAAGCGATGTTACTGTGACGTGAAACTGTGTGAGAGCAAGTTCAGTTATGAAATGGTAAGTTACACAAATACTGTAGAAAGGGAGCTGATCACCCAACATCAACACCAAGCCTGAATGGTAGTAAATCCCACCAGCAGTGTTCCAGCATCTAATGGAAAGAATTCCCGGAAAAGTGAACTATTACAGTAAAAAAGAGCAGTAAGAGACAAGGAGACTTGTTAGTAAAAACACTAACACAGACACCAAACAACCATCAGCACACATAACAGGGAAATGCAGGGACCTCATCCATTATAGACGATACTCTGTTATAAGCGAGTCCACTATGAAGGGATTTTACTGTGTAGACTGTTTTGAGAAATTGTCTTATAAAAATGTTAAGTATATTTCATGAAATGTGCCAAAGCAATCGAGGAAAAACTGTTTTACTGGTTTTGAAATTAGATGCTGGATAAGCTGGCTGATATCCAAATATTTTGGCCACATAGAGTATTACATTCATTCAAGTTACACAATGCAGGGGTGTGGGGATCTACAACTTTTCAAACTCCTGGTGTAAGGCAGGGAATAACCCAGGATAGCGTGATAACCCACTGCAGGGCTAGTGCATTATATATACATTTTTATTGTCTGGTTTTCACACATTACAGATTACAATTGACCTTACTGATCTTCACTGAGTATTATCAGAAAGTCCAATATAGTTATATCTAAAGGTTCTAAGTATTCCAACCTTAGAATAAAGTAGTTATACCTGAAATTCACAACTGCAGTTTTAGTTAAGAGTTCATTTCTTTCATTTATTAAAAAAAACCTATATAACAAAACCTTTTCCCCTGTATTTATGGAACTAGTCCGTTAAGGTGGGACCAGATTGAAGGACGATCCTCAGTGCAGCTTACGAACAAAGAGGATTTTACTGTAAAACTAAACAGACAGATTCAAAACAAACAAAACTTTTGGATCAAGTTTTAATATGATTTTTTAATGTTCTGGTTACAAGCTAAGTAGCCGTATGAATATTCTCAATATATAGCCAGTCATGCACTACAATTGCAGTTATCCACATTTCTGTTTTCAAGTACACTGATATAAAAAAGCTTTGCAAAACAATATCATGTTAGAGTTACAACTTATCCAGAACTTAATGTTCCCCATTCCACTCAGATTACTGGAGAAAGCCACGTCCATATGTATATCCTATACTAGTAGGAGGCATCACACATTACATTAAAATGCCCCATTAAAAAAAAAATTGCCATAATTTATGATTTTTCATATATTATGCATCGATTTATATTTAAATCTCACTTAAGCTACCTTTTAGATTGTCATATAATGCAGTGCACAATGCACCCAGCATCTGAATTTAGTAGCCTGTAGCACACACCTATGATTGAGCTCACTTTAACTACACCTGTTTATCTCCTTGTTGAAGAAAATATCTAATCAGCCAATCATATGTCAGCAGCATAATATGTAAAAATGCAGATACAGGTCAAGAGCTTCAGCTAATGTTCACATCGAACACCAGAATGGGGAAGAAAGGTGATTTAAGTGAATTTGAATGTTGCATGGTTGTTGGTGCTAGACTGGCAGGTATGAATATTTCAGAAACTGCTGATCTACTGGTATTTTCGCACTTAACCATCTCTAGGGTTTACAATGAATGGGCTGAAAAAGAAGAAACTGTCTAGTGAGCAGACCTCTGGATGAAAATGCCTTGTTGATGGCAGAGGTCAAAGAAGAATAGCCAGGGGCGAACTTCCTGATGATAATTGATCTTGGAGAATAACAAATAAGAGAACAAATGACATAGGTAAAGAATGAATGAGATTTGGGAGTGTTTCCCAAAAGCCTTCATTATTCAAGATAACAAAAGAACTTCTGTAGTTCTCTGTTGGCTTTTCCTCAGCCTATGCGTGAGAAGAGCACAGACTGTCAATTACAGGAAGAGGAAGATCGATTCCACACATTTCATTAGTGAAATATGCTATATTATTGTCACATTAGACAGTTTTTTTGTTACATTGACAGGCTAATTAAAAAGCATCAATAAAAAACACACAAAAGCACAGGATTTGTCGTGACCGAGCAGGGAGCACGGACTGCGGAAGCAGCAGAGGAACATGAAGGATCAGGTAATACAGGATTTAGTGGGGAAACGGAGCCGGGACATGGAAGAAGCAAAGAACACGTAGCACTACACCATCAGACTTCGATGACAGACCTAGGGAAACAAACTCTGATGTGAACTTAAATACACCAGGGATTCCACACGAGGTAAACAAGGGGACATGGCACACAGGAGGATCGGACGAGCAGGGCATGACAGAAAGGCATGCACTCTGAGCGCGCCCCAAGGGGAGCGAAGGACGAGACCGGGAACTGAACAGGATCTGGGGAGACAAAACCGAGAACATTACCGGGGCACCGGGAACAAGACCAACACACAGAACAGGCACAGGGACAACAACCACTGACAAAACACGGGGAATGCAGACAGATACAAGGGCACCAAGAAAGACACAGGGGGAGCACCAACTGGAGGAATGAAGGGACCAAGAGTGGACATAGGCGAAACAGAGAGATGAGGAGCAAATACAGGGGGCACGACACCAGGGGGCACAGGAGCGAAGGGCAGGGGGAAACAGGGAGCCGGAGGGAACCCTAAGCAGGCGAGAGGCGGAAGCTGCAGGGGCAGCAGGCAACCGCGAAGCCGGAGCAGGAAGGACCCTCGGCAAGCGCAAGGGAGGAGCTAGAGGGTTATCTAAAGCCCGAGCCGCTGGATCTTCTCTCACCTCGGGCTGCCGCAGCCAATAAAGTACCTCGTCGGTAAGGACAAGGTACTCCTCTTCCATGAGGAGAGGCACCTTTTCTTGGAGGCCTGTCATTCTGTTGTGATCGAGCATGGGGAAGATGGTGGCGCAGGAGGTAGTGCTATTGTTCGGCAACCGGAAGGTTGCAGGTTTGAGCCCTGGTTCCTCCTGACCCCATCAAAGTGTCCTTGAGCAAGATACTGAACCCCAAATTGCTCCCGGTCAGCAGGTTGGTGCCTTGCATGGCAGCCTCCGCCACCGGTGTGTGAATGGGTGAATGGGTGAATGTGAGGCATAATATGTAAAGCGCTTTTTCCAAAGTGCTATATAAATACAGTCCATTTACCGAGCGGGGAGCACGGATCAAGGAAGCAGGAGAGAAACACGAAAGATCAGGTAATATGGGATTTAATGGGGAAATAGGACAGAGACATGGGACAATCAAAGAAAAAGCAGCACTACACAATCAGGCTTCAATGACAGACCTAGGGAAACATACTTTGATGTGGACGTAAATACTCCAGACTTAATGAAAATAACAAGAAACAGCTGGGAAACGCGGGGATTCCACATGAGGTTAATGAGAGGCCGTGGCACACAGGAGGATCGGATGAACAGGGCATGACAGAATTAAGAAAAAAAAAAGTAACCCGTTTGTTAAAAAAATATATGAATAGGCCCAAAATGTGATGATGTTTCCCTATAAATCGTTCAAGAAATTGGGAGTATGAATAGGTTTTGGATCAGTTACACAGGTATGTCTGCAATGGCTTGAAAACCATTTTAGTGTAATGTAAGGCATCCCCTCCTGCTGGAAATTATATGAAGTAATGTGCATGGTGTAATAGAAATGTAATCAAGGCATCCATTGGTGGTGTAGAAAAAGAGAAGCTGTCAGAAGCTGCACTATGGGACTGAGGGCAAAATTTTTCCTCTGGTCAATTTCTTCTGTCCAAGACCAAGGAGGCTCATTATTTCACACTAGGCCAACCTGTATTTCTCAAATTTTTTATTGCTGATATAGTCCAGGAGGTCCATGTCCACTTAGAAAACAACATTTAGACCAGCAAATATTTTGGCTCAAATATTTTCTCCAGTTCAGTTGCACAGTTCTCTGGATAGCTGCCATTGTCATTGCTGGTAGTAAGGGGTGATTAACCTTCCCTCATTGGTTCTGGGTCAGATGACCTCTGTCTCTGTGACAGAATAGCAGGCAAAAGTGGGTCAGAGCATTCTTAATTTAGGAAGATTATGAACTATTTGATTTATGAAGGGATTTGAGAAACTAATTAACAGCTGATCTTTTGATCTTATTGATAGATAACAAACTATTTAGCATTACAAAGCTTTTTGGAAACCAACCCCAGACCACAGAATCTGATAGAAAAGCAAAAGTAAGTCAAATAACCACTTGTTCTAATCACAGTATGCAAGAGAGCCTCTCTGAACACACAACACATCAAACTTTGAAGCACATGGACTACAGCAGCAAAAGACCATACAGCGTAGCACTCTTGTCATCTAAGAACAGGAACCTGAGGCTACAGTGGCCACAGGCTCACCAAAATTGGACAATAGAAGGTTGGAAAAATATTGTCTGGTTAGATAGTGGTTGATTTTTACTGTGACATTTAGATGGTAGGGTCAGGATTTGGTAACATGAAAGCTTGGAGCCATCCTGCTTTGCATTTACAGTTAAGACTGTGGCTGGTAGCGTAATGGTGTGGGGGATATTCTCGTGGCACACTTTGGGCCCCTTAGTATCAAATGAGCATCGTAGAAATCCTACAGCCTACCTGAGTATGTCCATCCCTTTATGGCCACCATGTACCCAGCTTTTAATGGTTACTTCCAGCAGGATAACATGCCATGTCACAATGCTCTTATCTCAGACTGGTTTTTTGAACATGACAATGAGTTCACTGTACTCAAATGGCCTTCAAAGTCACCAGATCTCAATCCAGTAGAGCACCTATGGGATGTAGTGGAATGGAGAGTCACATCATGAAGGTGGAGCTGACGTATCTGTAACAACTGTGTCATGCTATCATGCCAACATTGACTGTGTCTCTCTGGAAACATTTGCTCCTCAAATGTACTAGTTCCCTATTGGTCTTGATGTAGCCTAGCCAGCTCTGTTCCCTATAGTCTTCTATACCCCCTGTTCCTCAGAGTTTTCATTCTTCGTCATAATTTTAGTCACTTGTTTACACACGTAGTTCTATGGAGATTCTACTTTTAAATTTTCAGGCAACTTGCATTTGTCCTGTCTTCCCTATATTGTGAGTGAGTGCTATAATATTAAATTGACAAATGAATAACAGAAAATGACACATAAATGACTCTTAATAAAATTAAATATCACAATTGTACTTTTTTAAAGAAACCAACTACTTATCCAAACCAGTTTTATGTAAAAAAAAAAAAACACTGAAATTGCTGAGTATTATTTTCTCTCTAAAATTAATTGTTTAAATGTTTGTAACTTAGTTGATTTTACTGTGCATGCTTTGGTTGACACCTGTTGTCACGATGGGTCAGGGAAGCAGGCGAAAGGAGCCGTGAATACAGGCAAACAGGGCTTATTGAGGGAGAACAGGCAGACATGCAACGTCAATGACAGACCTGGGGAAACCGATTTGAACGTGGACTGAAATACACAAGACTAAGAGGCAGGAAATGTAGAATAGCTGGATTACACACGGGATAAACAAGGTAGGCGTGGTCCACGAGAGGACTGGGCGGAGGGACGTGACACTATGTAAATAAAGATGACTTGACTTAAGTATTATGTCACAGTTGCATATATATCCTTTAAGATTTGATCCACACCCTTGCAAAAAGAAATTCTATGCAAATTGACACAAATTAATATGAAACTTAATATGAATTGTCTGATAATATTAACTTTTTATATTTCTGTAATATTTTACATTATGGGTTAGGTGGGACAAAAATTTGATGAAATCCTACTCTGTCATCATTGATTGAGATTAGTATATGAATTCTTTCTATACAGGCAAACGAGATTATAATTAATGAAGGATTCTTATTAAAAAATGATTGTATACTGTGATTGCTTTGACCTGTTTTATTATGTTGCATCTATATATTATTAAAGTGATAATTGGACCCAGCTACAGTGTTTCCATAAAAATTTCATGTTGTTTCTAATTTAAATGCTCTTTCCCGTTGATCTGCTACAGCAATCATTTAATTTGTCTGTTTTTCATTTTCTGGCAAGAGGCTAAAAGGGGAATAAAATGTAGAAAGTGCAAGAAGATATAAAGGAACAATATAGTAACGTCACAGAAACGGAAGGCAACTGTCAGTTTTATAGTTGGATTTATAGCTACTCTCATATTCACCTTAACATTTCCTTTCTTCCCCTATAAGCCCATTTCCTGTCTCTACTTTTGCAATTACAATTTTTACAAAGCTCACAATTAAAATCTTAGAGCTGAATCATTGTTAACTTATACAACTGGATCGTTTGATTGGAATTAGTCGGTGTGTTTTGCTTAAGGGTACAGCATATTTGAAACTCCTTGGTCACATGTGGTACATTACGCGCTGTTTATCGAAAGCAATAGGTCCGGCTGGGGCGCAAGCACTGGTACAGTGTGCCCACCACACGACACAACACCTCAGAATCCCACTTGGTGACCTTCCATTCCAACACGTGGTCCAGTCCCACACCCCGGAAATGCCCATCTGTCTGCCACAGCCAAGTATTACATGGGAGTCCCCTTGGACTGGTCCAGCCACTCAGGTCCCCAGCAATAAGAATTACAATGAAGGTAATAGGCCTCACTTGGGACTCCCTGAGCAACCGCTCATTCCACACAGAGTCAAACCAGCAGTACCCAAGGATTCTCCAAAGAGACACAATATCAAAGGAGTCCAGTATTCATCTCAGGTCACTGGATAGTACCCATGTGTCAAAGCCATACAGCAAAGCAAAGATACCTGGAGTGCCACACAACCCTTTTCAGTGACCTTATGACCCCCCCATGCTCTCTCAATCTGTCTACTGACTTTATAGTCACCGGAGACAGGAATGTCACTGCCAAGGTAAGACTTCCCGACGAGGTCAATACTCTCTCTACAGACAGACACATTGCTGACGGCTGTGCCCAAGAGGTCATTAAAGGCCTGGATCTTGGTTTTGATCCAAGACAGTCGTAAACCCAGACACTCATACTCCTCACCCAGTCTCTCAAGAGTCCTGATCAAAGCCTCCATTGACTCCGCAAAGATCGCAGTATCGTCGGCAAAGCTGATAAATCATTCCTCACCAACAGATGCCCCACAGCTGCTAACTTCACGACCCTACCTAACGCCAAAGTCCATGGAAGCATTGAACAGCATAGGAGCAAGAACACATCCTTACGAACTTCAGAATTCCCTGGGAAGAACGCAGAGGTTCTGCCTCCAACCGGCTCAGCACTCACAGTACCAGTGTATAGGCCGGCCATGACGTCCAGCAACTTCAGCGGAATCCCCAATTTATAGTGGATAGATTTACTTTATTTTTATAACTCATATTGTTGAAAATCCTACATTTTTAAATAAAATATGTTCTGATAAGAAGAAATAGGAAATTGAATGAACTGCTGCCGGCAGTTACTACTCTAATGTGAATTTACATTGTTCCTTACTGTGCTGTTTTCAGCTGTGACAACAGATTGCTACTTTGCTGAAATGGGTCCTGGCCTATTAACATAAAGGTTAAGTAAGAGTCTCGGCAAGTGCATTCTAATGTCAACCTTGGTGGTGCAATACCTTGAATCTCATTAGCCTGAACAGACATCCTCTTGCTGCAGGTTATTCAAAAGAGTACAACTATTAATCTTGTCTTTAGAGTTGTCCTTAATCCTAGGAGTTTTCAATCCCAAATGTTAAACAACAAGTGATTGCAAATGTGGATAATTTAGCCTTTACCATGTTTGTCTATGCAATTTACCTTCTTGGTGATCATGGAGAAAATACAAATTGACTGAGCTGCTCTTCTGCATCACATTTTGAATGACACGCATGCTTTTCCCATCACCTCATTAATCAAATTGAATCCTTTAACCTTACAGCCCTGACTTTCACTCAACAAGACCTCTTCCCAGATTATTTTTTTTCCCTTTGATAAAAAGCAATGGGCTTGCTGAAAATAAAAATGCAAATTAAGTTCCTATCCTAATTCACTGAATAAATGGAGAAAGCTTTCAAATGAGGTTTTCCCTCTCTGACTATGGAATGTTGCCATAGTTTAATGCTGTATTTAATGCAACTGAAATGTGTGCATTAAAATGTAAAAAAAAAGTTGTTAGTAAAATAAATAATCATGTATTTATATCACACAAAATCTCATTTCACTCAAAGTACTGGAGACCTGCTGTGATGTATAACAATCCTGATATTTTATTTCAGAACTTCACCAAACATCTGCAATAAAGATTGTGTTTGGATGGTAGAATGGATAAAAAACATTTGCCTGTAATGAAATGCCTCTTTCTCCACTAAATAGCAACAAGATCAATGCAAGTCATTTGGTATTATTTATGAGTATGTAAATAATCCTAGCCTAATCTCACTTTCCAGATTTAATAGAAATGCATATTACATATCTCAGTCTCTGTGTAGTACAAATATTCGAGAAATCTTTCCCAGACACCTAAATTAATAGATGGTACAATTGTGTTTTTGAGAACTTTTCCTCTTGTATTCTTATCATTTTTAGTTTAATATTTAAAGCCATTTTTAAAACATTAAAAAAGAAAAAAAAAATGTGTAAGATAGGCCAACATGACGTTCTGGCAGGTTGTCAGTGTAGCTGCAAGGATAATCTGATGCCCCGTATTATGTGGGTGTTACCCTGACTCCCAGCGACAGCAGTGTAAGGAATCACCTGCTGGGCTTTTAACCGTATCCAATCACGGAGCAGAGGGCTCTGAATACGTGCAGGTCTTTTTTCCTGAAAAGTCACTCACCCATTATAAATAAAAAGAATTAAATATGACTCCAATGTATATAGTTTAGAAATTGTTTTAGTATATTTCAGCTGGTTAATTTGAAGTTGCCCTGGTTACTTCTAGGCTTCTCTTACAGTTAACTAACCCTATTCGCTCTGGGTGGTATAGATGCTTGGGATTCGCTTTCTGATGATGATCTGATAATATCCTTAGACACAATATAAAGTCAGGGACTGCAGAGCTACTACAAACTAGTATGCTACTGGCATATTTGGTATGTCTATTTCAGGTACTCCCTAGAAGCAGTAGCCTATATCTAGATGATTCAACTTAGAGGTTGAAAGTCAAAAGTCAGAATGGTCGGTTACTGTAAATGGCTCTGGGATTGACTCAATATCTAGCTAACTTAACTCAGAGGGACCAGCTTCACAGTAATATGTCTGAAAGACTCAACTAAGGAGATATATATATATATATATATATATATATAGAAGTTTATCATTGTCTAGTATAATGTAGCCGCTCCTCTGATCATCATATACAATACTGTACATAGAGTGAAAGTATTGAATATCTCAGTAGAAGGCACACAGTAGATGTGAGATAGATCTGGCTGCAGCTGGTGAGTGCTCCCCCAACTCTCTTCTGGACTCCTCCTTAACCAAACCCAGAGATTGTTATTTTCTTTGGCAAGTGGTGATAAACTGATCATTGACCAGAATTTGAGCTATCATTATCTCCTTGAAAGAATACTTGTCCAAACTAACAGTCAATTTGGAATTTTTTATGTCGGGATTGTTACATTTCTCTGTACACCAAAGGGGCAGAGTCTTCCAACAAGGAAAGATTTCTCCAGCTTTCTGTATCATTATAATTTTATGATCCATAATTGCTTGTAGGTGAGACTGTGAATAGTGTGCATGCCCTGTGATGAGCTGGTGCCCCATCCTAGGTAATTTCTTGTCTTGCATGCCTGTAGTTTTCGGGATCGACTCCGGACCCCCCATGACCCTGCATAGGACAAACAGATACAGAAAATGGATGGATGGTTTATATTTTTAATTGTACTTATGGGTTTAACTATGGATGAAACAGCAACATATCTTTAAGCACAGCATCTACATTATATCCCACTCCTTCACCATAACCCTAACTTTAGCCCTAACCCTCAACCCTAACCTGACCCTAACTGTAACGTCTAACCTTAGCAAGGGCAGCTCAACTTAATCTAGTGCAAGCAGAGAAGCTGGCCTGTGCATCTTGTCTTCTACTAGGGGCTTCACCATTTTCTTTGGAGGGGGAAGCCTTGTGGAAAACAGTTTCTTCCTAAGCTAATGTTTGAGTGTAGACCTAGGTAAGCCAATTTGCTGTACATCTAGCTGAAGTCTTAAATGGAATGCTGTGTTAAGACCGACAGCTGTGACATGAGTATGTAAATAAGGAATCCAAAGGGAATCCCTCCCACACTGACACACCGCGGTTCAAATGGAGATGGGGCTTATAGGGGTGAAGAAAAGTTCAGCAGCAATGTTAGCAAAGGACGGTGACCTGCAAATGTGGAGGTGGGAAAGTGACTGTCCTGAGTGCATGAAGTCTGTATATTTATGCTTTATATATAAAAAATGCGAAAACACTGGGAATAATGAGGCCATCTGTTAGCTCAGGAATAAAATAAAAGAACGAGGAAACTATTGGTGACAACTTAAATAAGTAAATGCCACTTTGGATCATAAAGAACTTGATGTTACATCACTACAAATTCTAATCGCTTCTAGTTTGCTGCAAAATGACTGTCTTGAAATGAGCTGAGCAAACAATGACTTATGAAAAGGTCACTCGAGCTGAGAAGAGGTGGAAAAGCTGGGCTAAGCAGAAACAGGGGCCTCCTCAAGCAGCAGTAAACTTTTCGTGCTTTTGGATGCAGATTCTGTTCCGATTTAGGCTTTCTGCTTCATTTCAGTCCTTATTCATATTAGTCCTGTTTCTCTTATTTTTCTGTTCAACCAGCATATCAAGCTGCACCTGCACTCTTCTCTGTGACGACCATAAGCCATCACAATAATAAAATGAAGATAGAACTTTCAGGATAATATAGTAATCCATCCATTTTCCAAACCGCTTATCCTTACTGGGTCGCGGGGGGTCCGGAGCCTATCCCAGAAGCAATGGGCACG
>JAODJX010000109.1:24169197-24180622 GCA_026776945.1 Isichthys henryi
TGGGGAGAACATGCAAACTCCACACACATGTGACCCAGGCGGAGACTCGAACCCGGGTCCCAGAGGTGTGAGGTAACTGTTCTAACCACTGCACCACAATGCCACCCCGCAGTCAATCTCATAATATAAATTACAGACATGGTATATTCATTTACAGTGAACATGTTTACGGAGAGCTTTGTGAAGCAGAGTACAACAGCAAAAAAGAAGTCAAGGGACTACGCTTGTCAAGTGAACATTTTCAGTAATGAAGGGTGTAAAAAATAGGCTGCAAGTCCTGATTCATGAAGATGAAGCTTTGCAGGCAAAATACATCATAAAATCAATCAATACAAAATTGATGTGAAAACAAGAATGTGCTTTAAAAAAAAACAGTACAACGAACAAGTATGAATGAAATGAACTGTTCTTTAATCTTAACATGTATAAACAATTTCACAGCATTCACTCGTCAACTCTTTCAGAATATTCTAGATTGTACCACTTCAGTATGCAGTAGCGTTACATTTTTACTGGTTTCTTTAAAATTCAGTGTGACATGTCTGCCACGTTGACAAATTGGGTTCTGTAAGGCAGAGGTATGTTTTGTCATACTGGTACCATTAGCCTCAGTATGTATAACTCGGGACTTTTCTGTAATATTTTTCTTTTGTATGGACTGACTTTTAAAAACACATTTGATAAATCTGTACGTTTTGTTGTGATTTCTTTTCAAATTATTATTAAAGTTGTCACCCTATTCCAATTTGACTGAAATTGCGTAGGTTCTCAAGCACAATAAAGCAATTGAGGTGATGCTTCTTAAAGGCACATGGGCAGTAGACCAAACTGAGGGTTTAGACTTACGGACACCTCAGTACTAATCCTTTTTACAAATCCAGATTTACTCAGGGTTATGTGAGTGAAGTTTGAAAACTGTAATGTGTTGGCAGATTGCAAGTAATACGTGCTTAGGATTTCTGGAGGTGGGGGTTTCTAACAAATATTAGGGTGGAAAGCACTATTAAATGTATTTTTTATTTTGTTAAGAATATTCTTCCTGCATAATTTCCTTCACATGAGTGGCGTTTAATGACCTGGGCATGCAAGCATGTGACTGAGGGCTAATGTGTGAGTATCACGTCTGATGGGAGGTATGACTTAACTGGGTATAGTGCTTCTCGGTGTGACAACAGTGGTCTACTAGACTACAGATCCATACTAACGTCTTTGGCTTCCTATGTTAATTCACATACAGTACATCTCTGAAATTGTAGCTATATGGTTCATTTTGAGACCTGCACACATGGCATCATTAGAAATCCCACCAGACTATTAAAAAACATTGAATACTCCCATCCCAGCCCCGATCACTCCTGGTCTATAATAAAGCCTCTGTATCTTCGTCCTACTACAGTCCTGTATGCAGTGCGTTTCTATAGTTACGGCTACAGTGGTGCTACTATCCTGTGCAGTAAATTGCAAATCTCTAATTATACAAAAAATATGGATACATTCTTTTCTCTTTAGTCTTCATGAGAATGATTACATGCACTACCGTTTTATATTTTTGTTTACACATGTATTACTTGTCCCAGGTGCTTTCTGTGTGGAGTTCGCATGCTCTCCCCGTGCTCGCGTGGGTTTCCGTCGGGGGCTCCAGTTTCCTCCCATGGTCCAAAAGCGTGCAGGGCAGGTTGATTGGCGAGTCTAAATTGGCCCTGTGGTGTGTTGGCGACTGCCTGGGGTTGATTCCCGCCTGTGCCTCTCGTTCCTGGGATAGGTTCCGGTCCTACTAGCGACCCCAGCTGAGATTAAGTAGTTATGGTGATGGATGGATGGATGGATGGATGGATGCATTACTTGTAAAATTTGCAGCTTCTGTGGGTCTTCATAATCAAGGAAACCAGTATTTATAAGAGTACCTGCTTAATGAATGGATGGATGTAAATTCCCTCTGAAAATAAGTTAAAGTTGTTTGTACTGTGGTGTAGCACCACAGTGCCAGAACATATATGGCTACAGAAAATCTGTACACCTTGAGTCCCGAGTGCTACTGTACCTGTGCTGACTTTGATTCAGCCAGAAAGGCTGAGACTGTAGCAAAGCCTTTAGATTGATGCCATGTTGCCCGTATTTAATCACCCCTTTGTTCAGAGTTTCAACGAAGCCGTCTATGTGTAGAACGTGCTACATTCAGCTGTCAAAGGTTGTTAATCATTTAAATTTAAATCCCTCTCAACAGTTTGAGAATTCACCAGCGAAACTATGCTAGACAAGGATACGCAAACAATACTATTTTGTATTTTTCATTCACATCGTCAAAGTGACACAATGAAAAAGAAGACAGTCCAGTAACATAAAGATTATAGATGCATTTGCATTTCTGCTGTTATTTTTAAATAACAATATTCCAAACATGTTTCTGCTCTCCATTTAGCTACAATTTTCTGCTCTTAACACTATGGATTCCAGTTCAGGAATATCACCTTCCTCAATGAAGGAAAGATCTTCTCCGTTTCGTTACCTCACAAAGAATGTCTACGTAGACACCAGCTGCCAGAAGATGGGGGTTCCAAGATTCCCATGGTGTGTGGAGCACTAAGTGACGATTTGGGAGCACATCCAATAGACCAGGTGGGAAAGAAAGACATGCAGGTCGTGTGGCTTGATCTGGCGAATGCTTATGGTTCAGTGCTACACCCGCTCATCAATTACGTGACAGAGTCCTTCCACATACCTGACAGCATCAAAAGCCTGGTCTCACACTATTTCAAGGACCTGCACGGTTTTATAACCAGATTGCAGCGTTTGGCGGTAGGTATCACCATGGGATGCTCAATTTCCTCTGTCCTGTATGTGGCTGCCTAAGACCCATTGGTGTCACAACCCAAAGGAGACAGCGTCGCCGTGTCCTGTCCAGGAGATGCCGCCGCTGCGCAAGCTCCTGGACCCAGTGAGGCCTCTGTCTTCCCATAAGTGCCCTGCTTTGCTGGTTCATGAAAGCCCCAGCTCTGTTCTGCTTTTTCCCGGAAGCCCCAACTTTGTTCTGCTTATTCCCATATGCCCAGAATATCCTCTGTTCACTCGCAGAGGTCCCTGCTATATGGTGCTCACTGCGGCCGCCAGCTCGTCATCTCTTGCCTGCCAGTCACCTGTGGCCATTATGTTGTCGGCTCCTACCTTCTCGCTCGCTGGCCTCCAGCCCCGACCCCAGCCTTCCGCTGGCTTCCAACCCCGACCCTGGCCCTCTGCTCACCTCCAGCCCCAAGTCCAGCCTTCCGCTGGCCTCCAGCCCCGACCCCGGCCTTCCGCTGGCCTCCAGCCCCGACCCTGGCCCTCCGCTGGCCTCCAGCCCTGATCCCAGTCTTCCGCTGGCCTCCAACCCTGACCCCGGCCTTCCGCTGGCCTCCAGCCCTAAGCCCAACTTTCCAGCTAACACGTGCTCTGAGAGGAAGAAGCTGCAAGACCCTCAGAATGACCTGGAGTGGGACCCCTCTGGTCTGGCCCTGAGCCACACACCATGGACCCTGGTTCCTATTCTGAACCTGAACCACCCATGTCCCCTATCCTGAGGTAGCCTCTGGTATCAATGGGAGTCCAAGAGGTGGGCTGGTTATGTCTCAGTATCCTGGAGAGGGAAATGGGGGCACATCATCCTTAGCTGCCGTACTGGCCCCTCAGGGCCCTCCTGTCCAGCTGGCCCAGGAATTTCAAGTTGTGGTGCTAACAAACTATACTATACCACAGGATAATGTGGCCGCTAAAACTCTGTGAAATTATTTTATCCGCAGTAAGATAGATGTTTGGGAAAGCTAGCTCTTTCATCTGGAAGTGACTGGCCTGCTGCAGTCCCTCTCTGAAACCAAACTCTTTGGAAACAGGCTACAAGCAGGAGAAGACCTGGCTAATATTGGAGCCGAAGTAATCCACTGGCCATCAGAATGTGAGGAGTACAAACACCCAGCCCCACACTGACCATAAGTGGAAAGCCCAGGCAGAAATTGACTTGGTGATTACCAGACTGCAGCACAAAGACATCATGGGCAGAGTCTAGACAAGCAAAACAGGTCTTGGGTGGGATGAAGCTCTGCAGGGCTGGTCCAGAGCCAGCAGGAAAGAGAGGAAGGATCTGGTGGTGTCTGAGGTGACGAGGATGGAGGACGAGTGTTATAAGATCAAGGCTGTAACACAAAGACGACAAGGGGGCTAGACAACGTTGGAAAGCATAGTTGGCAGGAACATTAGCATGGCGGACCTGTGGGTACTTGGGTAGAGCTCAGTTTCCTTATCATGATGACATGTGACACACTTCCCTGCCCATAGAACCTACATCGGTTGTTTGGTGCTGCCTCTGCAGCAGTCGAAACGCAAGTCTCTAGCACATCTTGTCAAGCTGTAAAATCACACTCTTCCTATGGCAATACAGGTGGCAACATGACCAGGTCTTGTGGAGATTACCAGAGGTACTGAAGGGCTGCTGACAGGACATGAGCAGAGGTCATCCTCCATGAAAGAGTCAGCCCATTCAGTTTGTCAGAGAAAGTGGAGGCACCACAAGCACCATGGGCAGACTCTCTCACCCAAGACCAGAGAATGAGAGTTGATGTCAGCAGGATCTCTAGTACCTCTGTGAGAATACCAACACAAACCACCGTCCTGACATAGTGATGTGGTCCACTGGTGCCAAGACCGTGTGAACCGTCCCATGGGAGGAGAGAGTAGAAGCTGTCTTCGAAATGAAGAGGCTGAGTACTCAGATCTTGCCGCTGAGTGCAAGGAGGCTGGTTGGAAAATCATCATCTACCCGGTTGAAATAGGATGTTGGGGCTTTGTCAGTATATCAGCCGTTTGCCTACAAAGGGAGATAGGAATAACTTAAGCAAGCTTGTGAAAGGCCTTGAAAGACCTGGCTGAAGAGGCTGAGAAGAGTAGCTTTTGGTTCCGGTTTAGGAGAAAGGAGAAGAGGTGGGGAGATAATACCTAGCCCAAGGTTCAGCAGCCAGGGGTGGCAGGGAGATGTCCCTGCTTCGCCACCAGGACACTTGCTGGGGTTAAAGAGGCAAAATATTGGTGATGGGTAGTAACTGGCTGATGACCCTGCAGCTGACCTATGGCCACCGGAGGAGTTATGACAGGCAGTAATGCCAAAGGCATCCATCCATTTTCCAAACCGCTTATCCTATTGGGTCGCGGGAGGTCCAGAGCCTATCCCGGAAGCAATGGGCACAAGGCAGGGAACAACCCAGGATGGGGGGGCCAGCCTATCGCAGGGCACACTCACACACCAGTCACTCACATATGCACACCTACGGGCAATTTAACAACTCCAATTAGCCTTAGCATGTTTTTGGACTGTGAGGGGAAACCGGAGTACCCGGAGGAAACCCCACGACAACATGGGGAGAACATGCAAACTCCACACACGTGACCCAGGCGGAGACTCGAACCCGGGTCCCAGAGGTGTGAGGCAACAGTGCTAACCACTGCACCACCATGCCGCCCCATGACTTAAGTCATAGAATATAATATATTTGTAGGGCACAAAATTTCTAGGTATCTTGTTGGAGGCCTGGCAGCTGAGGAACTTGCTCACTAGAGGATCAACCTGTGGACCAGGGATTTTTATTCTAGCTATTCCTGGAATTAATTATAGCAAATAGCGGCTTCAGGGGGTTTCTTGAATTAAAAAAGGAAGGAAGAAGCAGTGAAGATTCAGATAAAGACATGAAAAAAAAAAACAAGAAGAGGACTTTGAATAACAGTCAGCTTTGTTTGCGCAAACTCTCTCTTGATTCATGTATGACTCTGGTCCAACTAAATGGCAAAGGGGTAAGCGCTGAAACAAGGTACAGGTGGTAGGAATCAAACCTAAATGGAACTGTCACTGGACTGAGCCTCCCCTGATGGACGCTAGCCCCCACTACATTTCCCGGTGTGAATAATGTTCATGAAGGTGAAATTTTTTAACATTTTACATGCCTCATCACCCTGACACTGATAAGGAGTACTTGCCGACTGTTTGACACAGCCCATTTCACATCATTTAGTAATTATGCCACTTTAAAATTTTCTTTCCTGGTTTATGTGATGACAAGTGGTAAAACCATAAAAGTTCTACAGATTTCTAAAATGTGCCTTTCCCACTATGGCACTGGACTGTAGTAGGACTAAATTTCAGCTTTCGTAAATAAACCATATCAATTACTCAATGAATCAATAAATTTTCAACGATGGTTGGCCGCAATGAACATTTTCCCGCAATGAACATATGTTAGGATACATTCTAAAATACCAAATACAGTCAAACCTCGGAGGCAAAAGCGGCTGTCATCAGATAGGTTCCTTGTTAAAGTCAAACAAAAAGAAAAAGATCCCAGTAAGCCAACAGATAGCAGTGGTTTTATTAGTTATAGCGAAAGTTGTCCTACAAAATAACCCTCCTCTTCTCTCTCTCGTCTCCCTCACATCATCCACGATTCCTTTCAAAGGTAAAGTGCAGGTTAATTTATTTTCTGTATTTTTACTTTATATTTTGTATTAATCATTTTTATATGAATATTTTTGGGTTGTGGAACGAATCATCTGAATTTCCATTATTTCTAAAGGGAAAATTTGCTTTGATATACGAGCACGTTTCCAGAACGAATTATGCTCGCAATCTGAGGTTTTACTGTACATGATCAGCCATAACATTCAACCCACTGACAGATGAAGTGAGTAACATTGATTATCTCATTACAATGGCACTTGTCAAGGGGACCATTATATTTTAGGCAAGTGAACAGTCAGTTCTTGAAGTTGAGGACCTAAACATTGTTCAAAACCAAGTACACCCCTTCATGGCAACAGTATTCTCCAGTGGCAGTTGACTTTTTCAGGAGGATAATGCTCCCTGTTACACTGCAAAAATTGTTCAAAAATGGTTTGAGGAACATGAGAAATTGTTCTAGGTTTGGACTTGGCCTCCAAATTCCCCAGATCTCAATTCAACTGAGCATCTGTGGGATGTGCTGGAGTAGTAAATCTGATCCTTGGAGGGACAACCTAACAACTTATCGGACGTAAAAGATCTACTACCAAGGTCTTGGTGCTGGATGACACAGAACACCTCAGTGGTCTTGTGGAGTCTATGCCTGGTGGGGTCAGAGCTGTTTTGAAGGCAGGAGAGGGGCCAACACAAAATTAGCCAGGTGGTTTTAATGTTATGGCTGACTGGTGTATATTTCCATATCCAGCAACCACTAAATGCAGCTAGTTTGTGACCAAATACCAGAAGTCATTCATTTCCAGTGTGGTGTGGAGAAATTGAGGCAACTGCTTAATGGCGCCCTCAGTGCCTGGAAAAATAATGACGTCCGGCACTTGGTTGCCCACTAATTGTTGTTGGAGTGCAAACAAGATTAAAGAATCTTCCAGTTGCCAAGTCACTTTTGGATTTTGGGAGAAAGCCATACATTTAGAGGAAACCCATGTACGTAGACAGAGAACTAATACTGAACTGATAGTGCAGCAATAGGGAGATGGAATCGAAGCAGAAATATCCTGAAATTGATATTTACGTTAACCTCCTAAAAGGCTTAGAAAGAGTATAAAAAAAGAATACGAGGTATGAAGTTATAATTGACTTAATACTTGTGTATTCCAGTGGCACAGCTGTAGCCTCACACATAGAGGGCAGGCGGATTCAAATCCTGCACAGAGTTTTGCATGTGCCAAGTTTTCATTTATTTCCAGTGTTTGCATGGGTTTCCTTCTGTAGTCCAAAAAAAACATGCAGTTAGATTATTTGGTGACACTAAATAACCAGGATTCAAGTTGCATAATAACAGTAATACTGCTATTACAGGGCAGAGTAGTTCATTACATTTATCACTGAGGCACAGCAAAATTTATGACAAATGTGCTGTGTACTGCCCTGATATACTTACAAAGCTGGTGCCTGTCAAATGGTTACTAACTCTGTTACTAACACCTGAGAATGTGCATTAAAGCATTAAATGGATATATCTGCATTTCCTTTTCAGGTTGTTGTTCATTGATTCCTGAGGATCTTAACTAAAGCCTACCTGGGAATGATGCTTACTGTCTTAGAAGACAAAGTATATTGAAAACATATTGGTGAGCATTCCATTTCAACCAATGTCCAATTCAGCTAAATAACTAGAATTCATTGTACAGAAAGCAGGAAAATGTGGGGTTTCCATTACCAATGGCACAGAAAAAGCTAAAAAATGTTTCGATTGCGTCATTGTAATTCTTAATTTTGGTTTTGTAGCGAAAGATTCTGCATTACTGGTATCTGACTTTAAAGCTGGAATTTTGGTGATGAACATGCTGAAGAAAAATAAACACATTAGGGGGTAATATTATTCGTTTACTGAAACTGAATATTAGCTAGTAAACTCCATTTTTTGGAATGTCTTTAAGGATGTTTGAGATGCTATATCTTCAATAGCTTAGTCTGTAGAGAACATCTGTGCAATCAAACAGCTGGAAAGCTATAATGTGTTCAAGGAAAACTACTGAGTCTTATACCTCCCTCTAGTGGAAGATATTAGGAATACTTACATTCTGTTAGTGCAAAAATGTTGAAATATCTTTACAATTCTTTCCTAGTTTTTTTTTTCTGGAATGCAAAAAGCTGTGGAGTTTTTTTTTCCCTATTTAATGTCCACAGCTTTTGATTGTTTGCTCAAAACTGGCATGTTTGGAAACATTGATTCCAGAGAATATTCCCCGAGGACTTTCTCGTTCAGTAGTTTAAAAAAAATGCGCTGTGATTCTTTCAAGGAAACCAAAATTGTTGTATAAATGAATTTTGCATGCCTTGTAATCCTAACTGCAACAACAAAATAATCAATGGAAGAGTCACCATACATATGACCTGTCTATTGTAAGAGCTGGGAGGTATACTGAAATACATGAAAATAAAACAAACATAAATGAATAAAGTACCATTATTGGGATCATTGAAAAGTAGAGGAAACTTGGATTGTGTTAGTGTAATTTTGTTACTTTGGTGTTAGCATTTCAGTACTAATAAGGGGACACGTTAAATGGCCTGCATCCCCTTTAAGCATCCTATCCAATCCAGAGTAGTGCAGGCATACTTATACTCGTGGGTGGGCTCCGTGAGCACTGATCCAGTGTAACCTTCACAGAGAAGTTGGGCTGTAACACAACGTAATGTCTTTCATGCCTTGACTTCACTTCAGCCTTCTGTAACAAAACCAACATGTCAAGTGGGTTCAAAAAACCAGACCAATTAAATTCATGCTAGTAGTGAAGTTTAAGAACATCATATATTATTATGTGTCTTATTTTTATATTGCATATTTAGTTTGACAGCCAACCTGCCACACACCAAACTAGTAACCAAACTTTTCTGTCATACACTGATATCCTGCAGAGAAGATGGAATCACACCTCATGTGGAAGCCATTTGGGCTGACTTACAGGTATTGCTGATCCAACAATTCTCTTGAGAATAGCCACCATTGTGAATAACACCACCTTAGCCATCAGACTTCCTGTTGTAATCACAGCACCTGCTGCTATACTGTCACTTGGCCAGTCATGCAGTTATTGGCTTATTCACTGTAATGGATGGCTATTATCTTCATGTACTTAATTGTAACATCTTACCCTTTATTTTTATATTCACATTCATTCATTTAGCTTTTGTTCACAGTGACATACAAGCTTCAGATCAGGATAAATAGCTGGAAACTGGTTGAATGCTTGGTATATAAATCATGTTGCTCTGTGTGACTTTGTACCATCAAAAAGTCATGTGCTTCAAAAATGAAAATTCTTTTCATCTTTTCTTTTTAAATAATAAAACAATCATTTACATACGGTATTCTCCTAACTGTCACAATCAGTCGCCTGCATATTAATGCAGCACTATATTATTTTCTTTAAAGCAAAGCTATAGATTAATGACTGAGTGTTAGTGATTCCACAGCCATGACAAGACATTTTTGCAAAGAAGTTTTTGATAAAACTTAGAACAGTCTGAAGATTTAATCATAAAATTCTCCTTGGCCACATAACACTTACAGTATGTATGTGTAGTTTATTTGCTTTTTAAAGCCTGTAATAATTTTTATTCTAAGTAAATAAGTCTTGCCTTCGTATGCAGCTAAATATTTTGCTATAAAAATGCATAAGAGGTAAATCAAGATTAAAAAAAAAATCTGCATTTTTTAAAATTTTCTGAAGCTAATTGTAAACCATTGGAATAAACACCTGTGTCCATAATCACAGTACTGCCAGCTGCACAAACAAACCATAAACCATATTTCATAGTACTTTCATTGTAGGTGCAGTCTTATACAGCTGTTTAAACACTACAATTAGCATTGCACCCCACACCATTTAAACATAGAGTTCTAAAACCATTTTCATTGTCCTAAAATGCTTTTCCAGTTCTTGGTCTCAGTGAGCCTACACCTTATCCCAGGAAAGAAAGCACACAAGGCAGGTGACACCCTGGACAGCATTCCGGTCAGTTGCATGGCAGATAACAATACAGTACAAACAATTTAGAGAAATTAGTTCTACTAACTAGACCCATACTTATTGCTTGCAACAATGTGAATTTCCATTAGGGCATTATGACTTGTTCTATGATACACAAAGCGGTAGTCAAGAGAATCTATGTATGTCAATCCTCTTCCTCCTACTATATTTTCCATCCTCTAAAGAAAACCAGGCAAAATATAGAATGTGACGTTTTTAAAAAGGTAAGTACAGATGACCAGGTAAGTACAGATGGACTGGATAGCTTTTTTCTTTTTTTTTTTAAAGCGTTTTCTTCAGCAGTCTGCTCACTGGTGTTGTGGGTAATGCTACTGAGATTAACATGATGGAGAAATACCCTGGAGTTATGCTTGACCTTTGTATTTCTAAATAATAAATTCATAAATAGATAAATAAATAATAAGGACCAAAAAGCTTTTGAAGTGGCAAAAGTGTTCCTTTAGATGGACTGGACCTTAGTTACAGAAATTCAAACACATGAATATCTACATTTATTACCAACACCTCCTCCACTGTCTGTTGTCTTTCTTGTTTCTCTCACAGAAACCAGAATGTTTTGTACTCATACAGAAAGTACCTTTATTCAGTTGCTCAGCAACAGTTTATCTTTGGTATGTAGCTGTTGGTACATTTTCTGAACTAAGTAACGGCAACTTAAAGAATGTCACCATCCATCAATTCATCCATCCACCCATCCATCCATCTGCTTTTCCTGGTCAGTTTTGCAGGGGGTCTGGAGACTATCCTAGCCAGCACAGGGCTGGGGTAGATGCATCTTCATTGCCAGGCACACACACACACACACACACACAAACACGTCAGGTATACCTATCCTTATGGGGCCCGCTCATTCACTTGTATGGGAAAAATGCTAACGCTAACTATGACAACCTTAACC
>JAODJX010000109.1:24196535-24209440 GCA_026776945.1 Isichthys henryi
TTTTTTTTTTTTTTTTTTTTTTTTTCTTTTCTTTACTTCACTTTTATTCCACATCCCATTGTCACCAGTTTCCGAGCTCCTGTTGTCGCTTCGGCGCGCGGGGGGGGCCCGCCCCCCCCCCCCACGGAGAGTCTTTGGGATGTCCTCTCAATCAGTCAATAATAAAGCAGTGCTTCTCAAATTCAGTCCTGGGGAACCACTGTTATTGGTTGAGGTCATCCCAAAAACCCACACTGACACCGGTATGGATTAGGTTCACCTCCCCTACTATAATGCTTTATTAATTATTATACCGACCATAAAAATCCATTATAGATGCTTTGTAATGCATGGTGAAGCTATCCATAATGCATTATGAATGAAAGCTTAATAGCAAGTGTTACCAGGTTCAGTTATGTATCACTGAAGGTGAACATAAGTGTCAGATATGGTGTCTGTTTATTACATCTGATCACCAAGGGACATAATGGCTCGGTGTGGATGCAGTCAAGCACCAGCAAAAGGTGATCAGCATCACACAGGCAGTAACTGTGGCTTCCTCATTGCTGGCGCCGACATGTACTAAGGGGTCACAGCTGGTGAATGATTGTTACTCTAATTAGGGGGTGACCTGCCTCCCTGACCAGGCATGAAGCCTATGATGTGAACAAGCTGCGAAAGGAAAAGGAGGGAAACAATTTCTCATGCATATTTTTCTTTTTTGCTGATGAAAAAGAGAGTGTCTACTGATGACAACATACAGTAAATGCTGTACCATGCATTTCTCCATCAATTTTAAGACTATATGTATTATGTATTAATGATTCAGTAATATAATTTGTTAACTCTAAGCCTAGATATATCATTTTACGTATGCTCTCTAATCCAGCAAAGTAACAATGAAAATTTAATCTTGAATTTGTTGTTCTGTTCTACACAAAGTAGGGGCTGCGTTACTCTTCCAGCTGGAAGAGGAACTCGGGGTTGTGCTACGACACCAGAATAAGATGTTCTCCAATCTGCAGCACTCACGATGTTCCCTCAATTCCTTTACTTCATAGGAGTACCAGACCATCAGATTGCACAACCACAAACTTAATTGTTCAGGTAATAATTTTGTCATGCTGTAGGCGACTGCCCGAGGTTGGTTCCCGTCTACACCCCTTGTTCCTGTGATAGGCTCTGGTCCCCCCTGCGACCCCAGTTGGGATTAAGTGATTTCAAAAGATGGATGAATGGACGCACCACCCGATCTTATTTCGTCGGTGTGGCAGCCTTTTAGCTCTCTGGTAATCACAAATGAAAACGACGAGAAAAGCACAGACATGACAAAAACTCATGCAAACATTGTCAAAGACTCATACACATACACATATAGCAAGTCCACTGGCACCACTGAGCTGAGCCAAGATTATAATAAGGGCAAACCACGCTAAACAGCTGCACATGCAAGGCTTAGTTTATTTATTTGAAGATTTTTTTATTTACTTGTTTTATTCAATTTCAGTTGCACTGTTAAGAAGAGGGCATGTTTCGAAACGTAAATAAAGGAATGTTTTTGAATAAATTTGTCCGCAGCTCATTCTGCCAAAAAAAAGTGAGAAAATCGTATTGTGATTCGTATCAAATCGTGAGTTGAGTGTATCGTTTCTGTCCTGCCCCGATCGTCTGCTCCTTCCGTGTTCCACGCCCCCTCGTTAACCTCATGTGGAATCCCTGTGTTTACCAGCTGTTTCTTGTTGATGTCATTAGTTCAATGTATTTAAGTCTGCATTAGGTACGTTTTTCCCAGTCCAGTCATTGGCGTCAGTCCTTAGTTTAGCTGTTGTTCGCGGATGCATTCTCCGACAATAAAACCCTCATTTCCCCGACTCCCTGGACCTCTAATTCTTTGTTACCGCTTCGTCCCCCCTTGGCACGACAGTTACATCCCTAGTTTACACTGTTTGTTGTCTTTTCATTTTGTCTGTTTTGCATTAAATGTGTGTTTCCCTATGCTGTGATGAACAGGCAAACATAAAAACTAAATTTCAGCCATGTCCACTTTTCCTAATGTAATCGGGGCAGTTGAATGCACTGGAAGTGGGATAAGGGCACCTCACATCAAATCAAAGTTTATTTCTCAAATGCGAAACAGTACAGCTTACAGCAGTAGATCCAAGCAATGAATTGAGTGTTAATGAAGCTACTTTTATCAATGGAAAAGTTATACCATGCATTTTAATACCGTGCTGACAGAATTAATTGTAGCAGCAATGTACTACCATTCACTTTTCACACTTTTCTTGTTTGACCTGCGTCTATTCAAATGTATCTTCTTGGACTGTATTTTTTTTTACAGTCTCTATTGCTCTATAACCAGAAAAACCTGATTTGTATTTTATATGAGTATGCAGCTCATTTGCAAATAACCTTTGGTTATTTGCGGGCGCAGCTGGGAAGGATCTCAGACACGTGTTTCTATGCACATTTAAAGATAGCTTTTATTAACTAAGGAGAAATCGTATACATATATGTATACTCCTTGTTTGATAAATACATTTGTTTTGTGCATGGGCAACTTTATGTTGTCATGTGTAGCATTCTTTCATGATGAAATTTATGTTTGATAAATGAGACCTATGAACCAAATAGAAGGTCCTTAACTGACCACATACTGCGAGGAATGGTAATGTTGTAGCAAAAGACTTTGAAGTTTGGGCAATAATTGCCTGTGCAGAAGGTTAGGAGGCCCAAGAATTTCCACATTTCTCCACATTAAAACAGGCTTGGCTGTAAGAACATAACCATGTGACAGACATATTCAGCCGTCAGGTTGGAAAATTAGAACACAGTTTGTCCATGTATACAATCATTCCTGAGGACAATGTAGTTTTGCACATTTACATAAATTGATATGATTAGGCAGTGTTAGCAGAAATGGACATGCAGGTGCTGAACATGCACATGTCTACAGTGTTGGGAGGGTTACTTTTAAAACGTATTCCAAAATAAATGCCCTAAAATGTCATTTGTATTGTATTTCGCTAGATTACTCAATGTGAGTAATGTATTCTAAATACTTTGGATTACTTCAACATTGTCTTACATTTTACAACAGTATGAATGTGGTAATCAAAAAGACAATTTTATTGTGTTCCTCTACTGTAACATTTGGCTGAATGTATTAAAATATCCCTGAATATATAGTAACATTTGCTGTAGGAAAGACTATAAGAGTATGTAAACCCAAAAGATGTTGAACGATTTGTTTGGCATGAAAGCAAAAAATGGAGCACATGTGTGCTTGTCTGTGTGTGTGTGATCACCATGGAGGTCCCGCCTGTGGTGTGTTCCTTGTCCATCTGTCGGTTCATGCCCTTTACCTTGCTTAGTCTGTAACATTGGTGCCTCAGCATGATGCTTTCTATATATTGTGTTCAGTGTAGGATTATTATTCTCGTTTTAAATGTAATAAAATAGTTTTATCAATTCACGTCTCTGGCCCCTTCGGTTGACTGAACCTCTGTGCTTGTGTACTACTCATAAGAGATTTTGGGTAACATCATACAGTAGTATTTCCTTGAGTGAAACTTCCCCAGCCTGACGTAGTCGGCTATGCATTGGGTCAGCAATCGCAGTGCACTCCGCCACATTCGGTTACAGTGCGGGGTGAAAATAAGTCTTCACTGACTAAAAAGCCACTCAACAAGGGGACTTGATGGCAGTGTGTTAAAAAGAGGGCTCTGATCATTGGATATACCTTTAATGAAGCCAATGTCTTGTCTGAATCTTGGAGATACCACTGTACCTCATCCTCTGCTGTGCAACTCGTCAGCTGTATATCACTAGGATATTGTTTGTATATTATTTATATAATATACATTATATAACGCATTATTTATATATATATATATATATATATATATACACACACACACACACACACGGTGTGCCCTGCGATGGGCTGGCCCTCCATCCTGGGTTGCTCCCTGCCTCGTGCCCATTGCTTCCGGGATAGGCTCCGGACCCCTCGCGACCCAGTAAGGATAAGCGGTTTGGAAAATGGATGGATGGATGGATGGATGGATGGATATATATACGGTATATATCATATATTGTTTGCATATTGAGTTCTTTGTCTTATTAGACCACTTTGTAATTTAGGTATTGTAATATTTGTAATTTATTAGGATATTGCTTCTATATTGTTTATATAATATACATAATATATAATATGTATAATATATATAACATTTATATAATATGTATTGTTTGTATATTGAGTTCTTTGTATTAGAGCCATTTGTAATTTTGGTATTGTAGTATTTGTATTATTTGTTATTGGTATTTTAACTTCTTAATTATTTTCTTACTGTCTGGGAGCATCTGTAACCACATAATTTCCTCAGGGATCAATAAAGTATTCTGAATCTGAATCAAACATGAAGAAGTTGTTGTCATCTTCTAGCTCACTTCTCATTGTACATTGGTGCTGGCATCATCAGATGGCTCTATGTGAAGAAGATCAACCTCTATGACCAATATCCTTCTCATGGATTCCCTCTCTTCATCAGCAAGCCACCATCGTTGAAACTTTTGGATGGTGGATGCTGCCTCATGGGAGGAAAATACCTCCCCAAACCGAATGCCAACGGCCTTGATAATAGCTGAGAGGACGTGAGCTGAGAATTGCACCTCTGTCAAATTTCCAGATACCTTAGCTTTTAGGCTAAGAATGGTGGGAATTATGTATCCGAAATAGCAGTTCATTTCCCCCTGCAGCAGGTTGTTTGAGTAGGTGAGCGGTCTCAAAATAGATGCGTACTGTTTAGAAACATTATCTGTTGAGTGTGCAGTTTGGCCACATTCAGATGGTCACAGACTTCAATGAGCTGACCTTCATTGAGACACATTATCTTTTCAATCGCATAATATTCTGAGCTCCACCTTTTCACAGAAGCTACAATACATTTCATTTTGACAATTCAGTCGCATCAACGGCACCTGACAAGCGATGAGCTTTGCTCCAAATGGCAGCACATTTTGACATGGCACATTGTATATCTTTTGTGAGGTTCCCTGTGTTGAAGCATTATCCAGCTCTGTTGTGGCAACAAGATTCAAAGTATGTGCTGCACATCCATGGAGTGGGGTGCAAAAAAAGTTTAGTTCTTGTTGTTCTTGTTCCTTCTCAAGTACTGCAGTAACATCATCAAACTACAAACCATCTCTGGAATCCATTTCATCTTCTAAGTCTAAACCTCCATATTCGCTGAAAGATTTGACAAAATTGCTTCCATTGTCTGTGACTGTTGCACAAACTTTGCCCTGGATGTGGAATTCTGCATGAATCTGACTTATTTTGGCAACAATGACATCATAGGTATGGTGGTTTCTTATTCTTTCACGTGCCAGTATTTCGGCGACTGCCTGCTTCATTTGTTAAACTCCCTTTTCAATGTTCAGCATCAATGTTTTCCTGCACATGTGTGTCTTTCCCCCACTAATTCCTTTGGTTATCGAATAGAATAGGGCATTCTCTACTAGTGAGAAAGGCTGCATATCATATTATTACGTCGCATTCACATTGTTTTGGGTGGTAGCTGGTGTGCTGAGAATTGCTTGTTTGAGAGGAGGTAGTATGGCGACAGAAGCACTTTGTTAATCACCATTACAGTATATGATGTCTTTTTTGCTGATATCCTTTGCATGACACTGCAATGCTTCCTCTAAGAAAACAAAAAAGGAAGAAAGACTAGGCACATGTTTATAAAGCAGAAATTAGCATAGGACTGAGAGAGGCTAATATACATGAGGAGTACATGCAAAGCAACTGTGGTTGGTTAGCATGAGGACAGGAACAAGGGGTACGACTAACAAGCTTCAGGCGTAGCTCATTAGAAGCCACACCCAAGGGAAACGCAGGGATAAGACCAGCAGGGCGAGGCTTGATGTGACAGTGGGTTTCCATCTAAATATTACGAGACCCCAAAGGTGGTGATGCAGGGTTTCCAACTTTGGTTAACTAGCTGGAGTGAGATTTTCAATTCGAGACAAGACTGTACAGATACATGTATTTACACGTATGTAACAGTTTTATTACTGGTAGGGTTTTCAAACTACCCCAAGGCTTTTGATTTTGTAGCTGATTTTAGGTTAATAATTGAGTAATATATATTTGCTATAAGATTTCTTGCATGGGCGTGAGAATCTGAAAGGGTGAGTGTCACGCCAGATCCGCGAGACTTGGAGACCCTGGTGATGGTTTCATTATTCTTACAGATTTTAAATAATTGTCTGTCGTAAATCAATCGAGAAGTCCACAACCATCTGTTTAACAGGTCCCATTCATCATTCAGTATGACACTGCCATGAAGCATTATCCTGAAACCATTTTGCTAGAGAAATTGCATCACTAGGCTACACATTTCAACAGGAGCATGCATGCATACAGTGAAAACAGTGTACATAAACATTAAACATGTAAACCATTTTCGGAACCACACTAGTTTGTTTGAATACCACTAGTACTGCATACTACACGAAGATAACGCAATGTATCTTACAGCCCATGAGCTAACATTAGCTAGATAGCATGTCAAATAGCCATAGTTAGTAAATAGCAGATTGTCGATAGGTAGCTATCTATAAATATACAGAGCTAGGATAGCAAAGCTAACTAATAAGCTGTAGATGTCTTTAGCCAAAAAAAAGAGAAAAAAAGAACTTGCTTCAAGATGCTTCTTTAGGTTGGAAGTGGAGTCTTTGGATACTGAAAGCAAGTTAGTGGCTGGTAAGCAGAGGTTACACCACACAATGATGGTTCCCTCTTCTTTTTCCTCCTTAAACATGAAATAGTGATTGAATTTCTATGACAGAAACACATTCCTGTTCTGGCTGCATCATGCCAGCTCAACTACCTCGAGTGTGCAGGCAACTAACGTAACTGCATGTAGGCTTGTAGTTGTGTGTTTTATTTCAAAGACATCTAGGAAATTTAATTTAAGAGTGAATAAACACGTGAAAGAGATAAATCCCTTCATGTACTGTAATGCATTAATTTCAATAACCATTCTACTGATCATCTATTTAAATTGTTACTGTATCAGAATACAGTTGCTCATATTTTGTATTCTAAATACCTAATGCCATTGCATGAATTCAGTTACTTCCCAACAATGCATGTCTATCTACGAAAATTACGTGTGTTATGATTTTATGTCTATCGCTGTCCATTCTGAGGTAACATGTTATCTTTGCATTGTCCTTTCCTGTGGCTCAGTCACATCACTAGACAATTTGACAATTCCTTATGAGTTCATAGGAGTTCATAGGGATCCCATCACAGGAATCATAGTCAGTGAGTCAAGAGCAAGTCAGTGATTGAGACTGAAGCTTGTGGACTAGGGAGGATTTCTCTCCCAGACAAGGTCTGATGTTCCAGATCCCAAGGATCTGTTGCTGCTTCATCATCCTTATCTTATGGTGATGGAAATCTGTATAAACTAAGTCCAAAGGAGCAATCTGAGGGACACAGAGTAAAGGCATAGCTGGATTTCTGTTCTGCAATTGCTAAGCTTTCAATGGGCTGGTCCAAGAAAGTCCACTAAGGAAAAGACAGTGTTCACCTTGGGGTACGGCATGTGGCAGTTCAGGGTGATGGCATTCAGGCTGTGCAATGCTCCCACCAACTTTAAGCTCTCATGGAGCAACTACTCAGTGGTATAACAAATAGCCGATGTGTGGTTTGATTGACTGATGTGCTGGTTTACTCACTCAACTTAAGTGGTACCTGGCCAATCGTTCTTTGGGACTTCACCACCATCCATACAGCACATCAAGCTAAACCCACAGTCCACACAACTATTGTTTGACTTACCTGGAGATCTTGAAGGTGGCAATGTTGTGTCATTTCCATTCATAACTGTATGGGACAGGCGTCAAACTCCAGGCAGATCATGAGTCACTCTCCTGGCTTCTGTGTGGCATCATTAACATGCATATGACTTGTCACAACGACCCTGGAACAAAGAGACCTGTAGCTATTTCAAGTGACTAGAGGTGCTGAATGACAAACCTCGAGAGAGGTGTGTGGTGGCAGTAGCAGCAGATCCCTAAGGAATTGGAGTGCTGATGTTCAGGCACTCCCCATGCCCGCATTCCTACTTGTTTCTACATCCTACTTATGCTGCCATAACCACATCTGCTGGGGCTTACATGTTGCATTCAGCTAACTGTCTGCACTGCCTCTAGTCTCCCCAACTTTGGCTAATGTGTTTTTTTCCTCCCTTCCCCACTTGTCTCTCTGCTGCACCTACCAAGAAATAGGTGAAGTGATTCAATCAGAGGCACTTTACTATCTATACTGATGGCTGATGTATTCTCATCAGACAAATAAATAAAAGCTATACAGTCAAGCCCCAATCGTGTGCCACGCCCCCTCATTTACCTCGTGTGGAATCCTCCTGGTTGCCAGCTCTCTTTAGTCTTGTTTAATTGATTTGGTGTATTTAAGTGCGTTACTGTGAGTCTTTCCATAGTCTGATCATTGACGTCATACCTCCTTAGTGCTTTGTGTACCTGAATGTGTTTACCTCTTTAATAAATCCCGTGTTTTCACCCAATATCTGGAACTCCTGTGCCTGTTTTACTGCCCTTGACCCTGGAACTGTGACATATGCAATTGAAGGAGGTCATGATCTCAACAATGTCTTTTCAAAAATTATATGATGTAAATATTTAAAAAGTTCTATATTATGGGGAATAGATAAAGTTTACATGATTGTTATCATTGTTGTAATCATGGTGTATCATCTCTTTAACCTTAATCTTTATGTTCCAAGTTTTCACTCATGTTGTCAAAAAAGTAGTTACAATACATAAAATAGTTGATTCGTTGTTAAATCTTCATAATTGAGTAATGGAGTTAGTTAGTGTATCACACAAGCTTGCATTTCTGATAAGGTCCTTTTTTGCAAAATATATTGTATTGTCTTGTCATTAGAGGTATTCATTAGAGTTATTCAAGATTGGAAAGTTAAAGCTAATGCTGATATTATTGTGAATGTTTTCAATGATATATTTTTGAACCCTTGAAATATCCGTACCATATTTTTACCGTTTGATGTTCTAAGAGGCTTAGGTTTTGGTACTGTGGCTTTAAGTCTCCAGGTCTGAACCCTGTTCCTCACTCTCTGTCTGCAGCGTTTTAATGTTCTTTCTGTGTTTGCACATCTTTTCTCTTATCGTCCTCAATCACGCAGTTATGGAAGATGAACAGATGGATCCTGTAACTAGACTAATAGCTTGACTCTGAAGTGGACTGTCTGACTGACTGTAATATAATATTAAATAACTATAGGGACAATAATTAAAATTCTTGTGGTGGTCCCCCGGGGGGGGGCGGCCCCCCCCCCCCCCCCCCAACCGCCCCCGGGCCTCAGCGGGCCGGGGACTCTGGGGGCCGCTTTGGTTCCAGTACGGACACGCGGGCACTGCCACCCACCCCCCCCCCCCCCACCACCAGTGGCTCAGACCACAGTGTAACATTCCACCGCAATCATGTGTGCTCTGAGTGGACAGTACCACTGATCGGGAATGGGGGGAGTTGGGAACGACAGGGGCTATGGGGAGGAGGGGAGTGAGTCTGTATGAGAGGAATGATTTACAGCAGCTGGGGCATTTTTTCACCAATAATTGTTATCACATGGGGAGATGAGGCTTGCAAGAAACTCTCGTTGTGAGATACTGGGCCCATCTGCTAATGGGCTCTCTATGTGATTCACTGTGTGGGCACTGACTCACTGTGCAAGCACTGACTTTATGGAGAGTCACAGCACAGGTACCGTGACCGTTATCCCCTCGGAGAAGAGGAGGTACTGACTCCTCAGTTACTCACTGTGCCAGTAAGGTTGGGGGCGCTGAGTGTGATGAAGATGCAGGAATCAAAATGTGAGGAGGAAGAGGGTGCAGCGTCAGTGGGGGTGGCAGGTGTATGGGCAATGCCAGTTAGGCCAGTAGGCACCACAGGCAGCCGCCCAGGGTGGTACCTGTCTCCAACAGGGGGCGCAGACGGTGATGCTTGCCTTGGGCGTCACATGGGCATGGATCCGGGCTGGAAAGGGGGGCCTGGGTTTGAGGAGCAGGAGCATGTAGGATCAATGTGTGGGGTAGGGGATGCAGGATCAGCGTGTGGGGTAGGGGAGTGAGGGATCTGCATGTGGGGTAGGGGAGTGAGAGATCAGCGTGTGGGGTAGGGGAGTGCAGGATCAGCGTGTATGGTAGGGGAGTCTGGGATCTGTGTGTGGCGTAGGGGAGTGCGGGATCAGCGTGTGGGGTAGGGGAGTGAGGGATCAGCGTGTTGGGGTAGGGGAGTGCGGTATCAGCGTGTGGGGTAGGGGAGTGAGGGATCAGCGTGTGGGGTAGGGGAGTGCGGGATCAGCGTGTGGGGTAGGGGAGTGAGGGATCAGTGTGTGGGGTAGGGGAGTGCAGTATCAGTGTGTGGAGCTGCGTATTGAGTGTCAGGATTTGGAAACCTTCTGCTTTTCGCCTTAGGGGGGTTCGGGGCGGGGCCATGAGGCCATCTGGCTTAGATTGCCGACATTCCTGTGGGTGAGTCTGCGAGCAAAGGTCAGAAAGGGGGCGGGCGAAGGCAGGGACGTTGGGGGTGTGGGGAAGGTGTCAGTGTTTGCCGACAGACCAAGGGAGGCACTGTGTAGGTGACTTTTGTTTTACCATAAAGAGAACAGAATTTTAAATGGCGATCAAAATGTCCAGCACACTTATCATCTTCCGTATTTATGCATAAATCCAAAGTTAAAAATATAAAAATGAAGTATTGTTTTTTTTCTGCTGAGCAATATGTACTTTAGTATGGTAGCGTGGTGACGCATTGGCTAGCACTGTAGCCTCACGCCGCTGTGGATGTTGGTTTGACTCCCACCTCGGGTCCTCTGTATGTGCCATTTACTTGTTCTCTCTGTGACTGCACAGCTTTCATGTCGGTGCTCCAGTTTCCATCCATATTCTAAAACCATGTATCTACTGAACTGCTCAACTGGTGCGTTTAAATTGTGTTATGGTGAATATGGGTTCTGTGATGGCCTGGAATTCAGTCCAGGGTGTCCCCTGCCCTCTGCTTACTGGAATGGGCCCAGTCACCCCTAACACCTACTGGATAGTCATCATACAAGATGGATGGATGAATGGATGGGCTTTGTGTTTTTTTTTTGTGTAATAAATGCCTAGATATAATTATTTATGTCCTAAGTATCCTTTAAAAAAATTGCACTGAAGATATATGTGTGCTTTGAAATTTGTTTTGTTGCGTCCAATCTATTCAATATTTTATGTGGACTAGGAATGTGATTGGCCACGTCTCTGGCAAACCACCTCTGTGATTGGCTGTCTGTGCAGGAGGAGGGTGGTACCTGGGGCGTCGTGTCTGGCTGACCACCTCTGTGATTGGCTGTCTGTGCAGGGGGCAGGCGGTACCTGGGCATCGTGTCTGGCTGACCACCTCTGTGATTGGCTCTCTGTGCAGGAGGAGGGCGGTACCTGGGCCTCGTCGCCTGGGCCCTGGGCCGCAGCCATGCTGTTCGTGGACGAGCCACTGGACCTGAAGATTCCCAGACGGGGCAACGGGCATGACGGGGGCCGGAGCACTCCCAGCATCTATGCCCCCTCCATCTCCGCACCGCTTAGCGCCTCTCGCTTCCGGCGGTACCACACTGCTGATGACGGCACCTCGGTCATCGTCCCCACATCCCCGGCATCCCCGGCCTCTCCACCCACAGGTCAGCGCATCTCCTGGGGGGTGGGGTGGTGGTGGGGGGGGGTTAAAGTGACTTGCTTGAACCTAGCAGCATTCAAGACAGGAAGAGTAAAAACGACAAACAACTGCATCAGTTCCAGCATCATGCCGAGGTTTTATAATGTTTAAACCAGTACCAATCCCAGCATGAATGGTTCGATTACCAATAGCAATCCCAATATAAATGGCTAGATTACCAATAGCAATCCCAGTATAATTGGCCCAATTACCAATAGCAGTCCCAGTATAAATGAGTAGTTTACAGTAACAGTTCCTTATGGAAATTCAGGTACACACCACACTCCGGTCACTCCCGAAATTGTCGATGTTTGAGCATACTAACTTTTGCTGTGAAGTCTTTCAACATCAGACTGCTGTAATGCAAACAAATCCATCCATCCATCCATTTTATGTACTGTCTTGTCAGTGATTAAATGAAATCACGTGGTGTAGTGAGCTGAAGCTGTAGGGGGTGCATTTTATCGTGCGTAGGTAACAGGTATCTGGCACGCAAGTGTCCAGTTTATCACCCGCCCCGCCCTTCTCCACCAGCAGGGGTCCCTCAAGAGAAGCTGGAACCGCACACCCCCCCTGCCATCGACCTCAGCGTGTCTCCCTCCTCCCTGCACACCCCCTCCCCGCCGGATCTGTCCATCTGCAGTGGGGCCACCTCGCTCTTCTCCAGGGTGAGTGGGCGTGGCCTTCAGGACACTGCCTCACGGTGACGGTTACTAAGGCAACTGGTACATACTTTGTATTTATTGCTAAATTTTAAGCTTTGACTTCCCAAGAGTCTCTGTGGTTGACCTGTCAGGTGCTGGTTCCCAGTGATGATAGTTACACCACTTCTTACACATGTGACCTGCCTAACAGAGTTTTGCAGCTGACAGCCTCTGTGAGTCACCATAGGCAATTATGATTATAAATCACTGAAACAAAACATAAAAGCTCTGCTACAGTGCCTATCACCCTGAAGTATATCAAACCACAGTATACCAAAACAGTATTATGTGGTGTGCCCTGCTACAGTGCCTATCACCCTGAACTATACCAAACCATCCATCCATCCATCCATTTTCCAAACCGCTTATCCTTACTGGGTCACGGGGGGTCCGGAGCCTATCCCGGAAGC
>JAODJX010000109.1:24227220-24237696 GCA_026776945.1 Isichthys henryi
ATGTGTGAGTGAATGGTGTGTGAGTGTGCCCTGCGATGGGCTGGGCCCCCATCCTGGGTTGTTCCCTGCCTCGTGCCGATTGCTTCCAGGATAGGTTCCAGACCCCTCGCAACCCAGTAGGATAAGCGGTTTGGAAAATGGATGGATGTTTTTGTGAAATAACAGGATCCATCAGAGATCAAAAAGGGTAGCTTCTAGCTTTCATCTCATGCTATTGCTGCAATTTTGATATGATTTATCTCATAATTAGTACTGGTCTTCGCTGAGAAAATGTGCCTGCAAAGCTCAGTAAGAATTTTTGAGTTATCATGCTGACAAGACCAAGGGTCCTAGCTGGCCTTTTCTTTGCTATGACTTGGCAGCATTTCTTTGATTTTAGTTTAATCTTTCTCAAAAATTGATCAGGTTAAGATCTGTGAACTTAAAAGATGTCTGCAAAGGTTGAAAAAGATCTGTCAAATACTTTTTGAGTTATCATGCTTATGCAATAAAATATCTGAAATTACCCTTATTTTGCTATCACTTTGCGGTGCCACTTCAATTTTGGGATGATCTGTGTAAAAATGTGATGACCTCTTCATTGTCACCCATACAATGTCTCTGCAAAGTTTGAAATACATCCATACAACTGTCCAAGAAACGGTTAAAAATTGTTTTGTTAGTATCGATTTCTAAGCATCAACTGAACAGGTTAAAAGTTACACAATTGAAGACTCAGCGTTACTGCGATGTGTAAAGACTATACTTCTGTGTTGAATCAACACCATAACTACGGGGGGGGGGGGGGTCAGTCTAGAGTTTGCTTCACTAAAAATTGGCCTACAGCCACCATCTGAACCAATGTAATGCCTAGAGGAGATATTTCTGACATTGTAAGACACTATTTTGACTCTCCTTGCAGTGTCTCCTTGACTGGATGCGGCATTACTAGAACTCAGGCTTAACTGACAATTTTGGATAAGTTGCTGAAACCAGCCAGAATATTCATGCAAAAAATGAGAGGCAGAATTGCACAGATCGTTCCAGATGCACTGTAGTTTGTGTATCATGGAAAGAAGCTACTAGCTATTATTAGTAAGCATTGATAAATGGTCAACATTATCTGTGAAAATTTCTATACTGCATTACCTGACACCAACATCTCTACTAATCAGCCACCTCTCAACCAAAATGTAATATTTTCCAAAATATAATAATTTGTCATTGTTCTATCGTGTTCTTTTTCACTGCTGTAAATTCCTATATCCCGTCCCAAATGGTGTAACAGTATCTGCATGCATGAATAGTATGTGTATGCATTCTAATTTGGTGCTCAGTGGCTTACTGGGCTAGTGAAAAATTAATAATTTATTGATAAATATCCATCATGCATTGCTCAGTGTTTGCACAGGGATCATGCTCATGTCAGAGACTAAAGTGTAAACCTTGTTGGTAAATAACACAACTAAGCTCTCTGCTACCTACGTATGTGTACTTAATCTTGGAAACAGTGTGTGTTTCAAATATTTAAATTTTCCCTTTGTTTACAGTACATGCATTTTTAATCTATAACAATAAGTATGATAAGTGCCCTTGAAAATCCCAGAGTGCAAATGTATACTGCAGGTGAGTTTTCAAACATTTAAAGCCCCTCTATGAAAAATAATTGTGCTCCTGTCTAAATGTATTTATTGCAATGTGTTCTTGTAGTGTGTTGGATGTTAGAACATTGCCTGTTGTTATTCCAGGGTAAAATGAACTGTCAAAAACAACAAACTGCCTGTTACAAGAATCTCTGAATTTTCCGTGTCAAAACCAATTTTCTATGTTGTGACAACATTCTTGAACTGGAACCTATGAGGTCAACAGAGAACAGCAGAACCAGTGATCCAGGCTAATAGTGTGTTCCTGTTTAGTAATATTGTATGCAGTCTAACCTTTGATGAAAAGGCTGCATACGAATGTTTCCCAGGTTTTATGACCTTAACTACTGATAATGCAGTCCTTTTACAGACAGAAAAAATAAGTTGTTCGCTAGAACATTCAACGGTATCAACTTAATTCACCTGCTGTACAAGGGCCAAAATACTACAGTAAGCTGCTATATAAGTGATCAGTATACAGATCTGTATTAAAACAATGAATTACATTAACATTAACATGAACATTAAGTGGACAAGCTTCTCATTTCATCAGTCCAGCGCATATAGTCAAAAGCCTAAAAATATGATAGTGAACACCATGGTAAGGTGTTACAAAAACTGCATTTCTGTTTAGTTTTGACAATAAATTTTCAGATTTAATTAAATTGAAATAAAACATGATCCTCAGCCAGATTTCTAGCAATGACAATATATAAATATTTGGATAAAACTGCATTTTATTCACCCTGCTATGGATGGTCCTCTGATTTTCTACCAATACAGATAAACCGTCCTTGTAAACTGAGCCTTAGGGTATTTATCTGTTGCCAAGACTCAGACACAGAAGATAAAGAAACAAGCATAGAAGAGGTGACATGAGGATCCCGGCATGATATTTTCTGTGTTCTCAGATCACTAGGGAAAATGTACTAAAGGGCTAGGGGAAAAGGTGAAGGGAGCAGTGAATCCAAAGTAAATAATTGAACAATTAACCAAGAATTAAAACTTATGAAAGAATTATATTGGCTTGCCGATAATGCTAATACATTATTTAAATAATAATTATAAATGGATCAATTATAACTTAAGATGCTAGGTAATACATTTTTGTATTGTGACTGTGAAACACACACAGGTTTCCTACGAGGTTTTGGGCTGGGTTGTTCAGACACATTCATCAGTATTCCATGTCATCATTCTGTTTAGCTGGCAAATGACCACCAAAGGCCAACATAAAGCCCACTTGAGAGACTCATTAAAAACTGTTAAGGGTGGCAATGTTCTAGTTCCTGTTGCCCAAGACCACAAATCATCCACTGGGGGACGTTTATGATTGCATCACTAAGCACCTTGAAGTTTTCACATTTCTTCCAGGTAATGCTGAAGGGCTTATCTGATTGTAGGCAGCGGTAAATGGGCAGCTTAGAATTGAATCTCACTTCTATTACGATGTGTGAAAGTAAAGCCAAGCTCAATGATGAAAAATATATATTTTTAATACTTGTACTGCCTGTATTGAAGGGATCATACCATTTTACATTTAGTTGCAACACAATCTTTTCTCATTAAATACACTTATCTTGCAAACAACTAGTTTTAGTATTGATATTTGCAAACAATCCAAGAACATCTAGGGTGTGATGCAAATTTTCCATGTGTTATTTTGTTTTGCATTGAAGTACTGAGTAAAATTAGTTCTGTACCAGGCATTAGAGAGTGTTCAGCCCCCCACGCTTAATAAGAGAAATGGGGTAGGATTACAATAAAGGCTGGATTGCAGGTTGCTTTATCCACAAGGGAAGAATAATTTGACATATGGTTATATATTAGTACTTTCCTTTTAAATCCATCTATCCATCCATCATTTATAATTAATCATTTAACCATCAACGTGTCTTAAGCGAATCCCCAATGAGCTGCCATGGTAACTTAGGCGAGTGAACAAGTCTGTTCCGGACCAGGTTAACTGTCCCGCTTAGTGAAGCAGTGTCTCAAAGAACATCCAACTTCTCAAAGAACATCCAATTTTATGGAGATAAAAAATAGTACAGAATAACATTACATAGTAAGAATGACACATGAACTGAACCAAGAAGATTCCCTGTTGGGTATGGGGACCGAATCAGGAACTTTCACAATGTAAGGCGACAGCATAAACCACTGTACCATCATGCCACTGTACTGGGCACTTGTAACATTTACATAACTTATGCATTTAGTTTGTCTGCAATTCTTCACCAAGCCAACTCCCTGAATGTATTTATGGCTACAATATTGCCTTTTTTAGCGATTACTAAAAAATCTTTCATATTATTTTTCATACAGCTCCATCGGCAGCGTTTGCGGTCTATCGTTTATCCAGTCATTTGGGCTTCTTAAACATCTCGGTTGTGCACACTAAGTGAGGCTATGCAAATCTGTTTTGTATGAGCCTTAATTAGTTAAAGCTGAATTGCGTTAGTGGAAGAATATGAGGCTAAGTTTAGAGATGCCGCTAGTTTGAGTCTGAATTTTTCGGGAAAGTCTGGCTTTCTTTAGCTACTTTCATGAAATACCTATCGTTTGCAAAAAAAGTTCGGATGCTGTGTAAAATAAGAATAAAATAGAATGCAAAAGTTTGCAAATCATTTAAACCCACATTTCATCGAAAATCAAAACAAAGACAACATATGATATGTTGAAAGAGAGAAATTTTATTGTTTTATGACAAATATATACTCAATTTGAATTTTATGCCAGCAACATGTCTCAAAAAAGTTAGGAGAAGGACATGTTTACTGCTGTGTTGCATCACTTCTCCTTTTACTGTAACAACACTCTGCAAATGCTTGGGAACTAAGGAGACCAGTTTTGAAAGTGAAATGTTGCCCCATTCTTGCCTGATATAGGATTTCAACTGTTCAGCAGTTCAGGGTCTCCTTCGTCACGTCTTGTTCCACGATGTCCGAAATGTTTTCAAAATATGGGTCTATATGATTTATAGATCATTGCATCCTATTTTTATTTACATGATGCACAGTGTCCCAGCTTTTTAAATTCTTCCCTAATGCGTGTCACTGCATGCGGCCCATGATGGACTATAACCCCATTCAGGTGTCCCCTGTCTGTGTAGTGTCCTCTGCTTCCTATGATTGGCTTAAAGCGACTCTACACTGTACTGGTGGTTATGGGAAAAGGATGGATGAATGAATGTCATTAACCAAGCTGTATAACAGCACTTTCTATGGTTGAGCTTTGAAAATGTCTCCAGAACAACTTTCCTACCTTTTCATTTTTTACAGTATTCATGTATCATTGACAGATGGAAGTAAGAAAATCAGTTATACCTGAAAGCTAAATTATGAATTAATTTGTCTTTTATAGCCATCCAAATAAATAGGAAAATAAAAAATAAAAAGGTGCTGTTTTTTCTTCATACATACTGTAATTATGTGGGGTTGGTGATGTAATACTTCAAATTTGGTGTACATCTGGAGTCAAATGGCAGTAGATCAAAGGAAAGGGGGGATCAGTGGATACCAAACATTACATACAGTATAAAAACTCACAAATTATAATATTAAGAAAATGTAAAAAAATAATGTCCACCCAAATCTGTACTGGATAGTGATGCTAAATATTGTGCTGCAAAATTCTACTGTACATGTGTTTATTAAATTTTAATATATTTTCTAGTTTTTATGGCTGTTTTATGACTGTTTACTCAGATGCGTATTGGCTAATCAGATATTCAGGTAGACTTGTATTTTATCACATGGCTCTCTAGCTGACATCAATAAACTGAGCTTTTTTTTTACCAGATGAGCAATAAACATATTTTTGTAACCAACCATTATCACTGCAGCAACAGAAGTTTTTATTAATCACTTGCATCTTATTTTTATAATAAGCTAATTTCCTCCTGAAAGGTTCTTACATTCATCTTCAGTAATTTTTTTTTTTGGTATCTGCTGTATTGACAGCATAATGATTGGATTCACCTATGAGTCACCAGTGAGTTTGCATTTACCAAATTATGCAGGGATGTCATTACAGTATGTCCCTTTACAAACCAACAAAATTGGAACGAATGTTTACAAGAAAATCACTCTGCAATATTACTACCATTGTCAGAATGTAATTCTTCATCCATCCGTCCATTTTCCAAACCGCTTATCCTACTGTGTCGCGGGAATGTAATTCTTGAAATATCTAAAATTGTTATTTAAAGTTTAAATTTTTACATCAGTGTGTCATTGACATTTGACATAATTGACATTTTGAATTAGCTGAAATTTGATATAAATGCACGGGGAGGCCATTGATATTTTTTATGGAGATTGAGTGAGACACACTGCAGAGAGGTTTTTTTTTCGATTAACACAGTTATATGTTTATGAAGAGTTTATAAAGTACACTCTGCAGATGGTTGATTGGCAAAGTGGGTCTTAGTGGGTAACACCGTAGCCTCACACCCCATGGGTACAGGTGTGAATCCTAAGTGCAGCTCTGAGAGGTTCCATGTGTTCATCTCGGTTTCCTTCAGGATCTCTATTTCCAAAAATAAATAGTGAGGCAAACTTGGCATCTCTTGGTAATATGTGACTGAGTGTGTATGTCCTCTGAGGTGGACTGGCATTCCAGTCAGGGTGCCCCCTGCATTCATGCCCTGAGTTGCGTGTGATAAAATCCAAGTTTACCGGGATTACTTTAGCGAAAAATTCCTGGATAGAAACAACGAGATCAGTACCAATTTAGTTTTTCCTTTGTCAGTCTGTTTGTTGACGCACACAATTCTTTAACGTATGATACTTATATCTGGTCCAGCTTTGCAGTGAGATGGAGTGAGATGGCAAAAAATGGTAGGTAAGCAAGTAAGTAAGTACCAGTGTTGAATCCCTAAACTGTGGTTGAGGAGAGGTACAGTATAACATTGCACACTGCTGTAGAGGGTGCTTTGGACATATGGAAGATGCGATTCTGGTGCCTAAGTCTTTGGGAGCTCTAAGATTTCCCCCTGAATGTTGCTGTGTTGTTCTTGTTATGTGTCATACGCTGCTCAATATTCCAGTAATTATTTTATTAATATATATTTTTGACCACCTCCTCAGTAAGCTACTTTTAAGGCTTCTTTCGAAAGAAGTTCCAATGTGCTATTTTCGAAAGAGGTGCTTTCTTTTCCTATTGCTGCTCACTATTGCTTTTTTATAAGGATACACTATCACATTTTGAGCCTATTCTTTATTTTCGACAGATAGGGTGAATTAATGATTTTGGTGTGTTATTGATTTTCTACTTAGTTTATGTTTTTTTTTTATATATTTGCATATGTCTGGTGTGACAATCACACAACATATTTCGCCATTGAAATACTCCTGTTCCTGTTATCGGCAGTTTGTGCTCTTCTCACACAGAGGCTGGGGAGAAGTCAACAAAGGACTATTTAATGTTTGTTTGTTAATACTGAAATAACAAAGGTTTTGGGAAACGCACGTGGATTTCACTCATTCTTTTAGCTACGTAATTCTTAATCTTGTTAGTTATTCGCTAAGATCGATCGCTTTTGGGAAAGTTACACCAGCTGGTAAGCAGGTGACACTTGAGGGTGAAAATTTGAAATTGCTCTCCAGCTACCTCTGGTGGCCATGTCGGGATGTGACTGAAACCCCACCCTCTATGGGCAGCTCCCGGAGACCCCCTTATGGAAGTCTTGATAAACTCGGAATCCAGGATGTATCTGGCAACCAGGTCAGGACATGACATATGATAGAATGGTAAAAACGTATGAAACAGCTTATAGAACGTGGAAGGCATGTGATCCAGAAGTGCCTGAAAATGCATAAGTGAAATCTAGTTCAAAAGAACACTATCAAAGAACAGCAGAAGGCTTCACAGAATCGTGACATACGGGGCTTAACAAGACTACGTTAGCAATTGCCCATCACAGCTTTAACTGTGATGAGACTCCTTCCCCACCTTGCAATCATGCTGATATAATGAGCTCCCCTCCAGCTTCGCAGGCTCCTCATCTATATTGCCTAATCAAATTGTTGGTTGTGCAATGTTGAACAAATGAGCAATCAGTCATAAAAACAGTATCAGAAGGCAACCTAAGATGGCAATAGTGACTCTGATCTTCTTTGTGGTGAAATAAGTGCATCTCTCCTTTATATAAGCTGCGTTTATGCAATTGCAAATTATGGTGTACTATATTTCCACTCTCAACAATGCATTTTCAATTACAATCTACAATGTATTCTCCATATTTATGCAGTATCCTGTTTACTAGCCTTGTAATAGAAACTATAGTTACAAGCAGTCCAGGTTAAGAACATCAGACTTTCAAACGACTCGTACTTATGTACGAACTGCCATAAAGCCTATTATATTAAACATTTGAGTTAAATACAATGGTTTGTGATAACAAATGCATGCTCTACTTTGTGACATTCAAGAAAACATTGAGGGGCTTCTGCGGTTTGTTGGTTCAAACTGCAGTATAGTACCATACTGTATGTAGTTGCTTTTATTATTATTATAATTATTACTACTACCAGTACTATTATTGCGTACTGCATTATTATTGTTCTGACTTACCAACAAATCCGACTTAAAGACAGACTTAAGGCCCAAATCTCGTTCGTAACCTGGGACTAAATATCACTTATGAATATAAAACTATCCGTATCAGAGCTATAGCTCTATATTTAGCATACCTGTGAAAACATCAATATTTATAGATAACATCAGTGGCTGAAATTGGGAAAAAAATAAATGATGCAGGTCGTGTAATCACTTCTGTTATTCACACTTAACCCTATGGGAGGATTCTGCGGAGGCAGAAGGAAGGAATATAGCAGAATTTAATGACTTGGACAAGCATGAAATGCATTATGCACAAACTGGCCATGTTCACTATGAGCAATAGTACTACTTAAAAAAAAGCCATTGAGAGAGCTCTTGACAGTAATTTATCTGCACATGCAATATGTAATACATATTTTCAAGTCAAGTTGCATACAGTAAACTAGCTAAAATAAAACAAGAACCTTTCTGGGCAAATTCACATATCATGAATGCATCGGTGAGCAGTAAAAGCATGATTTCAGGGAACCTTTAAAATTACTATGATATCAATAATTAAATGTTCAGATGACCAATGAAATTTCAAAGTATAAACCTAGACAAAACCATGTTTTTGTTTATAGCAAAATGTACAGCCTCAGACCGACGCCTGCCTATTATTTCTATGTTGTCAAGGGTATCCTTTCCTTTTGGTACTCCATTTTATTCACACAGTCCAACGACATGCTGTCATGTGAACTAGTGTTTCGAAATCTTCCACTGTGATTGTGTGTCCAACTGCATGCTTTGTGATGGATGGCATCCCATTGTCCCATGCGCCCTGGGACAGGCTCTATGCTCTCAGTTTTTCAGTATGGACAAACAGATAGATGTATATTTTTCAATAAATAAATTTTAACAACAAAGTTCTCAATGTGAGAAGTAGGGCTGCAGCAGTATGAAAAATTCACAACAAAAAAACATTTTGTTCAAGTTATTGCTGCAGTGCTGCTGACAGCAAAGGTCACATACAAATATACTGTATAACATTGCGTCATTTTCCACAACAAATAAAGGAACAAGTACAATGTTCTTGCATAATTTGATTCATTTATTTTCTCTTTAACTAGTTTTAATACTTACATGACAATCTGACCAGAAGTACAGATAATTCATGGCATGGTGGAAAGATGATGCATCTTGCGGTTCTCAGATAAAAAAAAAAGGAACTACTGTACAAGGGGACAAACCAAGCAGGTAGACAACCAAACATTAACTGTACATCAGTGGGGAAAATGGAGGAAACAATGCAACAACACACAAAGGAAGCAGAAGCAGACAGCAATTAGCACATGCACACTCAATGACTGACTGAAGGACAAGAAGCAAGGATAAGAACTTAAATACCCAGATAATTAGTTTCAACAAGAGACAGGTCGGGGTAGTTAACAATCACTATAAGCAGAGGAATAAGTGTGGGCAATAAGAGAAGAATGGATCAAAACTAGGAGAGACTAAAACAAGGGTAATTAACATTACAAACTGAAAGATCAACCAGGAACAAAAGAAGTAACCATACAGAAATACACCAACACAGGAACAAACCAAGAACCATAAATGTAAATTACTAAACATAGTCGAACCCACAACAAAAGGGGAGATTTTATAGTACAGCCACCTGCTTAGCCCATTAAGCTAAACAGTGATCAGGGGAACAGGAGAACCCAGTAGGTGCTAAAAACAAATGGGATGCTGGTCAGTGGTCAAACAGGGAACTCACATTCTGAAGGTGGCACGACAGGGACCAATCCTGATAAATAAGTATAACATTAAGAAATATTTATGCAAACCACAATGTATTTGCTGGTTATATTTTACTCACTGGGAATATAAGGAAACTGCTTACTGGATCTGTTAGTCAATTCAAAAGTGTTTATGTACATTCTTTCAACCAAGGCATATCAAATACTTTCAAAGGAATTTCAATACTAATGACAGGAGAACATATGTGTTTATAATAATAATTAAATAAGAATAATAAAGATAGGTGTTTACGTACAAATTTAATATTACAAAATAGTACAACATTATATGTGTGTGTGTGTGTGTATGTTTACCTAACTGTACAATTTCTTCATTTTCCCTTAGTACAAATGGTACAAACCGGATTCCAAAAAAGTTGGGACACTATACAAATCGTGAACAAAAACTGAATGCAATGATGTGGAGGTGCTAACTTCTAATATTTTATTCAGAATAGAACATAAATCACGGAACAAAAGTTTAAACTGAGAAAATGTATCATTTTAAA